>QEPC01008233.1:1790228-1831901 GCA_003113815.1 Sphenodon punctatus | reverse complement strand
GTTTATAAATTATTTATTTTAAGCTTGATGTGCACGTAGACTGTGTTTTCTTCCATCCGATGTTAACCCTGGGAACTCCTTGCTGCTGGGTTATGCCATGCCACTGGCCTACCATCCCCTTGGCTCCACCTACTGTCCCCCTGGCTCTGACTACCATCTCCTTGGCTCAGTCCCTAGGCCCGCTGGCCCGGCCTTACTACCCCAGTGCCCCTCCAACATCAAAACCCACCAGCCGCCCCTGGCACTCCTGGATGACCCCAGGGATCACCCAGGGGGTGAGGCAATTCTTCAGGTAAGCTGGGCCCAGACCACTTAGGGCTTTAAAGGTTAAAGCAGCACCTTGAATTGGGTCCAGAAGACAATAGGCAACCAGTGCAATGCTTGGAGCACTGGTGTAATGTGCTCCCTGCAGCCCATCCTAGTCAAAAGATGGGCGATGGCATTTTGCACCAGCTGCAGCTTCCAAACTGTTACCAGGGGCAGCCCCACGTAGAACGCATTGCAATAGTCCAGTCTCAAGGTGACGAATGCATGAATGATGGTGGCAAGGTCTGTCTGAGACATATGGGCGGAGCCTTCTCACCAGATGTAATTGATGAAACGTGCCCCTGGCCACAACCAACACCTGGGAATCCTAGCACAGCTGCAAGTCCAGGAGCACTCCCAGGCTCCATACAAATGGAACCAAAGAAGGGTCAACACCTCCAATAATAGGAGTATTCCCTTCCCACAAATCACTGACCCCACCTACCAACATCACCTCCATCTTAACAGGATTGAGTTTCAGTCGGTTCAATGTCATTCAGTCCCCCACAGCGGTCAAACACTGGGACAGCAAGGACACAGCAGGTCTTGGGTCAGATGAAAATGATAAGTACAGCTGAGTATCATCTGCATATAGATGACAACAAACCCCTCAGCTGTGTATGACCTCCCCAAGTGGCTTCATGTACACATTGAACAAGAGAGGGGGCAGAATAGAACGCTGTGGGACCCCACACAAGAGAGCACCAGGGGACCACGTACAGTTTCCTAGAACCACCTGCTGTGATCTACCAGTGAGGTAAGAATGGAACCAACATAAAACGGTTCTGTCCACCCCAGCCAGGTCCCACAAGCAGGTCTCCAACATTTCGTGGTTCATGGTATCAAAAGCCGCTGATAGATCTAGTAGAACTAGTAGGGTCATACGACCCCTATCCAGCTCTACTAGGAGGTCATCGACCAAGGCCACCAATGCTGTCTCTGTGCCATAACCCAGTCAAAAGCCCGACTGCGCAGGATCAAGAAAACCAGTGCGGTCCAGATGTGCCTGCAGCTGCTGGGCCACCACCTGTTCAATAACCTTCCCTAAGAAGGGAAGGTTAGAGACAGGCCAGTAAGCTGCTGGGGTTTTCATATCGAGAGATGGTTTCTTCAGGAGGGGCTAGACCACAGCCTCCTTGAGGTAGTCTGACACCCTCCCCTCCTGAAAGGAGGTGTTAATTACCCCAGCCAGTAATGGCCCTAATGTCTCCCTGGTGGTCTTGACCAACCAGGATGGGCACAGATCTAATTCGCAAGTTGTGGCCCAAATAGACCCCAGGACATCAACCGAGACCATTGGAGGAGACTATGACCCCTCTTCCCCCCCCATCTTCCCCCCATGAACTCTGTCCCCACCTCCCTCCCTCATCCTTACTTAAATTTATTTATTTATTTATTTATTTATTTAATAACTTGTATCCCGCTCCCTCCAGCCCTACGGCAACTCGGGTCAGCTCACAAAACATTTTAAACAATATATTAAAAACAATACATAGGAGGGATTACTAAAACAATAAAAACAACAACAAAGAGGTAAAACCACTGGCAAAAACCCCACCCTTATTCCCCCCAGCCTCAAAGGCCCAGACGAACAGCCAGGTCTTACAGGCCCGATGAAAGGCCAACAGGCTGGGAACCAGGTGAGCTTCCTCTGGTAGGGAGTTCCACAGCCGTACTGCGGCCACCGAGAATGCCCTCTCCATCGTGGTCCCCCTAGTTCACCTGGGGGACCTCCAAGGAGGTGCCCCTTGTAGACCACTGAGGTCGCTCCACAGCCCAGGGAGTGAGGTGGTCTCTCAGATAGGAGGGGCCCAGACCATGTAGGGCTTTAAAGGTCAAAACCAGCACCTTGAATTGGGCCCGGAACACTATAGGTAGCTAGTAAAGAGCCCAGTGCACTGGTGTAATGTGCTCCTTATGGCCCGTCTCCGTCAGGAGATGGGCTGCCACATTCTGGACCAGCTGCAGCTTCTGAGTCATCACCAAGGGCAGCCCCACACGTAGAGTGCATTGCAGTAATCCAGCCTTGAGGTGATGAATGCATGGATGAGGGTGGCCAGGACAGAGCTTGAAACGTATGGCTGGATCCTCCGCACAAGATGTAATTGGCGAAAGACTCCCTTTGCCACCGCCTCCACCTGACAATCCAGGCGGAGGCCAGGGTCCAACAGAACCCTGAAACTCTTCACCTGCGGGGCCAGTGGAGGTACAATCCCCCACAATGGGAGTCATCACCTCCACTGCCCTACTCACCAACATCACCTCCATTTTATCAGGATTCAGCTTCAGTCTGTTCCACCTCATCCAGTCACTCACTGCTAGCAAACACTGAGAAAGCACAGAGACTGCAGGACCTGCGTTTGTTGAAAAAGAGAGGTAAAGCTGGGTATCATCAGCATACTGTTGGTAACACACACTAAACTGTCTCACGACCTCACCCAGGGGTTGCATATAGATGTTAAATAAAAGTGGAGACAGACTTGAACCTTGCGGTACGCCACAAGCAAGATTCTGGGGGCCAGATGTTTCTTCCCTCAGCACCACCCGCTGGCTTCTCCCCAAGAGGAACAAGCGGAGCCATCCTCAGACAGTCCTGTCCACCCCACTAGGGTCCGCAACTGTCTCAAAAGCAAGCCATGGTCCACCGTATCAAACGCTGCTGGGAGATCTAATAGGACCAGAAGTGTTGAATGTCCTAAATCCATCTCTCGGCGAAGGTCATCTACCAAGGCCACCAATGCAGTCTCGGTGCCATATCCTGGACGAAAACCTGATTGAAAAGGATTTTAAAAAACAGTGCTATCCAGATGGCCCTGGAGCTGCTGGGCCACCACCCATTCAATAACCTTCCCTAAAAAGGGAAGGTTAGAGACAGGTCAGTAGCTGGTGAGGGAATCAATGTCCAATTATGGTTTTTTGAGCAGAGGCTGCACCACCACCCCTGCTCAAAAAACCATCATTGGACGTTGATTCCTTGTGGCTACCACTCTCCTCTTTCTGGGCTTTCAGTCCCCACCTTGCTAACACGGGAGCCCCTGTCGCTGCACAGCAGCCCAGAGTCCCAAGCAGACCTGAAGGACACAAAACACTGTCTCGTCCTGCGCCTTACACCACAGGACTTGCCCTTTTGTCCCACCTGCCTGCATCACAAGACCGGCCAGGCTACAGCTCACACACCATAGTTCCTACTGTACCTATTTGAGCACTGGAAAAGCAGCAGTACAAGGGCCCTAAAATCCATATAGTACCATCCAAGTCTGTACAGTTGGAGGATATTTAATAGGCTTTAAGATCAAAAGTAAAAAAGGTATAACATCCTTCCTCTTCTTCTCCCCGCCAAAACCCAACATTAAAGTTACAAGTACAGCAAGACTCCCTATCAGAAGGGCTGATACTTCCTTCAGGCCCTACTTCAGTGCTATACATGGCCTTAATATACCCGTGCTTAAACCCAGCGCTGTCAGGTCTGTGCATGAGGAATGTGGGGCTAGCCATCCCCAGAGCAGGTCCAGGAGTGATCCATCTAAAGCAGCCAAAAAGGCAAGGAGAATGTTAGAAATATAAAGAAAGGGATGGAAAATAAAGCAGAAATGTATTTATTTTTATATTTCGATCTTGCCCTTTCTGCAGACTTAAGGTGGCTAACAATATAAAAACCAATAAACTATATAAAATTCCCATTAAAACCATTTCTACCTCCATCCTCCAAACCCTAACCCCATCCGCTAAAAGTCCAACCACTATATAAATCCATCCATAAATGTACACCTTGAATATTGCATGCATTTCTGGTCATGCTGCTTCTACAAGGGTACAGTGGTGGGACTGGAAAAGTTACAGAGAAAGGCATCTAAGATGTTCAGTGCATGGAATAGCTTCCATTTAAGGAAATCCTAAAAAGATCAGGGTTCTTCAGGTTGCAAAGGAGACATCTTCAGGAGAGGGAGTTATGATAGAGGTTTATAAAATCAAGGATGGGGTGGAAAAAATAAACTGGGTGCTGTTTTCTATCCTTTTAATAATACTAGAACTGGGCGACACTTATTAAAGTTAACAAGAAGGACTACCACCGCTCAGAGTTCTCTGGATTAAGCTAATCAATCATTCCCAGGATTAGTGAGCTATCACTTTATGTACCCTGCCTTTGCATATGCTGGAAGAATAGGGAAGGAAAGCTGCATGGTGTTTGCCAGGCCCAGTTACCCGGAGGAAGTTCCTGCTTTGGCTGCAGTGAGGGAGGGGACAGGAAGTGAAACTGAAATGAGCAAGGAGGGGATCCCGTCCCTGGCTTCTGTGGTAGTAATTGCTTTGACTGGCTTTGTTTCTCCTGAACCCTGCTGCTGCTGCTGTCGCTGCCTGAACCTTGGGTTCCAATGTCCCATGAAGGGGAGAGAGGAAGTGAGAAACAGGCAGGAGTGTGAATCCCTGGTGTGGAGTGGCATAATCACAAGAAGCAGAAGTGAAAGGTGCAGAAGATCCAGTACCCCGAGACCTTATAAACTGGCTGTTGTAGCAGGCTGAGTCTTCATACCCTAGAATACCCTAGAATAGCCCTCCACCTGTCTACCTGGCAGGAGACTGAAAAGTTACCTGGCCAAATTTTCCTCATAGCAGCAAGTTGTTGTTTGGCAACCTGACAATAGCAGCAAGTTGTTGTTTGGCAACCTGACAATCCTTATCAAACCAAACAGTGATAGCTTTAGGGTGTCGGCAGCCTCTCTTCACGAATAGGGACTCTATGACACAGGCTATAATATCTGTAAACTGTTTAATAGCCATATCAATCTCTCAAATTGTAAGCCCTAGGGGCAGGGACCGTGTTTATTTTATTACTTTGTAAAGTGCCAGGTACACTGCTGGCGGTATATAAATGTTTGTTAATAATAATAATAATAATAATAATAATCAATATCGACCTCACTCAGAAAGGAAGATTTAAATGCTATAAACTTTTGTGTTCTACTAAGCTCAAAAAAGCCAATAGCCAGTTTCGTCAAGGCCCCTACCCTAAAACTTTTGCTAAATGAATTCATAGGAACTTTTGGATCTTTGTGGCAAGAATGTAACTTAATCCGCAATTCTAGCATATTGTGATCACTTTCAGGTCTGGCAACAGATGAAAAATGGCTTACTTTGTCCCAATAGAATGTGTCAATTAAACAGATATCAATAACACTATTTCCAAGCGGACCAATATATGTGTATCCCCCCTCTAAATCTCCCTGAGCTCTACCATTAATAATAGTTAACTCAATTTTCTCGGTAAGGAATAAAAATACCTGGCCCTGTTTAATAACACACTCATCCCTAGAGTGTCGTGTTTGAGGGTAGAAGTAAGGGCTAAACTCATCCTCAACCTCAGAGCTCGAACCCTCATCCAAGGCACCAGGCCCAATTCTAACATTCCAGTCACCCATCATCAAAATACAGGCTCTGGGAAATTTATCTCTCAGGGTACTGATTAAGCACTCCAGGCAGGATCATATGTCATCTCTATAATAAGGGGAAGCAACTGGAGGGATATAAATATTGCACAAAATATACTCAGTCTGATCTAAAAGGATAAATTGAACAACTGATACTTTGGTCTATCCACCGGTATCTTTTTGTTCCTCTTTTCAGGATACTGTTCCTCCCTTGTGTCCTTCTGGTCTAAAGAATTCATCAGGTGGATCAGTATTTAAAGTGGCTTCTTGGAATATCTCAGGCTTAAAGGGAAAATTGGCTGACCTAGATTGGATGGATTGTATTTCAAAATTTGATTGTATTTGTTTTCAAGAGACCTGGGTGGGCTCGGGGTCCCAGTTTAACAGCACTCTCCAAACATCCGAACCGCATTCACACATCCCTAATGTCTGAGACCAGGGTGGTGCCTGGGGGGTGGGAGTGGGGGTGAGGGAGGGAAGCACTCCCTGGTGTTTGATCTCCGCCCCCCCCCGGGTTAATTTCATTGGCATGGCTTTTACTTGCTTGCTGTATTAATAATAAGCTCATTGTTTAAGCACGTGCCTGGTATTAATGGTAAGCCGATGCCCTCTTCTTCTTACAGCTGGAGCATTCACTCAAGACACCTGGATCCAGGCAACCCCCCGGGGGTGCGGGCTTTCCATTTCATCGATATCGTAGCATGGATCTTCATCCAATGTAGACTGGGAGTGATAACGGCATTTTTACACACACCTTACAGTTCCGGGATTTTCAATCTTTTGTGTTTACAAGTCCACAAGTAAGTTCCAGATTCATTTTTCACACACACACTGCCCTGAAGCAGTTCCTGGATGCATTCTTCACACAAACACTGCCCTGAGGCAGCCTAAAGTAGTCATAGCTGTAGACGTGAACAGCTGCCATGGAAACCAAGTGACCACAGCTGCCTGGAGCAAAGCAGTGTACCAGGAGAACTTTTTACACACACGAGTTCTGGGAGAAGTTCTATGCAGAAGTTCAAAGAGCTGGATGTTTAAGATCTGTGTTAGTGATTTAGACACACTGAAAGTTCAGGATGTAACAGCAAACATACAGGAGAAATGTGTGTGTAAAAACACCCAACATCTACAGTGTTTAGGTCTTTCAGTCCGTTTGGGCTGGGACACAGATTCCCGCATCCCCGAGTTTGGGGGGGCATCAATAGCGCTTACATTCAGAAAGGGCGCGGCCTATGGCATTAGCATGAGCCATCCTTCAGTACTGGTCACAGCGGGGGCTAGCAGTCGCCATCCACTCCCCAGACCTGTTATCTGGGCTCCAACGGATTGGTGCAGATAGTGGGGGCAGTGAATGAGTGAGCTGACCCCCTCTGTCCCCTCTTCAAGTTAGTCAACTTGGCCTAGATGCAAGAGCAGAGAGCTGGTATAAAGGGCACAATGGTCAGGCTGTGGCAGCATGTAAGGCCCACACCCCGTAGTGTTCCTGGGAGAAAAGATTACCACAAGTGCAGAGCTCCAGTTGACTGTAAGGGCTACTCAAATTGGCCATAGGAATGGAAGCTTCCCCTTGCAATTTCTTTGGGGAGTGGGTTCAACATGCAGTCGAAACAATGTGTGTATGATGCTTGAGGTGCATTACACCCAGGATGAGGCCTTTAAAAAAAAAAAAGAGAGAGAGGGAGATTGACATATTAGGCTGGTACTGTGGTGGAGTCTAGTCGGTCAAGCGGATTACAGTGCAGGGAAATTAGATGTCGTCACATGCAGAATTTCACATGGGGGATTTAAGTTACCTTCCCCAGATGGGGTATATTATTATTTGAGGGTTCAAATAAAGGTTGGGGGGGAACGGTATTATGACAACTTTGATGGCCAACTTTGTGGAGGGGATCGTAGACAATTAGCTTGGGTGGGGGTCGGATCTCTCCAAACTATGGTCGGCAGTTCCTTGGTGGTGGGGTCCAGTACTGTTGTGTCGTTTTTGTCACAGAGTGACATAGTAAACTGGGAGTCATCTCCATAAGAGGTGGGGATAAGATACCTGGCGCAAAAGCAGGGATGAGTCAGTAGCAGGGACTGAGTGGGGGTGGGGAGCTGATTTAAGGGGGAGGATGGGTTGGGGGATAGGGAGGGATTAGGTGGGAAGTTGTCAGAGGGTGGGAGTGGGTTGGGTCTTGTGGGGGAATTCTATTTTAAATGTTTAGGGGTTGTAGTTGTTCACAAGCTGAACATGAGTCAGAAGTGTGATGCAGCTGCTTAAAAGGTAATGCAATTTTAGGCTGCATTAACAAGCAGAATCCAGCTCATGAGATGTAATAGTTCCACTCTATTCTGCGCTGGTCAGACCTCATCTAGAGTACTGTGTCCAGTTTTGGACACTGCATTTTAAGAAGGACACTGACAAATTGGAACGGGTCTGGAGGAGAGTGGCAAAGATGGTCAGGGGTCTGGAAACCAAGTCCTAGGAGGAAAGGTTGAAGGAGCTGGGTATGTTTAGCTTGAAGAAGGGAAGACTAAGGGGAGACATGATAGCCTTCTTCAAATATCTGAAGGGCTGTTACATAGAAGATGGAGGAGACTTATTCTCTGTTGCTCCCGAGGGCAGGACTAGACCCAATGGACTCAAATTACAAGGAAGCAGATTTCGGCTAAATATTAGGAAGAACTTCCTAACAGTAAGAGCTGTTCGACAGTGGAACAGACACTGCCTAGGGTGGTGGTGGGTTCTCCTTCGCTGGAGGTTTTCAAACAGAGGCTGGACAGCCATGTGTCAGGGATGCTGTAGCTGTGGATTTCCTGCACTGAGCAGGGGGTTGGACTACTATGATTCTACCTGGCTACTGGAAATACTAGGTATTACCATTACTGAATAACTGAGTTACCAAATTTCTGTTTTATTGTTTATGGTTTTACCAAGCAATTGTGACTTACGATATTATTGTTTAAGTGCAGAAGTGGGCAAATGGCAACTCTGGAGCTGCATGCAGCTCTCTTGGGCACTTGCATTGAGGGTCTTATCATAAGTAGGGGTGGGACATCAGGGCAATTACCGGTTACCAGTTTTACCGGTTACCGGATTAAAAAAAACTGGATTACCGGATTTGTACCAGTTTACTGGTACTGGATTTGTTCCATTGATTTCAATGGGGAACTGTCCCCATTGAAATCAATGGAAAAAAAACCCCAAAACCTCCCCCCTCCCCCTCCCAGACTGTGTGGGTGGAAGGGGGGGCACCCCCCACCCACCCTGCCCAGCCTGGATTAAAAAAAAATATTTAAGTCCCACTCCCTACTAGTGCGGGCTCCGAGCCGCCGCCGGCGACCCGGAGCCCGCACCAGCAGGTACTAGGGTGATCCCTGGGGTGGGGGTGGTTTAACGCACACCCCACCCCAGGGAATCACCCTACCTCCCCACCCAGGGATCGCCTACCGTGTGCTCCGGGTGGTGGCAGCAGCAGCGGCGGCAGTGGTATGGAGGCTTCAGCGCTGGCTGTGGCTGCCGGCTTCAGCGCTACTAGGCCTTCTGGTGAACTTCTGGGTTTCCCCGGAAGGCGTAGTAGTGCTGAAGCTGGCAGCCACAGCCAGCGCTGAAGCCTCCGGACCGCCGCCGCCGTCGCCCAGAGTGCAAGGTAGGCGATCCCTGGGTGGGGAGGTAGGGTGATCCCTGGGGTGTGTGTGTGTGTTAAACCACCCCCCACCCCAGGGATCACCCTAGTACAGTACTGGTACCTATACCTAGTCCTACCTACCTGCTGGTGCGGGCTCTGGGTCGCTGGCGGCGGCCCAGAGCCCGCACTAGCAGGGACTTCGGGGGGCAATTTATTTATTTTTAATCCAGGCTGGGCAGGGTGGGTGGGTGGTGTCCCCCCCTTCCACCTGCACAGCCTGGACTGGGGAGGGAAAGGGGGGGGGTTGTGTGTTTTTTTTTACATTGCGGCCATTCATTTGAATGGCCGCAATGTAAAAAATCCGGTACGGGGAATCTGGTAAATTACCCCGGATTACTGGGTTTAATCCGATACTGCCAGTACACCAAATACCGGCAGTATCGGATACCGGAAGATCCGGAATTCCCACCCCTAATCATAAGTGGATGCCTCGGGATGTGTCCATGCAGCTCCTTCAGGAGCAAGAGAAGATGAGTTGCCATTTCTCCTACCTATATGACCAGAGCTTCCTGAGGGCTTTGGGAGCAAGGACAGTATGCTCTGACTTCTCTTCCCAGGATAGCTGCCATTGCACTGGCTCTAGTTTCAGAAACCCTTAACCTACGGTCAGTCAGCATCTTTCCTCTGGTGTCCTGGCTTCTGCACTGGAAGGCAGTTGTAAAAGTGAAAGCATGAAAAAGTGCCTCCAGTTCTGGCAGGATATGCACTCTAGAATTGTCCTAGAAGCGTATGACTCTTTTGAAGTGTGAGCAAGTTGGCCCATTATTTTTGAGCTTCCTGCCTACTCCATATTTATTGCCTTTCATTTATGCAACTCAGACTCATTGGCTCTTCACATGAGTGATTCTATTTTCAAAAGTTTTTAAACAATAATATTAAAAGGTGCTTTTAAATACTTCTGTCTTAAAATGTATAAAAGTTTGTCAAAAGTGTGTTTCATTTATTAACATTTGGGAACATCAGATGTGTCAGTGTAGAGTCTTATGGCTCTTAGAAATATGAAAATGTTGAAGCTCTTGGGCTTGGGAACTTTGCCCACTCCTGTCTCAGTGTTTTTCTGATATGGACCAATCAGTAGATGAATAGAAATAGATAGAGAAATTGTGAATTACTAATTGGTAAAATGGCACAAAGCGGAACCTCAGTAACAGACAACAACCAGTAATTCAGCAATGGCGACAGTAAATTGGAAATTCGGATAACTAATCGGTACCAGTCTAGTGCCCAACAAATTTCCTGTATTACCAATTTACCCTTTTTAGGAGTATGTATTTTAGTGCCTGATCTGCCCAAAATGATTAAGGTACCAAACTTTTAACAGGTATACTTATTTCTCCTGGTATCTGTTTCAGCTCTTGTCCCCACGCATTCCCTGCTGCCATTTCAGGAGGTGACAACAGCAGAAGACCCGGTCTGCTCTCTGCTCTTGCACACTCTTGTTGTGAGGTCACTTGACAAGCCTCAGAACAAGTCCGTGCAAGTGCTCTGCACACATAGCGGGCTCCCTATTTGGGCTGCCAGAGCGAGCATATACTGTGAGTGGGGAATGGCTAGTGGCTACTTAGCCTCATACATCTTAAAACGTATGACACCTAAGAAATGTGACAGTAGCCGCTCAATTGTGAGTAGGTAATGTCGCTCTTGTCTGTGTCCTGCGACTTCTTTTTGGCCACTTTCTCAAAATGTTTTGGCGATGGCCATTGTCGGAGACAAGATAGAGAGCTACAAGGACTATTCGTCTGATCCAGTGTAGTGACGTTCTTAATAGTTTGGTTGGATTATTTATTTATTTATTTATTTATTTGAATTCCAGACTGCCCCCTCCTGCTATTGCAGTTCAGTGCAGCTTACAGCATAATATAACATAAAAACATCCATAAAACCACACAATATAAAATTATTTACAAAATAAATCACAATCAATAAACAATGGCAGAATTAAAAGACACACCCTCCCCTACCCTCCCACCCCCCAATCACCCGTCTCCCTTGCCAAAAGCCTGGCGGAATAGCCAGGTCTTACATTTCTTGCGTTTCTGTCCAGAAAGTTATGTAACAGCTACTCTGACTCCTGATCAGTCTTAACATTGGTGAAGAGAAGTTAGTGGGTTTTTTTTTTAAAAAGGCTGTGTCAGTTGTGTTGTCATTTGTTTTTGATGGCCACTTCCTTCCCTTTGCACTTCTAGTGAAGGCAAAGAGGAGGGAAATGAAAATGAAGAGCCTGCACAGAGCCTTTTAACCTCGTCTAACCCTTCACCTTGGAACTCACTCCCACATGAAACAGATGACCATAGAATTTAAAGGTGCAGCACATTTCTTCAAGTATAGCCTTCCCTAAGTAATTACTGTTATTAGAACCCTCTCCCTCCTCTCCCTTCTTCACATAAACATACTTCAGCATTAGAAAACAAACAAAAAACTTATCAGCTAATCAAGCTATTTCTCCTCCAGGCTAAGAAGAAGGAGGAAAATGGATTGTTATTGTAATTCTATTTTTACCAGTCTTGGGAGTTCCTGGACCATGGGGGGGGGTAGATAAATAAACTTTAATTCCCATTATTATACAACCAATTGTAATTTCTTTAAAACAAAAGAAAGAAGATAATTTTTTTGGTTTAAATAATAGTATTATTTTACACAAATCAGCGTAAGCAAATTCAGTAAAGATACCTTGTGCTATGTCTGCTATTAGTACCAAGGATGTAATGATGAGGGGCAAGGAGAGAGATTGCCCTCCCAAGATTTTCTATGGGGGGGTGAAATCCTTCTACAGCTTTGGGCTGTCCCCACTATTGCTGATAAAAACCCCAGTCACCACTCCCCCAGCTCAGCTCACCTGAGCTGGGGATTTCTAAAATGGCGGCACCTGTTTCTATGTCTTGCATGACACAAATGCCAATCAGAATCCTTGCTGTAGGAAGTAAGCAGACCCACCACAAATTTCTTTTAGTGCTGCTATGCTGCCTACCAGTTTTGAAAGCAGATATCAACAAAGCAAAACGGGTAGTGTTAAAGCAAAGTGAAATGGTGAGAGAGAAGAGAGAGGGGCAGAAGCAGGTGTGGGTTGTGGGGAGAAAATGCCAGTAATTTTTTCATAAATACTAGGCACTCATATGTTTAGCACAATCAAAAGTGCATAGTCTGCTTAACAATTCTTTGCTGTTAAAGAGTCTGCATTAAAACATTCTTTCTTGGAATTAATGCAGTATCTAATGTACCATTGTTCTAAGGCAGGGGTGCTCAAGTTGATTTGTGCCAAGGGCCGGAAAATTTGGTTTGGACCCAACCCTGAGCTGCATGTGGCCTCGCCCCCAATTTGCATCACTCCACTCCCTGGCAGCAAGGGGCTGGAGATCTGGGTGGGAGAAGCGGCTGCCCAGTGAGGGGCTCAGGTGGAGACATCGGCAGCAGCAGGAAACTGGAGCCAGAGAGGAGGAAGGAGAGATCTGGCCAGCAGCTTTAATAGGCCACAGGAAAGGTCTTTGCGGCCAGAGGGAGTCAGGCAGCAGGAAAGACTAACATGGACTTAGAATCTAAGGACTGAATCAGGGGTGCAGATGCCATGGAGTAAGAGGACTCAGTTGAACCTGGCCCCTGGATTTTGAAGGAGCCTTTTGCAAGCACCCAGAGTGCTGCTAGGAAATTTTCAGAGGGGAAGGGAGTAGGACCAGAAATCCGCTGCTTCTAGGGTGGCCACGGACACATCCCCAGAATACAAGACACCTTACTTACTGCAAGGGGAGAGTGCCCCTTATTGAGCCCCCCATCCTGTTCTTAGCTGAGAGGCGTGGGGGGGGGGAGGAAATGGCCTTTGAAACTGACAAGCCCTGACTGGGACCGCGTGGAGCTGGACTCTGCAGCAGTCCTGGCTGGGGCCTGCCACTTTCAAAGGCCAGCTGGTGTGTTTGAGCAGCCTGTCGGGTCCCATTCAGGTATCTATGGTGCCCAAACAGGGCCAGGTTGATTTGGGCACCCCAGATTCATCAGGGGCACCCGAATCTTCAGGTCTAGTAGTCAGTGCCGGCAGCATTTCAAAACTATCGGACAAAAATGCATTGGGCCCAATTCAGTAATGGAAAAGGGACAAACTCCCAAGACTGTCTGGTCTAAAGCTGGATTGATGGCCACCCTAGCCCCTGCCCACTCTGATAATCTCCTATTGGTGCTCAGGCTGCTTGCAAAAGGTCCTGCCAAGAAGGAAGTTTGCATAATGGGCAGGAGTGGGATGCTGCCCCCACAGCCACCCAGTCTTAAAACTTCCTTCTTGGTGGGGTCACTGCCACTCTGGGGTGATGGAGGTGCTAAGAACTGGGACAGTGCTGCTTTCATGGGTAATCATCGGAACATAAGAGGTGCCACATTGGGTTGGACCAGTGGTTCATCTAGCCCAGCATCCTGTTTCTGACAGTGGGTAAAATGTAGAGAACAGACATGATGCTATGGACCACCGTGGCCCAAGACTCGCTGCACAGGTTGTCCACTCCAGTGCCACCAGATGTTGATCGGGACTGCCCTGGGGTGGGTATGTGGCTGGCCCGGGATGGGCCTGGGTCCAATCCCAGGCACCCATTCTGGGCCAAGGGCCACCATGGACCACTGTGGGTCAATGTGTCTGTTTGGCCCTGCCATCCCCGCTGTAGGGCAGGGGCACCATAGCAGGGCGCTGGGAGCAGGGCAGGGCTGACCACCTATGCACCTGTTGTGGCCCCAACCCTACCTGAGTTGTGCAGGTGGTGGGATGGCTCTCTTGGAGGCAAGCACATTTGTTTGGTGCCGCCCGTTGACCCGGAGAGTGGCTGCCATGGTTTTCTGCCCCCTGCCTCCCACCTGCACATCTGGTTTTGTCCAGTGGCCAGCTCTCAGAGCTCAAGAGAAATGCATGTATAAGTCATGGAGGTATGACTCGGGGCGGAGGGGGGGGGGGNGCCTTCCCTAAGTAATTACTGTTATTAGAACCCTCTCCCTCCTCTCCCTTCTTCACATAAACATACTTCAGCATTAGAAAACAAACAAAAAACTTATCAGCTAATCAAGCTATTTCTCCTCCAGGCTAAGAAGAAGGAGGAAAATGGATTGTTATTGTAATTCTATTTTTACCAGTCTTGGGAGTTCCTGGACCATGGGGGGGGGTAGATAAATAAACTTTAATTCCCATTATTATACAACCAATTGTAATTTCTTTAAAACAAAAGAAAGAAGATAATTTTTTTGGTTTAAATAATAGTATTATTTTACACAAATCAGCGTAAGCAAATTCAGTAAAGATACCTTGTGCTATGTCTGCTATTAGTACCAAGGATGTAATGATGAGGGGCAAGGAGAGAGATTGCCCTCCCAAGATTTTCTATGGGGGGGTGGAATCCTTCTACAGCTTTGGGCTGTCCCCACTATTGCTGATAAAAACCCCAGTCACCACTCCCCCAGCTCAGCTCACCTGAGCTGGGGATTTCTAAAATGGCGGCACCTGTTTCTATGTCTTGCATGACACAAATGCCAATCAGAATCCTTGCTGTAGGAAGTAAGCAGACCCACCACAAATTTCTTTTAGTGCTGCTATGCTGCCTACCAGTTTTGAAAGCAGATATCAACAAAGCAAAGCAGGTAGTGTTAAAGCAAAGTGAAATGGTGAGAGAGAAGAGAGAGGGGCAGAAGCAGGTGTGGGTTGTGGGGAGAAAATGCCAGTAATTTTTTCATAAATACTAGGCACTCATATGTTTAGCACAATCAAAAGTGCATAGTCTGCTTAACAATTCTTTGCTGTTAAAGAGTCTGCATTAAAACATTCTTTCTTGGAATTAATGCAGTATCTAATGTACCATTGTTCTAAGGCAGGGGTGCTCAAGTTGATTTGTGCCAAGGGCCGGAAAATTTGGTTTGGACCCAACCCTGAGCTGCATGTGGCCCCGCCCCCAATTTGCATCACTCCACTCCCTGGCAGCAAGGGGCTGGAGATCTGGGTGGGAGAAGCGGCTGCCCAGTGAGGGGCTCAGGTGGAGACATCGGCAGCAGCAGGAAACTGGAGCCAGAGAGGAGGAAGGAGGGATCTGGCCAGCACCTTTAATAGGCCACAGGAAAGGTCTTTGCGGCCAGGGGGAGTCAGGCAGCAGGAAAGACTAACATGGACTTAGAATCTAAGGACTGCCATGGAGTAAGAGGACTCAGTTGAACCTGGCCCCTGGATTTTGAAGGAGCCTTTTGCAAGCACCCAGAGTGCTGCTAGGAAATTTTCAGAGGGGAAGGGAGTAGGACCAGAAATCCGCTGCTTCTAGGGTGGCCACGGACACATCCCCAGAATACAAGACACCTTACTTACTGCAAGGGGAGAGTGCCCCTTATTGAGCCCCCGATCCTGTTCTTAGCTGAGAGGCGTGGGGGGGGGGAGGAAATGGCCTTTGAAACTGACAAGCCCTGACTGGGACCGCGTGGAGCTGGACTCTGCAGCAGTCCTGGCTGGGGCCTGCCACTTTCAAAGGCCAGCTGGTGTGTTTGAGCAGCCTGTCGGGTCCCATTCAGGTATCTATGGTGCCCAAACAGGGCCAGGTTGATTTGGGCACCCCAGATTCATCAGGGGCACCCGAATCTTCAGGTCTAGTAGTCAGTGCCGGCAGCATTTCAAAACTATCGGACAAAAATGCATTGGGCCCAATTCAGTAATGGAAAAGGGACAAACTCCCAAGACTGTCTGTTCTAAAGCTGGATTGATGGCCACCCTAGCCCCTGCCCACTCTGATAATCTCCTATTGGTGCTCAGGCTGCTTGCAAAAGGTCCTGCCAAGAAGGAAGTTTGCATAATGGGCAGGAGTGGGATGCTGCCCCCACAGCCACCCAGTCTTAAAACTTCCTTCTTGGTGGGGTCACTGCCACTCTGGGGTGATGGAGGTGCTAAGAACTGGGACAGTGCTGCTTTCATGGGTAATCATCGGAACATAAGAGGTGCCACATTGGGTTGGACCAGTGGTTCATCTAGCCCAGCATCCTGTTTCTGACAGTGGGTAAAATGTAGAGAACAGACATGATGCTATGGACCACCGTGGCCCAAGACTCGCTGCACAGGTTGTCCACTCCAGTGCCACCAGATGTTGATCGGGACTGCCCTGGGGTGGGTATGTGGCTGGCCCGGGATGGGCCTGGGTCCAATCCCAGGCACCCATTCTGGGCCAAGGGCCACCATGGACCACTGTGGGTCAATGTGTCTGTTTGGCCCTGCCATCCCCGCTGTAGGGCAGGGGCACCATAGCAGGGCGCTGGGAGCAGGGCAGGGCTGACCACCTATGCACCTGTTGTGGCCCCAACCCTACCTGAGTTGTGCAGGTGGTGGGATGGCTCTCTTGGAGGCAAGCACATTTGTTTGGTGCCGCCCGTTGACCCGGAGAGTGGCTGCCATGGTTTTCTGCCCCCTGCCTCCCACCTGCACATCTGGTTTTGTCCAGTGGCCAGCTCTCAGAGCTCAAGAGAAATGCATGTATAAGTCATGGAGGTATGACTCGGGGCGGAGGGGGGGGGGGCAGGGGCAGGGCCAATTACCCACACAACAGTTGTGGCCCCACCCTGACCTGGGTTGTACAGGTGGTGGGACGGGTCTCTTGGCTCAGGTAGCCAGGGGTTTAAGCCCCAACTAGTAGGCATTTGTGGCTTTATCCTCGAAGAATTTATCTAATTTCCGTTTTAAGCTAGTTATGGTGCTGGCTTTCACCACCTCCTCTGGCAATGAGTTCCACAACTGTATTGTCCACTGTGTCAAAAAGTAGTTCTTTTTCTTTTAAATCAGCTGCCATTTAACTTCAGAGAGTGTCCCCCTTGTTCTCTTATTGTGAGAAAGGGTAAACAACAGATCCCAATTTACTTTTTCCATGTCACTCATGATTTTATAAGCTTCTATCATATCCCCCTTAATCACCTCTTCTGCAAGCTACACAGTCTCAAACTGTTGAGCTTCTCCTAACGTGAAATTAAATCCATCCCTTCTATCATCCTTGTTGCCCTTCTCTGAACATTTCCAGTTCCATTATATCTTTCTTGAGATGCAGTGACCAGAACCAAACACAATATTCAAGGAGGGGTTGTACCAAAGATTTATACAGTGACATTATGATACCCTGATCCCCACTCTGGAGATCCCACCCTGTTGCCCTTAAGGGGCCCCATAATTGGAACCTGAACCTGGGCCTGCAATGGCCTTGCTATGCCACTGGCCTGAATGTTCATGTAGAAGGGTGGTGTGTGCTACTGGGATTCCGGGGAAAGTTACCAGAGGCTAAGGGTGTAATCCTCTGAGTGGGTAGTGACAACACAACCACTTGGATGGGACTAAGTGCTTTCTCCACTACAGGATGTTTTTAAGATGGTAGAGTTTCTCTCGTATTTTAAAAATCTGGGTGGGTGTAGACTCTCCTCTCTGGACCGGACGTTGCCCAGACACCAACTGGAAGCAGCGGTGCCGGGGACCTCCGGATATTTTGAGAGGCAAACTTGTAAGACCTCGGCTATCGAGGTCTTACCAGAACAGGAGTCGCCTGGTGCTGCTGTGTCCAATGGCGCCCGAGCAACTTCCGGTCCAAAGAGGAGCGTCTAACGCCCACCCCCTCCAGGGGTTTTACCCCAACCTGGACTTTTAAAATATGGGAGAAAGCTCTCCCCTCTAAAAACACCCACAGTCCACCCAGAGGAGTGTGCTGGAAATGTATTTGTTGCTGCTCCAATTTATAATAATAATAATAAGTTGAATAAGTCATGACCATGGGTCGAGATTAAAAAAGAATACGAAACAATAAACAAAAACAAATATACGAATAGCAATTACTCATAATAAGGTAAGATCAAAGCAACTAAAAAGCAGAATATCTGTAAAAACATATAAATATGGAAAAAGCTAACAGACCTACTATATAAAGAAGATCAACTTATTTTTATTAGGGCATAGCCATATTAGCAAGAGCATGCATCATAGCAGAGTCATTTACTGAGAGTTAAAAGATTAGCAACTGCTGGGGGGGCCAATATGATCTATTTTGGAGTGGACTGCTCCAATTTGCTAACATGACCTAGAGGGTAATAATTAGCCCTCAGGTCACAATGGCCACACAAGTGGCTTTACCTCTGAATAAACTAACCTAGGGGTAGCGTTCCTTAGATGGTAGTGGTGGGACAGCATATCTCGGATAACGTCTATTTCCAGTGAATATTGCTGGGAGAAGAACGGGAGAGAGTAATGAAAAAAGGGGGAAACGGAGGGGATTTTCAGACGTGATGGTACCATGGGTGGCCACGCTTTGATCAGCATGGTCACCTGCGGTGCTGTCATGTTTGAACTGGCCCACCAGATGTTTCCCTGGGCAGATCAGGGGTTTCCCCGGGCCATGGCAGTTTTTAGCCTGGGCTGTTACTGAGACCCATCAACCAGTCACAGCCCGGGCTAAGCACTGCCATGGCCCGGGATACCCATATCCGGACCAGGGTAGATCAGGCTGTCATGTTTGATGGCCCACTGTACTTGACCCTGGTCCGTGGCTGGGGCTGTGCCCTTCAGGGAGGTGGGTGGGCTGCACTCAGCAGCATGGGAGGTGGGGCCGTGCAGACTATGTCAAACGTCACCCTGCCCTCTCCGCCCCCTCGCCCCCTCCCTGGCCTGGGCCACTGACATGTCTGTTTGGTGGCTGGGCCAGATCCTGGCCAGGGTGAGGACAGGATCAAGGCATGATGGCGCAATACACCATCACATTGTAAAATACCCAGAGAGGTGGTGGAGGGCAGAGAAGGGAGAAAGAGTAATGGAAAAATGGTTTGGGGGGGCAGCTGGTGTGGGGGTACTGGTTTCCTTTGCTCAGAGACTTGGGCCTGTGATGGTTAGAGTTACTACCCCCTCAAGCTTTCACCCAAAGGGGGTGGGGCCATGTCATCAGGGGCAAGGCAGAGGGGCTCACTCAACTGTTTCTGACATAGCTCCCTCTTATGGAGCATCATGACATTGTGATGCTCTTCTTGGGATGGGTCTATGTTGGAAAAGGGGTAGGGCAAAGGGCTGTTATGTCCCTTTCTGGCATTACCTCAACCCTTAGTGTATCATGGCGTCATAATGCTCCATACAGGGGTGTAGGTGGGAATGGGTCCTGGTGCACAAGATGAAATGCTTCCCTTCACTGGGACACTCCACCCCAGTATGCATATGCATTCTACATATATGTGCCTCCTGCCTCCCCATACCTTTGGGTCCTGGTGCGGCCACACTTGGTGCACCTATGATAGCTATAGCCCTGGCTCCATAGGGGCAGGTCCATGTCCAAAATGGGGTGGGAAAGTTGCTATTGCCTGTTGCTACCCCAGTATGCCCTGATTTCTCCATATTTATTTATTTATTTTAAATTTAGTTAAAAACATATATCCCGCTCCCTCCAGTCCTAAGGCAGCCCCTGGCTGACCTGTAGAAATTGGGGTTTTGCCTGGAGACTCTGGATCAGAACAGGTGAACTCAGAGAGGCACAAGCTCTAGCTGTGGTTCTTCTGGTATGTGACCTCGAGATATTTACCCTGTTACTTGGAATCCATACTAGCTCCTTACACCTTAACCTCCCACTATTTTCAAATGTGCTGAAGAGTAAAATAATAATATTTGAAAGGTCTTTATTCTCGTTGTGTATATGTTTCTAAGAAGCAGAATAACTCCTTCCCTATACACTATTAGGGCTGAGACAAGAGCAAGTGTTCCTCTTCCGAAGCAAAATATCAACCTTTTGGGAGTGCTCACGAGTGTTCATCAGTACCTCATCAGTTTCCAATGATTCTGCACTTCCACCATTTTTTCATCACTTTCATTACTTTCCAGGACATTTTTGTCACTTTCTGGGACTTTTTCGTCCCTTTCTGAGAATTTTACCACAGGTGTATGGCAGTTTTACAGCACTTTTGGCAATTTCCAGTGCTTCTCGATGCTTAGCGAGCAAGTTTTAATCTCCACAGCCCCCAGGCGTCTGAATGAGGCATACATGGGACTTGGGAGTCAGGACCAGTCTGTGGCAGCCCAGTTCAACATGTAAAAAATATTGGACAGTGGCAAAAAACTCACAAAAACCAGCAGGAAAGCTGGAAAGTTTCCATGTAGTGCAAATTTTGTCAAATGCCCTGTTGCCTATGGAAGCAGTACTACTCACTGAGTTTTTTTCATTTCAAGTCTATACACCAGCCCCACCTATCCACTCACATTCAGGAGTTCTTAGGACAACAGGACATTCTGGGCTGTGTATGACTTCAAAGGAAGGATTTTTTTAAAAAAAAAAAATTACAAGCCCTAAACAGCAGAAAGCTTTTAAACATATTATGGAGACACTTCATGCTTTTAAGTGTGCTAAGTAAATGAGTTCCTAGTGTCTGGAAAGACTGATAGCCATTTTCGTGTGTATGTGTATTTAATATCAGTCTGGTATGTGTGTGTGTTTAAAGAAGGAAGGTAGACATCAGAAAGTTTAACGTTTTGTTAGCAGGATGCCTAGGGATAACAGGGTCAGTGTAGTGATCTGAATGTAATTGATGACTATTATTCTTTACTTAGGAGTGACGGCCCACCCTAGGAGCAAAGGATGGGCAAATCACATAGTATCATGTTCCTCCTTGATTGAACATCAGGAGCTGCTAGCTAGCTGCACAGCCTCTTTTCCAGCCACAGAACTGCCTTTTTGTTTGTTTGAGGAAGTGTACCATTCAAAAAGGAGGTGAAAGAGAGGCCATTTCTCTTTTTTTCTACCAGCCACAGAAAGGTCAGGAGCTGTCTTCATCTGTCATCCTTAATCAGCTGATGAAAAGTCTAACAACGCCCGAGGTTGTGTCTTCTCTATTTTAGGCATAAATCTTAATGGGAGAATCATTCCATAATTTGTTACTTCCTGAAATGTGGAGCTGCTCTTTTTAGAGCGAGCTGGGAGGCTCCTAGTGAACAGTGTATTTGAAGGCCTCCCTAGCTGCCACACTTTTGTCTGGTGATATATATGACAGCTTCCCAATTGTGTACGATAAGGCTTGTGTAGGCAGATTCTCGCAAAACTTCTTAACAAAGAAAAGAGCTGCCTGTATTCTGATTGGAATGCAAAGTGAAGAATTAAAACCATGGTTTTTTAAATTTTATTTATTTATTTAATAGATTTATTAACATTGTTAATATGTTACTAAAAATGTTAATTAACAGGATGCTGCATAACGAAGAAAGAAGGTGGGAATCGATTTAAATCGCCAAATTTTCATTTCTTCCCCAGCTCACCCAATTTTTAGTTTTAATTTGTGGGCAAACAAAAAAATAAATAATCTGCACTTATTCATCAGGCAGTGGTGGACATTATAGAAATGGTGCTCAAGAAAGATTAGCGCTGGTTAGCCATAGGGGTAGGTGGCTGCTGTTGTGTGTATCTAAGGCATTGGGTCTCACAACTGGCAGCCCTTCCAAGTGGTGGATGGAAGGTGTCATGTGGAGAGAGAAGGCGAAGGGGGTACACTATGGTTGAGCTAAGGACTTCCAAAATAGCAGTAGCCTACTTATTTTTGTAACATGAATTTCATTTACTGCTGCAGCAGTCAACATTTATGTTCCCAAAGTGGGTAAGCCCAGCATCATTTTGGAATTCTTTCCAGTTTATCTACTCTGAGCTAGGAGGATCATGGTGGCTGCAGCAGCAATAACAATGAAGAATAGTTTCAGGTTCATGTACATGTGTGTGGTGGTGGTGGGGCATTAAGTACTTGGTGCAAGAGAAGGGAGGTGAGTAGCAGGATGAGCTGGCACAGCAAGATGAGAGCAAGAAACATGGCTTAGTTTTCTGAGGGCTGCATTATTTTGATCTAGCTTAGGGTTTATGTTATATACGAGAGCAGGCAGGATGTCACTTATTATTCAGGGAGTTGAACGAGATGACCTAGTAGTCCTTTCTGGCCTTGGGTGCTCTGAAATCTATGATTTTATGTGGTAGAAAACAAGGAGGCTGTGGAGAATAACCACCAAGGTCCAATGACAGTAAAAGGAAGATGATCTTTCCAGCAGAGGGAAGGAGGGGAGGAGGAAGATGTGTGTTTTCAGACAGACAGGGAGCAGGCTGGAGCCCCAGAGCAGGTGCGTGGGTGACCCAAACTGGAGCAGTAGGCATCCATGGGTTTGCCTCGTTCAGACAGACAGCCCAGCATGCGGGTGAGCATGCCTTCCTGTCCTGAGAAAGCCCTGACTCAGGAATACACAGGCAGGCAGCTCAAGCCCCCGGCCGGCCTGCTCCGCTCACAAGTCGCCATGGAGCCCGTGACTTGCCAGAAGCCACGGTAACCATGGCAATGGAACGCATCAGCAACCACTAACCCAGTGTGGTGTAGTAGCTCAGTGCGCAGTACCTGGATTTGGAGGTAGGGGGAGGGCCCAGTTCAAGTCTCGACTGAACCAGATACTGACTGGGTGACCTTGGGCCAGTCACAATATTCTCTCTGCCTAACCTACCTCACAGGGTTGCTGTGAGGGTTAAAGTTATGATGACACCCTGTTACAGGGTTTGTGAAAACATATATGATTTTTGTATGACCAAATTATGTAATTGTAACCTTGGAAATCATTATATAAACCATGACATATTTGGTATCATTGAAATGGTAGTGGAATACTGAATCCAACAAAGGGGGGAAATGCATGTGTAGTTGATGTAAAGAAAAGTAAGCTTAGAAGTATAATTTAAAATGTAAATCCCAAGAACCAGTCTAGCAGGTTTGGGGGCACAGGAAAGGGAAGGCAATTGAAATGGAGAGAGATAGGCAGTTATCCTTCTGCCATTCATGGAATAAAAAATAGACATGGTCAGCAAGGAAGCAAGTGCCCAGACTCTCACAAAGTGGCTGAGAATTATGGATTTAAATATGAACTCACATTTAGAGTAAGTCTTTAGTTTAGGGATTTTTTTTATTTATTTAAAATTTATTTCCCGCCCCCGGGGCAGCAAACAACATTATATATATATATATATATATATATATATATATATAAAAATTAAAATTACAATATGAGGGGGAAAACCCCCCACCCTACCCCTCGCCAAAAGCCTGACGGAACAGTCAGGTCTTACATACACGCCAAAACAGCAGGAGAGTAGGAGCCAACCGAGCCTCCTCCGGGAGCAAATTCCACAGCACAGGGGTGGCCACCGAAAAAAATCTAACATTGGTGCCACCCGCCTCGCCCGGGGAACCTCCAAAAAGGCTCCCACGGACGATCTCAAAGGTCGCACGGGCACATGGGGAGTGAGGCGGTCCCGCAGATAAGCAGGGCCCAGGCTGTGAAGGGCTTTAAAGGTTAAAACCAGCGCCTTGAACCGGGCCCGGTACTTTATAGGCAGCCAGTGCAGAGCCTGGAGCACTGGTGTCATGTGCTCCCTGTAACCCGCCCCTGTAAGGAGACGGGCCGCAGCATTCTGCACCAGCTTCAGCCTCTGGACCAGCTTCTCGGGTAGCCCCATGTAGAGCGTGTTGCAGTAATCCAGCCTCGAGGTGATGAAGGCATGGATGACAGTGGCGAGGTCGGAGTCTGAGAGATACGGCCGAAGCCGCCGGACAAGATGTAACTGCCGAAACGCACTCCCTGCCACAGCCACAACCTGAGATTCCAGGCTGAGCCGCGAATCGAGGAGCACACCCAGACTCCGCACTTGAGACACCATGGGGGGGCGAACCCCCCCAACAAGAGGAGATTCAACCACCCCCAGGCCCCCCAAGCCCTCGCCCACCAACATCACCTCCGTCTTGTCAGGATTCAGTTGCAGATGGCTCAACCTCATCCAAGCCCCCACAGCTGACAGGCACTGGGAAAATAAGGAGACTGCATGGCCTGGGTCGATGGAAAAGGAGAGGTAGAGCTGAGTGTCATCAGCATACTGATGACACTGCATGCCCTGAAACCCCCTCACGATCTCCCCTAACGGCTGCATATAGATGTTAAACAAGAGGGGGGACAGAATGGCACCCTGCGGGACTCCACACGTGAGGTCCCGGGGGGAAGACGTACACTCCCCCAAGACCACCCGGTGAGTTCTCCCGGCCAGGAATGAACGAAACCAGTCCAAGACCGTTCCGCCAATTCCAGCACGGTCCCGCAGGCGAGTCACCAACACCTCATGATCGACTGTGTCGAATGCAGCCGAAAGGTCTAGCAGGACCAGTAAGGTCTGACGACCCTGGTCCAACGCCAGACGGAGATCGTCAACCAAGGCCACCAATGCCGTCTCCGTACCATACCCAGGCCGAAACCCAGACTGGGAGGGATCAAGGAAACCGATGTGGTCCAGATGCTCCTGGAGCTGTCGTGCCACAGCCCGTTCAATAATCTTCCCTAAAAAGGGAAGATTAGAGACCGGCCGATAACTGGCAGGAGCATCAGCGTCAAGAGATGGTTTCTTGAGCAGGGGTCTAACCACAGCCTCTTTTAGGCAGTCAGGCACCCTGCCCTCCCGAAGGGAGGCACCAACCACCCCAGCCAACAACGGCCGTAACGTCTCCTGGCTGGCTTTCACCAGCCAGGACGGGCATGGATCTTGCTCACAAGTAGTGGCACGAACAGATCCC
Organism: Sphenodon punctatus; assembly: GCA_003113815.1. NCBI lineage: Eukaryota > Metazoa > Chordata > Lepidosauria > Sphenodontia > Sphenodontidae > Sphenodon > Sphenodon punctatus. Next base: position 1,806,934 of record QEPC01008233.1, on the reverse strand, counting down.
AACAAGGAATCCACATCGGCAGGCGACACCATCTGAAACCGATCCCACAAAACAGGACAGGACGGGGCATCCATAGCCCCAAGATGATCCTCTGCAATAACTGTGGTGCCGAAATCGTGGCAGATGCGAGCGATCTTATCTACAAAGTACTCGATAAACCGGTCACAGCTATCACTGAATTACTCCAGGTCCAGGTGGAGGCAGGTAGGGACTGACCAAACCCTTCACCACCTGGAAAAGTTCCGCTGTACGTGACTTTGCAGATGCAATAAGGGCAGCAAAGAACTGCTTGTTTGCTGCCTGCACTGCCACAGCATAGGCCTTCACAAGCAATGTAGTCTTCCACTATCTTTATATTCTTTTATTAGATTTGCACTCTTGAATCAATCTTGTCTTGCACTTAATCTGATCTACATACATAAATTTCTTTTAATCAAGCTTTGGTGTGCTTGTGACTTGTGGACACTGACAGTGGGTGACACACAATCCCAGGTTAGATTCTTGGACTAACCTTAATGTAGTTTCTGTGACCTGGGAAAATCCAGGGATATGGGTGACAGGGTGATGACTTCTTTACAGACTGGAACAGGTCCTGAGGGAGATTTGGCTGGTGGAGCCGTAAGCTTTCTTCTCCACTATTATAGCATCTGCAAAGTTTCATCCTGTGGAGCTTTTTCAAGTGGTGAACAGCCTGGTTAATCTAGTTTGCCTTTGCCATGACCTTGAGTCATCTATTGTTCTCTGTGACTCTTTTATTAATTACTTTGGACATAAAATTGCTCTATTCTCTATGACTTGGGTGCTGCTACTTTGACTGCAGAGTCAGAGTTTGAGGCTGTAAAAGCTCATCCTTGTCCCATTTGGTTGGATCAGTTTCAATTAATGTCACCATCGATTCAGGGGAGGTGCTTGGATTGGAGCAGTGCAGGCAACCAATTGTGAATTAGATCCTTGCCTGTCCTGGCTGGTGAAAGTCAGCTGGGAGACACTGGGGCCTTTGCTGGCTGGGGTTGTCAACCTACCCTCCTGAAGGGAGGCGCTATTGGATACCCTTAAATTTCCTATTTAAGAAACCATCTTTGTAGGGATGTGCGAACAGGATGGAGTTTGGATGTTCGGCCATTCGGCTGTTCAGACTAAAAATTTAGTTCAGGTTCATGGGTTCAGTCTGGTGGAGTTCAGACCCCCCCGAACATTCAGTGGTGCCTGTGGTGGCATGGCAGGCCGTCGGAGACTCAGCAGCAGCAGCAGAAGAGACCGGGAAGGCTTGTCACTTGGCACCTCAGGTTGCCTGGGCAGGCAGGCTTGGCGCTTGCCCCCGGGGGTGCCTGTGGCACCAAGGCTTGCCATCTGAGACCCAGCAGCAGCAGAGACTGGGAAGGCTTGGTGCATGGCACCCCAGATTGCCCGGGCAGGCAGACTTGGTTCTTGGCCCCTGGGGGTGCTTGTGGTGCCAGGGCTGTCTGTCTGAGACCCAATGGCAGCAGCAGAGACTGGGAAGGCCTGGCACCCCAGGTGCCCATGGAACCAGGGCTGGCTGTTTGAGACCCGGAAGCAGCAGCAGCAGCAGCAGCAGAGACTGGTAAGACTTGGCACTTGGCACCCTGGGTTGCATTTCTGATCATGCTGCAGCAGAGGCCTGGCCAGGGCATGGTGGCTGGCACCCCTGTTTGGCTGGGCATTTTAGGCTGGCTGGCATTAGTGGAGCAGTGGCAGAGGCCCAGCCAGGGCTTGGTGGCTGGCACCCCTACTGGCCGGGCATTGCAGGCTGGCAATGCGAAGTGGCAATGCTGAGTGAAACTGCTGCAGAGCACCCACTCAGATGGAGTGTTTGGGGAGGGATTCAATTGGGAAGCTCCCAGCATGGTTACCCCAGCAGCAAGTCACCATGCACTCCCTCTGCCATGGACCATGGGGGAGGGAGAAGCACACTGGGCTGGCCTTTTCAAGTCACATGTCCCTGCCCTGTGTGAGTCACGGGGCACCCAGGCTCCCCAGAGCTCCTGGCTAGTTCTTATGAGGCCATGTCCCCTGCCCACTGAGTGCCAGGAGCAGCAGCAGAGGCCCGTCCAGGGTTTGGTGGCTGGCACCCCTACTTGACTGGGCGTTGCAGGCTGCCAGGCATCGAAGGACCAGTGGCAGAGGCCCAGACAGGGCTTGGTGGCTGGCACCCATACTTAGCCAGATGTTGCAGACTGACTGGCAGGCATCAGTGGAGCAGCGGCAGAGGCCCGGCCAGAGCTCAGTCGCTGGCACCCCTAATTGGCTGGGCATTGCAGGCTTCCAGGCATCAGCGGAGCAGTGGCAGAGACCCGTCCAGGGCTTGGTGGTTGGCACCCCTATTTGGCCAGGTGTTGCAGGCTGCCAGGCATTGGTGGAGCAGTAGCAAAGGCCTGGCTAGGGCTCGGTGGCTGGCACCCCTACTTGGCCGGGCATTGCAGGCTGCCAGGCATCGGTGGCAGCCTGACTCAGGGTGGTGTGTAAGGGCGCTTAAACTGGGGGGCCAGGAAGCCAATCAAGTGCCCAAACCCCATGTCCCTGACCACTGAGAAGGGCTGCCCATCGAGCACAATCATTTCCCCCAACGTGTGTGTGGCTTTCAGTTGAAAGTCACGCCACCCTCCATGTCCTGCATCTGCCGATGAACTTGGCAGCTGCCCCCACCCAAGCCCTCGATGACGTGAATGGAAAGCCCTCCCTGCCTGTATTGTAGGCCCCAGAATCCTGACAGTGGGTCCTGGAGCTGGAGTGACTGGCTGTTCCTTGATGCGGAGGAACAAAGGCTCCCTGTGAGTAGAATGACGGCCCCAGAACCCTCATGGTGGGTTCTGGGACAGGAGTAGCAGCTTCTAGATGATGTGGATGGACAGCCCCCTGTGCCTCTAACATAGGCCCCAGAACCCTGATGGTGGGTTCTGGAGCTGGAGTGGCTGGCTGTTTCTTGATGTGGTGGAATGATGGCTCACTGTGAACAGAATGATGGCCCCAGAACCCTGATGTTGGGTCCTGGGACTGGAGTGGCAGAGTCTGGATGATGTGGATGGACAGCCCTCCCTGCCTGTAATGTAGGCCCCAGAACCCTGATGGTGGGTCCTGGGGCTGGAGTGGCAGCTTCTCGATGAAGTGGAATGACATGTACCCATGAGTGGAATGATGGCCCTAGAATCCTGAAAGTGGGACCTGGTACTGGAGTGGTTGCTTCTCAATGTGGTGGGATGATGGCCACCCATGAGCGGAATGTTGATGACCCTAGAACCCTGGAACCCACATCCTGGGACTAGAGTGGCAGCTTCTCGATGAAGTGGAATGACAGCTCCCTGTGAGCAGAATGACAGCCCCAGAACCCTGATGGTGGTTCCTGGGTCTGGAATGGCAGCTTCTGGATGATGTGGATGGACAGCCCTCCCTGCCTGGAACGTAGGCCCCAGAACCCTGAAGGTGGGTCCTGGGGCTGGAGTGGCTGCTTCTTGATGCAGTGGAATGATGACTCCTCATGAGTGGAATTACGGCCACAGAACCCTGATGGTGGGTCCTGGGGCTGGCACCCCTACTCGGCCAGGTGTTGCAGGCTGCCAGGCATTGGCGGAGCAGCAGCAGAGGCCCGGCCAGGGCTTTGTGGATGGCACCCCTGCTTGGCTGGATATTGCAGTCTGGTTGGGATTGGTGGAGCAGCAGCAGAGGCCCGCTGATCTTGGCAACCTGGGTGGGTGGGCAGACAGGCAGCGTGGCATGAGAGGCAGTAAGGAAGGCCAGCTGGGACCTTGTCAGGGTACTCAGACAGGCTGGCGAAGACTGTGCAGTGCAAGAGAGAATGAGCCAGTCAGATAGGCGGGCTGAGGTCTTCTAGCTAGAGCATGGCTGGCAGGCTTACAGCCTCCCAATGCCACCCTGTGTCATGAGGTCAGTCAGATAGGCCAGCCGAGGCTATCTAGTCAGAGAGAGAGAGAGGCATGGCGAACTCTGGGCACTGGGAGGAAGGGACAGAACCTCAGCAGCATCAGCCCAGATTGAAGAGGAGCCCCGTCCCAAGACTGCCCCTGGCATGGGATGGCGTGTGCCACTAAACCGTCAATCCATGTCCAGGGGCAGATCGGGGAATCCCAGCAGTGGAAGGTTCACCATAAGGAACAGCAACTGCTCCACCAACTTGACCCCCAGTCTTAGACGATGCGGCGAGCAAATGTCCCCCGCCATGGAGAACACATGCTCGCTGGGGACACTGGTTGGTGGGCAGGACAAGAGACCCTTGGTCACTTTGGACATGGCCAGTCACACATTGGTCTTGCCAGCCCAGTAGGCCAAGGGATCCCTGCTCGGTTTGATGCATGGCTCCTCTGTCAGGTAGCTCTCCACTGCTGCTGAGGTGCTGTCGTACTTCCTCACAAAACTCTGCTTGCCCTGCTGTGCATGAGCCCATGCTCGCCAGAGTGCCCTGCACATATGAGCTGCTGCTGCTGGCAATAGGGGTGCTGCTGCTGCTCAGCCTGCTGCTGGTGCTGCTACTGCTAGGACTGGGGGCAGGGATAGACCCTTCCGGCTGAAAGGGGTGGCTGCGCCCACTCCCATCATCCCCAGGGGCATCCTGTTTCTGCTGCTGCGCACTCTCAAGAGCCCGCTCTACCTGCTGGACCCTCTCCACCAGGTCACCCTTCCAGTGCACATAGAGCACTTTCTGGCGTGCCACACTGCCCTCGACCCTGGGGTCCAGCATGGTTGCCAGAACGTATTCCTCCTGCTCCTGCTCCTCCCTAGCAGTGATACCGCTCCTGCTGCTAGAGGCAGCTGTTAGAGCAGGACGCTTGCCTGCTAATGGAGTTGGACGACTGGCTGCTGCAGTCGGGAACCCGCTGGCATCCACTTCCCCTGCCTGCCTGCTCGCTTAGCAGCACAGCACTGTAGCATCCCTTCAGGTGCCTCGCCATGGTGGTTGTGCCAAGGTTGGTGAGCACCTGCCCATGCTTCACCACCTTCTGGCACAAAGTGCACTGCACCTCCCTGGGATCATCCGCCTGCACCAACGCACCCATACGGAGGATTTTTTGCCCCCTCTTGCCTTCTGTCCCGCATCGGGTGATGCACCACTGACAGTGCTGGGCAGAACGTGGTGGCGACACAGGTCTCGGAGGAACAGCCATCGCCTCAGCACCAGACTTCTCCTCCGCAGGAGTAGTGTCTGCCTCGCTGTCCCCAATCACAGTGAAGTCCCGCCAATGGTGACAGGATCATTGGCTAGATCAGAAGGAACTGGAAGTGGGGAGGGCCATGACTTGCTGTGCCCGCCTTACCACAAGCCCCATTGGCTCCGTGCAGCCTAGCCTGTGGCCAATTGCAGACTGCGATGCCAGTGGTGTGAGGAAAAGAGGGATGGTGATTGGGTAGGCTGGCTGCTAGTCCAAGCCTCTCTCCACCCCGGCGCCAGGAAGTCTACTCCTCAGCTGCCCCCCCCCCCGCCCCGGGCCTTCCAGCCCTGTTTTTCACATCTGAACTCATCCGAACGCGCCGAACTGTTCACGGCTTCGGGCATTCGGTTAAGCCGTCCGAAGAGGCTGAGTTTGGGTCAAACACCGAATGCCCAAACCGTGTTCGCACATCTCTAATCTTTGGATACTGACTCCCTGGCCAGCTATCACCCTGTCTCTAACCTTGCCATTTTAGGGAAGGTTATTGAACAGGTGGTTGCCTGGCAGCTTCAGGCTCACCTCAATGCTTTCAGATTCCTGGACCCATTTCAGTCTGGTTTTTTTTTCTGGGGTATAGCATGGAGACCATGCTTTTGGCCTTGGTTGAGGATCTAGGTCTGTAGACTGACAGAGGGAATTGTGCCCTGTTGATCATGTTAGATCTTTAAGCAGCTTTTGATACAGTTGATCATGAGGTGGTGTTGACACGAACGCGGGACTGCTCTTGAGCGGTTTTGTTTGTTCCTGTCGGGGAGGACCGAGCAGGTGGTGATTGGAGATTGCTCGTCGTCCCCTCGGGACCTCCCTTGTGGTGTCCCACAGAGTTTCAGCTCGTCTACCCTCTTGTTCAATGTGTATCTGATGCCACTGGCCAAGATCATCTGGAGGTTTGGAGTGAGATGCCATCAGTATGCTGATGACACCCAGCTCTACCTCTCTTTTTCATCCAGCCCAGGTCCTGCAGACTTGATGCTTTCTCAGTGCCTGGCTGCTGTTGGGGACTGGATGAAGGTGAGCCAAAGGAAGTTGAATTCAGACAAGATTGAAGTGATGACGGTTGGCTGATCTTGTGACGTGAAGGGGATTTGGACCCCTGTTATTATGGGGTCCACCCCCCTCTAGTTAGATTGAGATTGGGGTTCACAACCTTGGTGTGCTTCTGGACCCTTTGCTGTGCCTGGATTGTCAGGTTGTGGTGATAACCAGGCATGGGTTTCATGAATTACATTTGGTGAGAAGGCTGCGGCTTTTCTTTCTGACTCCGATCTGGCCACCATCATCATCCATGATTTCATTACCTTAGGCTAGACTACTGCAATGTGCTTCATGTGGGGCTGCCCTTGGTGATTGTTCAGAATCTGCAGCTGGTGCAGGATGCGGCAGCCTGACTACTCTCTGGAGTGGGTCACCATGAGCACATTACACCTATGCTCTGGAATTTGCACGGGCTTCCACTACCCCTGCCCCTGTGTAGCTTTCTGGGCTCAAATCCAGGTGCTGGTTTATTACCTTTAAAGCCCTAAATAGCTTCAGTCCCACATATCTGAAAAACCATCTTTCCTTCCATGCTCCTTTTGGTGCCACCTGTGGGCTTCCAGGTACCACCTGTCAATTTTGTCTGCACAAGAAGGGCCCGCAGAAAGGTGTTCTCAGTTGCTGCCCCTGTACTTTTGGAGCTCCCTTCCCTATGAGGTCCCCCAGAGCCCAAGCATATTCTGGAGACTGTGTAAAACCTTTTTGTTTGGCAGCGCTTTTGGCAGGTGAGGATAGAAGTTGGTGAAGGGGTTGGGGTGCGGGTAGGAATTTTTAGGTTTTTTATTATATTATATTTTATATTTTTACGATTGTGTTCTGCTTTTGTAAACCACCCTCACGTGCACACAGACACACATCACATACCCACATAAGCATATATGTGGGTATATGATGAGATTGGGGTTCTTCTCTGCCCCTCTCCAGACCAGAGAGAGAGAGAGAGAAGAACCCCAATCTCATCACATACTCACGCAACACTAATGTCTAGGAGCAAAAGGCAGACTTTATTAAGCAGTCAGAACAAACAGGGAAAGGGGCAGGAGAGTGGAAAGGCATGAATGAAAGGGCTGGAGTACAGACAGTTCAGGTCAGGAGCTGATGGGGGCTGCTGCTCCCCCATCCTCCTGGACTTCTTCTGGCACTGGCTTCCGTTCTCCCTGCTAGGGATGGGCGAACAGAATGGAGTTCGGAAATTCGGTTCGGTTTGGTTTTAAATTCGAGTTCGGAAATTTGGTTCGGATTGGTTTTAAATTCGAGTTCGGTTAGGAAGTTCGGTTCGGTCAACCGAACAGGCCGAGTTCGGTCCGAACTCTGAACTTCCAAACCACTTTTGCCCATCCCTACTCCATGCAGGGTTCCTGTGCGGGGCCAATCATATGTTTGGATTTCGCACGCATTCCTCTAAGTCCTGGGGCAAGGATCCAAGATAGCTGGCGTTCTCAGGGAGCCACTCTGGCCATTTGGTCCACCAGCATCTATGATCTGGGTAGAGAATCGGGTTTGGCCGGGACTTGCAGGCCCTTTTAGACAGACAGGAGTTCCATGTTTGCCTGTTTGCTGCGGGTTTGGACAGCTCCTTTGGCGAGGTGTGGTCCAGGATCTTCTGCGGCACTGTCTGCTTTGCACATCTGGTGGTGTGTAGCAGGCTCGGGCTTGTCAGTGTATGAGAATTTATAGTATCAGGTCCAGATCATGCAGTCACACTCATAGGAAATTAGCATACAGTATATTCTCACATGTAACAGTCTTCAAATAGTCTCTCTATATAACAGTCTTTTCATGAAGGCCAAGCCTAGCCAGATAGCAGTCCACTAACTGGTGTGGCTACTCACATCCAATTCACTCTTCTTGTAGTCAAGCTCCTCAGGTTAGCTCCTCAGTGGCCTTCAGCTCTCCATCAGAGATGTGCTCTCTTCAGCACCCAGACAGCTTCCTGCTCCCTCTGCCAGATGCTATCCATCTCTTTCAGGGAATCTAGAGAGGAGACTTAGGCAGTATTAATGACAGGACATGGAGGTGACGAGGGGATTCTGGCCCATTGACATAGAACTGTATGGACAGAAACAAAGACTGGATCTCAGAAACGTTGTTTATGGTGGAAGAAGCAGGAAGATAATCTGGATAGTTTGGGGGGACACAGTGTGGGTAGAGACTGTACAAAAGACAGGCAGCAGTCAAAAAATGCTCCCTGGGTGATAGGTCCCCGTGGCAGAAGGAATGGTAGTATTGCATAATAATGGTTTCTACAGAAGTAAGGAAATGAGAAGTAATGAAGAAATTATAAAAATAAGTATAAGTATTTTTGCTCTCTTTGCATGAGAAAGCAGTTAATGCACTGTAGCCCCTGCCCTGCCCTCTGCTATTCAGCGTAAGCATTAAAAAGTCATGAGAAGCTTAAAAAAAAAGTGGAAGCAATAATTCACTTACTGAAACCTAACCTACCAACATTGATAAAACTTCTCTTTTTTTGGTGTGCACAGCATGAGAAAAATTTGCTGCAGATAGTCCAAAGGGAAATGATACTTGTCAACTTAGGGGGCGTTGTAGAAATGGGGGACACTTTGGCTGTGATCCCACTTACTCTACAGTAGCCCCTTTGAAGCCCATAGGAAGTAAGTAGTTTGTGGATCATGCCCTCACGTGGAACAGTTGGGATATAGTTTGATCTCCAGGTTTATTAAAACAATAGGAGCTGATGTGATTCTGTAAGATGGTATGCTGGCCATAGAACTTGGCATCCTGAGTTTGAATCCTAATATCACTGGGTGACCTTGGGTAAGTCTGAGTCACCTTCCTCTCCTTCTCAGCTGTAAATGGGGTAGTGGCCTGTACTCACCTGACCTGTAAGACAGGCGTGGCCTTTAGAGAGCTTGATGGGCAGAAAGTAATACCCCACTGTCCTATTAGTCCAAAACCCCTTCACTGGCTAGAAACAGACATGGCAGAACCTGCTTGGCCCACTTGGGATCGGGCCTCATCTGCACAGGTGCTGCCAGATGTTGGCCCAGAATTGCCCTGCACTGTGTTGGTGGCTAGCCTGGGCTCTGACATTGGGAAAATCCCAAACTCACAGCCTGGGCTAAGGCCTGCCCAACTGGGCCAAAGCAGGTCACAGCGGGCTATCCCGTCTGTTCCCGGGCCATGATGACGGCCTGGGTTGGGTCCACCATGGCTGGCCGTCATGGCTGCCCGTCTTGGTGGGGGGTGGAGTGCTGGGCGTAGTGTGGCTGGGGAGTGGCCGGCCACATGTTTGGCATGCTCCTCACCCTCCCTGGCACCCCAGCCACAGGCATGTGTTTAGCACCCCAGACTGGACTGAGTTCACTGCACCTTCCTGAGGGTAGGCCGCCATTGCATGGCCGTCACTTCTGTTTTCACCCACTGAGATACTCACAGGACTGTGGCGATGGATGGGTTATTAAAAATAACTTCTTCCATACTCCAAGTTAGATGGGAATGACTGATTTTTTTTCTTTTTCTTTACATGTTTTTCTGCATTTATTTCTCTTTCATTCCTTACATGAAAAAATCAAAATGGAGGTTTTTTTATTCTGGAGATAATCTTATCAAAAAGTTTTTCTAACACAGAACTCTCTGGAAAAACAACCTTCACTTCTTATACTGGCTGGTGTGTGAGGAAATTGTTTCTTCTAGGCTGCAAAAAGTCAGATCTTTTTATCTGTGTGTGTGCACACATTATTGAGTACAATGCCAATGCAAATAAGAGCTTCCAAACTGTAAATGCTCCACAGGAAACCTCACATGGAGTAGGGGAGTACTTCTGGCTGTACCAAAAAGGACAAGAAATGTCCACATACAACAGCCCAGCCAGATAAAACGGGTTGGACGTTGCTTAGTTCTGTAGGAGGAAAGAAATCTCGCTGTCGCCAACAGCATTGGTGAAGCAGCCTACCTCCTCCCTTCTTGTGAAGCAAAGAAAACTAGAGGGTCCCAGATACTAGCAGATGCTTGGCCTTTCCTTGCCATCATTACCCTGTGTACCATGAACAATTTGAGGAGAATTCTACTTTGCTCTAGGTGTGCAATCCCTATGTTGCCCTCCTATCACTTGCACCAAATTATGATCCACTTTCACAGCAGGAAAATACCAGTTCCACTTTTCAGGTTTATCCATGTCAGGGCCTCATTTTGTATTCAGCAGGGCGGGATTGTGTGTGTTCAGTCAATACCCTTCCTGCATTACATTCCACACATTTCAGGACAAGCAACTTGGTTGGACAACGGCTCTCCTAGCATGAACCAGGTTTTAGGGACATTGTACAAAATAGGGGACTGAATTTGCCTCTGTATGCTTATTACTAAAAGGGTAACATGGTCCCCGATCTAGATTTTCCAGAAGCACCTCAGCTTCCCCATCTGCACAACTGGAATATTCATACTTATTCACCTACTGCAGAGATTTTTGTAAAGGGCCCGTTCTTGAAAGGAGCTGAACACACTCCTACGAGTACTGTGCAGTGTGCACCCTTGGAGTTGGGGGTGGGGGCGTCTCTTGGTCTTTTGCTCAGCACGTCATCCAACTGTCCACACCATAATACACTACGTTCAAGTTTATGTCTGTAAGGCCTGCTGCAATGTGTGTGCCCATGTCACCCTCTACCGACTAAACAATTCTCCTCAAGTGACTTAGAGAAGCCGACTCTAGACTTCGTGAGTGTGTGTGTGTGTGTGTATGTGTGTGTGTGTATTAGATTAATGACATTGGTTCTCCCCCTAGTGGCAACAGTCTACATAGAATATAAAACTTCGTTCACCATGTGAATGGGTGAGAACAGACATGATGCTAACTCCACTTTAACACCACTTTAACATTTCTTATGCATGTTGCAGGGCTGCCTAGGGCCCCAATACAGCCCTGCAACTTGCATAAGAAATGTTAAAATGGTGTTAGAGTTAGCGTCATGTCTTTTTTTTATCCAATGTTCCAGAGATTGCGATTACCTAATCCCAAAGAACATATGAAAACAAATTGGACAACTACAGTTGTGTGTGTGCTAGCACTGCAGGCCTACGTGTACACTAGAGTACTTAGTTTTCTCTGGTCGTGCTGGAACCCTTGCCACTGGAGAGCAGTGACCAGAGTGGGCAAGCTTCCCTTTCCCAGCCAACAGAGCATGATGGCCTGGATGACTGTAGTGATTGCTGGCTTGATGAGGGCTGATTTGTCTGCCTACAGCATCCTGTGGTTCCTTCGTTCCAGCTGCTTATTCACCCATGCTCTCTGTTCTCGCTAATCGCCATTTCAGACACAAAATGAACGGGTGTGAGTGTGACTATCATTAGGAAAAACGATGACAATTAAATATAATTAATAAACGCTCCTGTTACGGGGCATATGCATGCTGTGTGTCTAAAGTGGACGGAGGCTGAAAATTACCACACCTCATTACCCAAATGAACTGATATTACACAGCACAACTTCCACTATTAATAACGCAGTTTAAAGAAATTTCCAATTTCCTCATGTAGATCCATTTCCAGTAAACTAGGCTCTTTTCAATCAAAGAATATTAGAATGCACCTTGCTAATCACACTAGTCCAGATGGTTGGCTCTTTTCGTGCCAAGTGATAGAACTATAGCCCCTTTAATGTGCCATTTACACAAGCTTCCTGTTAATAAAGGACCATGGGCTCCTTCTCCCCCCCCCCCCCAAACTTTAAACTAAGTCCTGAAAGGTGCTGTGCATTTCCAGAGGGACACAGATTGCCACCAGCTTCTGTGGGAAGTGCTTAGTACCTGTAAGATGTGGCCCTTTATATTTTTCTCAGATTAATGGTATTCTCTTCTTTAATTGGTCAACATTACCCTTTTCCCGTTGAATGTTCTGCTGGGTGTAGATATACTCCAGCTGTGCTAAAGGTTTTCAACTCAAACTCAGACTTTGTTCCACTGTGTGGCTTTTTGGAGCTCTTTTGTGTTCACACGCCGTCCAGCTGAACCTCTTGTTCTTTTTTTAAAAAAAAAATAATATCCCTCTACACATCCACTAACTTTGTGGCTATCATTCACCGTTTCTTCTAAACCTGACTAGAGTTTGCTGCCCTATGTCACAGGGGTCAAGTTACATACATGAGATTTTTCTGATATAAGAAGGCAGGGACTCATTTGCATTGCGTTTTCCCCATTGATGGCAATGGAAAAAATGCAGTGAACATGGGTCCCTGAATAAATGCTAGTCCCAAACTGCAAATCCAATCCTTGCCTATGGGAGTAAAAACCCCAGCAGAAATGGCAGATTTGTCCCTCCTTCCCTCTGCCCAGCAACAACCCCCACCCCAAGCCCCGCCCAACTGCCTGCCCTCTGCCATGACACAGAGTCTCGGACACCATGGAAATGGCTGCAGCAGCCAGTAACCCCTTCCTGCCCATGGCTGCTGGAGTTGATGCAGCTGCTGGCAGTCCCGGCCAACAACAGAGAGGAGGCACATACTGAGCGGAACACATAGGATGCTGCTTCTGAGCTGCTGTCCTCCATTGCATTGTCTCTTCTCTCGTACATCACAAGGGGGTGGGGGTGGTTGTACTTTGAGCCAATGCGGTATTGTATTTCGTGCACGTGTCCTTTCAGAGCTCTCCAGAGAGCTCCCTTCAGGGCTGTGGGTGGGAGGAACATCAACATGGGGTTGATTCCTCCTAGTACTATTATGTTTGCAAATAAATCCAAAGAAGAGAGAGAATTAGGGTAGTGGTGAGCCAATGGTCCATATATCAGGCCATGTATCTGGAAGGCAGAAAGAGATGACACCACTCAAAGGGATGGCTCAACACCCATGTTGGACCTTGCAGTGGCACCTACTGTGTGCAGCTCCTGCATGATGTGTCAGGAAACATTTCCCCCCTGCAGGCGGGACTGGGGAGGACACAACTCTCCTCTAGCAGTATTTTATAGGAGCAGTCTTGTGCTTAAGCTAGTGGAGCAGACCTGTTCCCCACCTAAGCACTGCAGGTTTGTGGAATGGCCGGGACAGGGTGCAGGTCCAGGGGTGGGGAATTTTTTTTTTAATAGTGCAGGTGGTGGTAGGCCTGGGCCCCGAGTCTCCAGGACAGAATGGGCCGAGGAGGCTTTTTTTACCTGCTGTGCAGAGCCCTATGTCCATACCTACCCGCTGTCTGGGGAAGTATGAGAAGGGCACATCCCACTTTTACACCATCCATACCAGTGTTCTCTGTCTTATTAGGTGCTGCTGTTTTCTACCAATTATAGGAGGGGAGCTGCCTAAATGACACTGTAAGGGCCCTGAAGGTCAGAGGTGATTTAGGGGAGACTAATGGAGGAATGCAAAAGGTAGACTGAAAAGAGAAGAAATAATGATCAGAAAAGTAGTATTGGACCACAATGGGTGCTTTGATTCAATGGACTATGAGAGATATAGAAATTGGGTAGTGAATAAAACAAGCTCAGGAAGTCTTCCCTTTTATTGCTAAAAAATTCATGTTTAGAAAGCAAAGCACTCAGAAGTCCAGGGAAAGTAGCTTTCAAACGTCCCAGGTATTACAAGCGCCACATCCAGGAAGTGTTAGCCTGTCAGGAAGAACTGAGGAGGAGATGTTTAAATCAGCGGAAGCTGGTTTGCATTTCTGAGAGAGGAGTTTTTGTTTGTTTTTCATTTTGCCCGTAGCATCTTCGTTCCAATGGAAATGCAAACAATACGGAAAACGATGAGCATACTCTCACCACACACATGGGAAGATGGAAGTATGAACCGTGATTTCTTCTCTCCATCAGGGAATTAATTTCCATGGCCTCCTGTTGTGCTTCTGCTAATTCCCTCTGCTGCTCCTGCCTCTGTCTTACTGTAGAGCTGGGTTTTACTGTATTTTAATCAAGTCGTGTTTTTAAATGTTCCGGCAGTGCCGGCACGTTTTTCTTTTCTTTTTTAACTTGAGACAAGATGTAAAGTGTGACCTATAGGAACATGCATTACTACTGGTGCAGTGGATCCCAAACTTGGTGCTTGTGTGAATCCATTCAAAGACTTGATATAACCCTGTGACCCCATTTGAAATGTTTTGCATATCTTTGCTGCTGTCTGGGACTAGGGCTGATGCGGCAGCAGCTTTTACCGCGCCGCAATTCCGTTCCGCCATTTCGGAATTGCCCACGCCACACCGTGACTTTTCTGCGGATATTCCGCTAATTCCACCGGAATTCTGCAAATCGTGGAATTGCGGAAAAATTGCGGAAAAATTGCGGAAATTGCGGAAAACCGCTATTCCGCTATTTTGTGGCGCTGGCGGAATTGCGGAAATAGCAAAAATGTCATGTTTCCACGATTCCACTAAGTTGCGGAATTAAATAAGCGGAACTGCGGAACCGCGGAATGAAACCGCGGAATGAAAGCCTCTGCCATGCCGTTCCACTAATTGCGGAAACACTGTTTCCGCTGGAAATAGCTACCGCTGCGATATTCCGCTACAGCCCTATCTGGGACCATCTTGTAACACAAGCAACAAAATTTTGGATCCCATTGATGGATGGCATAGCCCATTTTGGAGTCAGGACCCATATTCTTGCTAGCAAAACATGGTGATGATAAAAGGGGATATACCTAGGGCTGTATTTAGATTAAGGCAATGTAGGGATTTTCCAAGGGTCAATAGATAATTGGGATTCTGGAAGCAGATGTCCCTAACTGGGCTTCCTCTTAACTCCAACTGGGTGAGCTGGGGAATATTCAAAATTATGGTGGTCAACCCTCATCAAGAAAAAGAAATTCTGATTGGATGCTCAGTAGCCTGCTTAATTGTCACCCCAAATACCTGGCTTATTACAGTGAATTATTTTGATGTTCTGTGAACTATCTAGTATAGAATCATTGGGTTGGAAGGAACCAACGTTATTAAGTAGGATCCACAGTACCTACACCATTTCTGGAAGGTGTTTGTCTAACCTATTTTTAAAGGCCTCCAGGGATGGGGCCTCCACAACTTCCCTCAGCAAATTATTCCATTGTCTAACTGTCCTAGTAGTGAGAAAATTCTTCCTAATTTTAGTCTAAACCTTTTCTCCTTTATTTTAAGCCATTACCTCTAGTCTTGCATGGCTGCGGGACCTGGCAGGGGTGCACAGGATTGCTCTTGAGTAGTTCTGCTCCTTTATGTTGGGGAGATCCCAGTGGTGATGGGTTATTGCTTCTTGTCCTCTCAGGACCTCCTGGTTTGGGGTCCTGCAGGGTTCTATTGTTCAACGTTTATATCAGGCCACTGGGCAAGGTCATTCAGAGGTTTGGGGGTGAAGTGTCATGATGACAGTTAGCTTAGCTCTGCCTCTCCCTTTCATCCAAACTAGGCCCTGTAGTCTCTGTGAATACCTCATGTCGGGCTGCTGTTGGGGACTGGATGCAGATGAGCTGATTGAGGTTGAATCCAGGCAAGACTGAGGTGATGATGGCTGGCTGGCCTTGTGACCTGGAGGGAATTGGGACTCCTGTCATTGACAGAGTCCAGCCCCCTCTGGTCATTCAGGTGTGCGGCCTAAGAGGGCTTCTGGACCCCTTGCTGCACCTGAATTGTCAGGTTGTGGTGGTGGTCAGGAACACTTTTCACCCACGTCATCTGGTGAGGAGGCTGAGGCCTTTTCTTTCTGATTCAGATCTGGCCACCATCATCCATGATTTCATCATCCTGAGGCTAGATTACTGCAATGCACTCTATGTGCAGGCTACCCTTGGTGACTCTTCAGAAGCTGCAGCTGGAACAGAATTCAGTGGCTAGCTTCCTTTCAAGGATGAGTCGCTGAGAGTACATTACACAGGTGGTCTGAAGTTTTCAGTGGCTTCCTATAGCTTTCCGGGCACAATTCAGAGTGCTGGTTTTAACCTTTAAAGCCCTAAATGGTCTGAGTCCCGCATATCTGAAAGACCACCGGTCATTCCATGCCCCATTGCGGCCCCTGTGATCAGCCAGGAGTGCCTCCCTGTGGGTACCATCTGTTAGCTTTGCTCATACTATGACAAGGGTTCATAGGGGGGCATTCTTGGTTGCTGCTCCAATACTCTGTGTGGGGCTACCCTTGCTGACTGTTCAGAAGCTGCAGTAGGTGCAGAATACGGCAGCCTGGCTCCTTTCAGGGGTGGGTTTTTTTTAAGCACATTACACCTGTGCTCCATAGGGTGGTCACTGACACATCCCCAGAAGACAGGACATGGGTGGGAGGAAGAGTGCAGCTGGATCCGGGCTCCTTCCCCCCAGTACTGGAAAAATCCTGGCCATGGGTGCATATTTTAAAAATCTACCTGGATGGGGTTGGGTGGATCAAAAAAGTGGTCATGTCCTGAAAATCTGGATGTTATGGAAACTCTAGCACACACACACACACCCCCGCCCTTTCTCCCAGTGCTTGGACTGCTGGCTCACCTCTGAGTCCACATGTTGTCAATGCTGCTGTTCCTGCCCAGAGGTCATGAGATTATGAATTCCGTGTGTGTGTGTGTGTGTGTGTGTGTGTGTGTGTGTGTGTGTGTGTGTG
>QEPC01008233.1:1736020-1783862 GCA_003113815.1 Sphenodon punctatus | reverse complement strand
CTCTACCTCCTCGGCCAAAACCCTTGTTCATGCCATGGTTATCTCTCGCCTCGATTACTGCAACCTCCTCCTTGCTGGCCTCCCTCGCTCTCACCTGTCCCCCCTTATCGCAATCCAAAACTCCGCTGCCAAGGTCATTCACTCTGCCCATCGCTTCGACCATGTGCAGCCTCTCCTCTTCTCTCTTCACTGGCTCCCCCTTCCTGAACGTATCCTGTTTAAACTCCTGGTTTTCATGTTCAAATCGCTACATGACCAAGCTCCCCCTTACCTCTCGGACCTAATCTCCGTACGCACTCCTGCATGCGCTCTCCGCTCTTCCTCTGTCTCCTCCCTCACTCTCCCTCGTTTCTCCTGCTCACCTAATCGCCTTCAACCCTTCTCCCTTGCTGCCCCTCATGCCTGGAATGCCCTCCCTGCCCACATCCGCCTTGCCCCCTCCCTCCACTCCTTCAAATCCCTACTCAAGACCCACCTGTTTCTCGCTGCCTTTCCCAATCCCTGCTAGACGTTCCCATATACCTACTGTCTGTCCGCCTCTGCAGACTGCTGCAACCTGATTGTAAACAAGCCAAGCACACGCACCTGAGTCTTCGTACCTGCTTGAATGTTTGTCTGTCTTCTCCCCTGTCTCTCCCACTGTCCCCTCTCCCTGTCTCCCCCTCCTTGTCTTTTAGATTGTAAGCCGCAGGCAGGTACCGCGTCTATTTCTATGTTCTGTACAGCACCAGGTCACACGACTGGCGCTATATAAATAATAATAATAATAATAATAAAAAACAATAATGAAAATGACATTTTTAATAACAAAAAACCCCCAGAAATGACATTGGGGCCTGGTGCACATTCCTGTTAGAAAAAGGGCAGGATAGAAGTATGTATGTTTGTATAAATAAATAAATAAATAAATAAGGGCTATTTCTCCCTCAGTTGCCTGCAAATAGACTGTTTTATGATTTGTTCTCAGATTTGAACCAATTTTGAGGTCAAGCTAACTAGTCTATAGTTTTCTAGGTCATCTTCACCTCACTCCTGTTCTTTTTTCTTGTTAGATGCAGCTCATTCTGTACTTTTATTTTGTTCCTGCATTCCCACACCATTTTCTTATATTCATTCTTTTATGCTTTCTTCTTTACAATTCCTGTAAATGTCCATTTTGGTTTTCAGTTCTTGGATTCCCCCCTCCCCCTTTTTCTAA
This sequence comes from Sphenodon punctatus, assembly GCA_003113815.1. Classification (NCBI taxonomy): domain Eukaryota; kingdom Metazoa; phylum Chordata; class Lepidosauria; order Sphenodontia; family Sphenodontidae; genus Sphenodon; species Sphenodon punctatus. Next base: position 1,782,664 of record QEPC01008233.1, on the reverse strand, counting down.
GTCATCAAGAGAGCTTGCTGCTGTGGCTTTAAAACTGACTCCTGAAATCCTGGCCATCTTTGGGATCAGGAGACCTATCGGATGACCAGAATGCCTATGTGCTGGTTATGCCTATTCCAGAGCGTGAGGATCCAGGATTTGAACCAGGAAAGCTGGCGGTCCTCTGAGGTGGTGGTTTACTTTGCAGCACTCAAGTGTTGGCCTGACAGTTCCCCTTCACTGGGCTTCCACTGTCTGCTGAGGCCATGCTTCCACTAGCCTTGGATTGGCCACTACTTCTATACAAGGCTACCTAGCCACTTAGCTGCCATAAGATGCTGGGCAGAGCAAGGCATCACTTCCTGATTTGTTCTAACCCTGTGTGCTGCCTGTATTTTGGTTCTTCCTCCTGCTTCCTTACATTTTGACATGACTGACTGGCTTTGACTACAAGGGTGGATTACCTGCTGGGTTGTTGATGGAACTTTTGACCTGCCTACTATCCTGGATGGAACTTTTGACCCGCTGCCTGTTCAGGCCTGATCCTGTAAAATACATAAGGGAATTAGGGTCCTGACACAGAGATGGCCATATCATCAACACTGGTCGGACCCAAAGCCTGTTTTGCTGTAACCACCTCTAGTTCCATGAACCATCTGCAGACCACTTAACATGCCCTCATAGACCACCAGTAGTCTGCGCGCCCCACAGTTTGCCTGCATCAGTAGTTTCCAATCTAACATGGTGATTTTGGGAGGTGGATATCCTTTACAGTAATAACTATAAACTCTGCGGGAGTGCATCAAAATCCCATTAACCCCAAGTAAAACATCACTCTATTCAATGCATCCTCTGACATATTTACATATTCCCTGAACAGGATGTCATCAAGATGCTCACTGTGATAGCACATGAAGTGCCATAATAAGGTTTAATAGTTGCCAGCAACTGAAAACTGCCTCCAGACACAGTAATCACCCACAATATCCTGTACAGGCCGTAAAAAATGATGCCAGAAACACCCCCAAAAATGTTGCTTCACTATCGACACAGATTATTTAGCCATCAAGTATGGAATAATATAACCACAGAATCCAATGTGTGCAGACAGAAGCAAAGGAATGCCAGCTATTAGGTTTCCTGCAGACAACACACCAGTTGTGTTGCATTCATTATAGCTGCATTAAGCTATGCTGCTGTGATCTACTTAAGGATGATCGAGTAATAATGAGTAAAATTGGGAAAGAGTCTAATTTGAATTTCTAAAAAGTACTTGATACCTGTATACTTCATAGTTGTCTAAACTGCAATTATTTTACTACAGAATTTTTATACCTTTGTTTTTACCTTTGAACGCTACCTCTAGAAGTCTGCTAATGAAACAAAAAATCTTGCCCTTTAAGACAGGCCATCATGGCAGCAAACATACCAGCATAGGGTTTGATTTAACTGTGTCAACTGTATCAATCTGGAGTAATGCCACTGTGTCCTATAAGGCCACACTGGTGTGAAAACAGACATAACGCTAACTCCACTTTAATACCACCACACAAGATCTGCAGGGTTTGGGATTGATCTCACTGTCTTGTCCAAGGTCACCCAGTAAGTTCATGGATAACTCAGGGTTTGAACTCTGGTTATATATGGCCAAACCAGCACCTTAGCCACTAGGCTACATTGCTTCAATAGGGCTAATAAAGATGTCTTTTTAGATTGCAGACATAGAATTATTAATGGCAACTTGGTGATGTAGTACACCATGCTGTTTCAGAATCATGGAGAACTCTAGCAGTATATAAAACTACAATTTTGTACTCTTTAAGCGTGTCAGTTGTCAAAAGCAGTAATCTTCATATTGTCTGTTTTTAAATATACATATGTTAGCACGGATCATCATGTTTCACCACTTAAATAGACACTTTTCCTACTCTAAAGCTTTGTATGTTGATGCAGTAAAAACTACATTATATGGTGGTCTTTCTGCAACTTCTTTCCTCCCATTGCATCAGTACCATGAAATTCACTAAAACTACCATGACAAATCTTAGCCATAACCACATACAATGCTACCAAATCAAATACAGAAATACAAATAAAGTACAAAGCAGAAACACTTTTTAAAGGGCTATGGTTGATAGTGGTTCACACAGAAAACACCGAAGAAAATGTCTTCAGTAATTATTTATTATTATTATCATTATTATTGTTGTTATTAACAATAACAATTTATTTTATTTTAAGATCAGAAAACCGATACACACATTCAAATGATGTGATTTCCCCATCTCAGAAGTAATTTCTTTGCTCAATGGGTCACCCATTGAGCAAAGGCTTTGCATGGAGGTGATAGAGCACTGATACCACAATGAAGATCAAGGAGTACTGTAGCAGGACGCCTCTGATGTTTGCACACCCACGTCCAGAGTATAGCTTGGAGTAAGTCACTGCAGGGTGTGACCAGAGCCCCATGTATTCTGCATTTCCCCCATCTCCAATTCTGCAATCAGAAAACTCAAATTCTGTATGCAAAAATCCAGATTCTGCAAGCAGATGAATTAACTAATCCTACAAATGATGCACATTTTGAATGCAACTTAATTTCCCATCATGCCAGTGCATCAATTTAAAGCATTTCATGTTACAAAAAAATCACAAACCATTACATGGACCTATTAGTGGGGTGTCTGTGTGTGTGTGTGTGTGTGTGTATGTTGGCTGTGCTAAGTGTCTGGACTGATACTCTTCAGCAGCTGTAGTACAGTTCCCGTTTTCCCCATAAAATATGCCAGAAGCTAACAATGTCAGCACCCCATTGGTTAGTTCACAGTGCTGCTGACATCTCACTGGCTTGCTCATAGTGCTCCTAACCTAGGCTCTAATTCTGCATTGGCCGAAGCAACTTCTTTGATAATTTGGCCAAATGCAAAACTGCAAAAATGGCTGTAATTGCAGCAGGGCAGAATTTACAGGGCCTTGTTGTTTCTGACCCTGTGAGAATCAAGTAGCCCAGTCACCTGTAATGGCTCAGTGCTCCCTGATGTAGCATGGGAAGCAGTCGCTTGCCAACTGGAAGGACACAAGAAGAGAAAGTGAATAAAATTTCTGAGCTCAGGATTCGACCAGAAAGGATGAGGCAGAGGCTCAGGTTAGGCTAACGCCTGCCTCCAAAGGCTAAGAGGAACCTGGCCCTCCTTGAAGCTGGCTTACCAGAAGGGTCCAAGGGCTGGGAGCTGGTGAGGGGCTTGCCCAAAGGTAGGACCGGGGGCTGAGTATGGGGGTCTCACCATGCAGGTAGAGGCTGGAAGCCCAGAAAGGGGTTTGTCCGAAGAAGAAACTGTTGATAAACCGGATATGAATTTTTGGGTAACTGTGTGCACTTTTATATTGAGAATAACAAAACTACACTTGGCAATGGAAGAAAGAGTGTGTGTTGAATGGGTTGGGTTCTAATCCTGAACAGGTGCACAGGCAGCGAGGGCTATCCTGTTATAAGGGGGTGTTGTATATATCCAGGTCCCTTCTTCCAGGGGCGTTTCTAGGCTGCAGTGAGGTTGATGCAGAAGATGGAATCCTCCTTCCCCCTGTCACTTCTTCCAGCAAAAGGAGATGCAGCTGCATCTGGAAAAGGGGCACCTTTAAGCTTATGGACCCCGGTACCGCTGCACTGCCTGTCCCAATTATAGCTATGCTCTTCCTTTCTGCATAAGGGCTTGCTTTAAAGCAACTCAGTAGAAATGCTCCCACTGACCATGATGGACTTGGAATCTTGCATTGAAAGCCGTTTCTTTTATTTTATTTTATTTTATTTTATTTTATTTATTATTGAAATGTATACCCTGCCCTTCCCCTAAGGCTCAGGGTGGCTTACAACATATAAAAACATGTAAAAGCATATAAAAATCCCCTTTAAAAAACCCATCCCAACCCCAAGGGCCAACTTAAAGTCAGCCTGCCAGTCGTAGGTAAAGAAGAGCGGCCAACAAAAGAAACCCAGAGAAGAGACAAAAAGAAGACAAATGTGATGCTAGAAATATTTTCTCTCAATAAAAGAACAGTCAGACTTGGTTCATAAACAAAGCTTCTTATGCTTTATTACTTTCAATTATGGTTTTGTGTGTGTGTGTGTGTGTTATTGACTAAGGGAAATGAGTTAGTTCATTAGTGAAATCTGGACCAAAAACGTCTGTAAAATTCCATGTCAGAATCTTCTCGGGGTTTTCAAAGTCAAACTTCTTCAAGGAGGTGTAAAAGATGTTTGAATACGGAAACTTCGGCAGGTGGGTGGAGGAGGTGCAGATGATGTGTGTCAGTGATGGGTGCCTGTCGTGCAGATGTGTGGGTGCAAAGAAGAGTGTGCATGTGCGTGGGAGGATGTGACTTTTATGAAAGGATGTCAAAGCTTCAACATCCTGTCTAGGATGGGATTTTAAGATTCAGACAAAAATGCTGCTTTCTAGCCAAATACAGTATTACCTTTGTATATCTGAATATTTTGACATTTACAGTCCATTTAAGAGACCCTGAAGAGGACACGCCAACACCTATTCCCTAAATAACGGGGCGAGGAATATTTTTCCTCCTGTGGGCCACTTTGAAAATTTTGGTACAAGCTTTGTGGGTCAGGTAAGAGTTGTTGGTGGTTGTACTCAGGGTGGGGGGAAAGGAAAGGGAGGGCCCATATCATAGAAGATCTATGTCATAGATCTGTTTCCTATCCTAGAGTGCATGCTCTCATCTCTGCTTCTTTCCCCTGACCTCACTCTTTCAGTGCTTGAGGGTAGGGACTAGATTCATGAGGCAGTTTGAGGAATTGGAAAGGGGTGAAATAAAAACCAGCCATGGGCTGGGCCTTGGCCCAAGGGGTTCCCCACCCCTGCTATAAAACATGCAAATTGCCAGGAAGATGAGTGCTTTCTGGTTCACATTACGGGTGCTTTTAGATGGACAGCCTTCCCACTTCTATGCCACCTCAGTCTCGACTGGCCCATCTATCTAAAGGCGGGCCGCCAGATGTGCAGGTGGATCAGAAGCAGAGCAGGCTGTCCCTGCTCCACTCCAGCCCTGCATGCAGTGCTCTGGAGTAGTCAGGAACACTGCCAGCAGAGCAAGCTACCCAAACCCAGGGCGCGGAGCTCAGAAGATGGCTGCTACAGCTCTGCTCTTGGCCAGGGGTTGCCCCAGGGCCCAGGCAACACCATAGAGTTGCCGGCGGCAGCCTAGAGAATCAGGTGATCCACCCACAACTCTATGGTGTAGGGGAGGGGGTGCCGCACAGGCAGACTGTGGACCACGGCAGCCGCCGGGTCTGTTTAAACCTGACTCAGGTGCTGGTGGGACTGCAAGCGGGTAGATGCAGGGGTTCACCTCAGTGGTGGGTTCGGGGGTGGCCAGCACTGCATCCATCTGTAAAACACAACGTGGAATCTCACTGCTTAATCTGTCCAAAGAAAGTGTACCTTTGCTGTGTGACAGGCACCATTTTGACTACTACAGCAGACACGGAAACAGCAAGCTCCAGCATGAAAGAGCAAAAGAGCCCGACTCCATAGCTAGACTGTCACATACTCTCATATATTCTGTGCATTGGACAGAGGGGTGTGCGGTGGGGGAAGGCAATTCATACTTCCTATGAGTTGCATACTTCCCCTAGATGGAGGAAGCTTGTCCCACACTGGAGCTGAAAGGACAATGCTGTTTTCATTGAAAGCAGTCCATTTGCCAGTTTCCTGATGATTCAGGAACATGTACCCTTTTGTCTGGGTTTCCACACAGCATTTTCAGATGTGCCAAATGCCAATAGGGATGAAAACACTAACAGTGTCATAGAAATGCTGGAAAGTGTCAGAAATTTGCCGATGGAAATACTGAAAGCAGAGAATGAGCGAAAAGAATCTTGAATGTGAAAAATAGTGTGGACATTTGACAATATCCTGAAAAGATGAAAAACCATATTGATTTGGGAATGGCCATTTCCCCACAAGCTCTAGCCCACGCAGGTTGGATTCATACATTTCACTGCCCCAAGCAAATTACAAAAATGTACTCCTTCATCTGTCTCTGTTCCCAGTGCCAGCCTTGGGATTTGTGGGGCCCAGAGCAAAGATAAAACTCGGGGCTCCTGGTGGCCCTTCCCCCTTGGTGGCCCTTCCCCCTTGGGGGCAACCTCTGTGGTGCCCTGAAGGTGGTCATGTTTGGGGCCCCACTGAGAGGGAGTGGTGCCCCCACAACTTGTCCTGGTGAAAATAGAGGCCACTGTGGGGTCCTCAAGAGCGGGGTCCGGGTCGGCTATCCTAGTCATTCCTCTGACTACGAACTTGTTCTGCAGAAAGAAGAGGGCACTCCCGGTGCCTGCTGCAGAGCTGATCAATGATCTGGGAGTCTTCAGTGTGGGCAGAGGAGGAGGTTCTGTGTAGGGATGTGCGAACGCGGTTCGGAAGTTTGGAGTTCGGGCCGAACTCGACCTGTTTGGATGACCGAATCGAACTGAACACTGGAACGGTCAAACAGTTCAGAAAAGTTTGGATGAGTTTGGGGGTGGGAAAAACATGACTGGAAGTGGGAGGCCGCTGAGGAGCAGACTTCCTGGCACCAGGGGTGGAGACCAGGGGTTGTTCAGGGTCAAATGATACCGAAAAAGTTTTTTGACTTCGGTTTCGGTGTCGATAGCGCTATTTTCGGCTGTTCAGTCAAGTTCAGCCAAACCAAACTCCGCCGAACCAAACAGCTGAACCCGAACTTGGGTTTCGGACCGAACGACCGAACCTCTGAACATCCGAACTGCGTTCTGTTCACCCAGCCCTAGTTCTGGGATCTGGCAGTGGATCAAGGCCTTATGTTCAAGTACAGAAAGCTCTCGGGGAAAGGAGCAGAAAAGCAGGCATGCACTCAAAGATAGGGGGATCATGGATCCATGGCATAGATCCATGAACTGAACTCTCCTCTTCCTTCTCCATACTAATTCCTATCCAGCTTGTGGAGTGTGTATTCATTTTCAAAGCAGCAAGGGAAAAACGTTCCCCACTGCATTCCACACTCTGAGCTAAAATGTGAACCTCCATAACTTGGATATGACAGGCTCCCTTGTCCTTTGGACTGGAGATTAGGCTTGGTATAGAGAGGGTAACAATTATTTATCCTGTGGGTTATGACAGCAAGCCACTCAAAGAAGCAGAAATGCTTTGTGTATTAGGAAAAATATTGCAAAAATGGAGATATTTTTTTTTAAAAAAAATGTATCCAAATGCACGTTTTAATATCTGAGCTCAAAAATATGGTTTTGCTCAGCGTTTAAGGAGATGAAGAACAGATGATGTGCCTGTATGAGGACAAATAGCTCCCATTCAATGAAGGGGAAGGGCCAAGAAGAGGGATTTTTATCTATTGAATGTTTCTGATCAGATGTTGGAAACACTGGAACAAAACGTTCCTGTTGCCTCTGCAAACTAGCAAAATGTCAGAGAGATACAAACCAACCAACATTGTGGTGGTATGCCCATGAGAAAATCCACCATGCCTATGAGAAATTATGGGAAGGCACATTCAAAACACATGATATATAGGATGCTAAGCAACTTTTTACTGTGTGTTTTGATAATGTACAGAGCTGGCCTTAAGCAGGGCCAGTAGGGACCCATCGCCTGGGCCCCAAGGTCAGAGTGGGCCCTGCAGAGAGGTCAGTCCTGGTAGCTTCAGGTTCAGTGTTTCTGAGGCTTCAGGATGGGGTCTTTTTGCAGAGTCACCTCCCCGCCTGAAACTCTCAGCCACCAGGGTGGCTGTATCCTGTGGAACCATATCCCTTCTTTCAGTAAATCACTGATCCCTGGATTCCTCATGCTAGAGGGGTGGGTGGGTGCGTGAGTGAGTGAGTGAGTGAGTGCTTGTGGGAAAGCCTGTGTGTGCAAGTGCACGTGTGTGAAAACATATTAGACTTCCTTGTTTTTGTAAGCAAATGCCTGACTGCTAGTTGTTAAAGGAGTGGGGCTATGGAGGGCAGAACTTTGGGGACCCCACGTTTTATTTTGAAGGCTTCTTCAGCATACACCCTCCTTCTTGTGTGTCAGTGTTAACAGACTGGCACAATCAGGCTTTAAATATGACACCAAAAAGAAAATGTGCTAGAAGTAGGGCTAAAATGAATATTTGGGACAAATACAACAGATTTAATGGATCTGATTAATTGGTGCTAGGTGATTTACAAGCCTGTAAGAAGACAAGTTATTTCTCCTAACTCAGGGATGGGGGTGTAACCTTTTCCGTTCCAGAGGCCACTTTGAAAATTAGTGCGAGCTTCGAGGGCCACATAGAAGTTGGGCAAGAGGGTGCATAAAGGAAGCTCTCAGGAAGAGGAGGGTCCAGATCATGGATGTGCCCCCTGCATCTGCCCACTATCTTTGTGTGTGTAAACCCTCATCTCTTCTCCCTCACTCTGAGTTCAGTCTTTCAGTTCAAGGGGTAGGAACTGGATCCAGGGGCCAAATGAAACTAGACATAGGCCACATTTGACCCTCCTGGCCTGAGGTTCTCCACCCCTGCCCTAAAGAGTCTACAGTCATAAGTACTTAGTCAAGTATGTGGTCAAATCTGCAACATGATCCTCAGTCTCAGACCATTTAATGTTGGTGCAAATCCCATTCACCTGAATGGAAAACACGCTAGCGGAATGTGGTAGTGCAGGTACTATACCCTAAGGATTGTCCTATTAAGCATGTCATCCTCCTCACCCCACTAAACCTCAACTGAACTATTCAAGTGGGTCAAGTTACACATGCACTTTGATTATTTTAAGGTTGGGGTCTAGACAGGTAATATCCAGATAAGATTCAGATGTTGATGGTGGATGAGAGATGTAGCAAAAGTACCTTTTAAAGTCTTTTATTTAAGATCCTGTTTGACTCCCTTTTATCACGTGTATCTCATACCTTTTACCCTTTATCCAATGGTTCCCAAGCTTTTTGCCTGTGGACATTCTGAGACTTTAACATAGGGTGCTTTTAGTCAAGCACCTCCCCACACAGCATTCACCCACTATACATGTTGCAGGGCTGCAGTGGTTCCCTATGGGTGCCCCGCAACATGTATAGTTGGTGGGGAGGTGCTTGTCTAAAAGCACCCTTAGTCTCATGATCCAGACATCAACAAAAATACAGAATGTATGTTAAATGTGTATCTGTATCAAATATTATTATTATTATTATTATTAACAACATTTATATAGCGCCAGCAGTGTACCTGGCACTTTACAAAGTAATAAATATATATAGTATATATTATACTATATAGTATATAGTATATATATATATATATAGTATATATAGTATATATACTATATAGTATATATATAGTATACACTGTACAGATATAGAAAATGTATCTGTATCAAAAATACTGAATGTATAACAATCACAATTGCGACCCCATCTACAGACGACATGACCGCACTTGGAGGCCTGACCAACCGTTTAAGAATCTCTGCCTTTATCCTCCTCACTCTTTTCCTGCTCTGTTAGCAAGTCAAATTAATGTTTCCATACTAAACTCCTGTTTACAGCTGCTTTACCTTTCAGTTGAAAATGTTCCATTCTTGGCTTCTCCTGGAAGGTAAATGAATTTGGAAAGTTGGAGCACAAAGCCCATGGAAATGATAGCCCATGGATTGGCCATTTCTTAATACAAAAGGGAGAAACTTTCCCATGGAAAAACATGTCTGAGATCCCCCACCCCCCAAAAACGCTGTAGAACACCATTAAGCTTTGTCCTGTAAGCTGAAATTTCGCATGGATATTGGACACAGCAAGACTGCCAAGTGATTTTGCACACAGGGGTATGCTCCTCCATGGGGTTGCACCTTGTGCCATTTTTGAAAGGGAGAGCAATATGATTTCTACAGTGGTGTCGTATCATGCTGGCGATGCACACGTGTAAACAAGGACATGGTTTGCCCGCAATCAGGCCCTAAACATTTCATGACCCCCCTACCACTAGTCTAGTTGCCTCCAGATCTGCACCCGCAACCCCTATTAGTGTTAATGAGAGTGGCACACTGAGAGGAAAGGGTACCCCATTGTTTGAGCTCATTTTCCCTTTGGTACTCTCATTTGCTATCAGCACCCGCTATCTTATGTTCTTGATGGTTTCTCTTCACTGTTGGTCTGGTAAGAAGTCATTACAAGCACGGCAGGCTTGCCCATAATAATGGCCATTTTTAGTCACTTTGTGTGGTTTAGTTGTTCAGAAATCAAAGAGGAAGCATTAGCTTCCTTTCTGCTAAAAGGTTATAGGTCTAATAATTACAGCCGTCCCCTTGATGAGCACATTGAGATCCCGTTTGCTTGCCTTAATGGCAGTGATAAGAATAAAATTACAGCTCTTTAAAGCAATCATCTTTGATATGATGTTAGCTCAGCATTGTACTACGCTAATGTTTGGCTATCATTTCCATGGGCTTCAGTGGGACTACTCTCCTGAGGAAGGTGAAAAAGACAGGCTCCCTTTGGTACACTATAAAATGTCATGGCTTTTAAAGAAGGCAACCTAATTTTAAGTGTCACCCAGATAACATGGCTTTGATGATTATGACAATTTTATTTTGAAATGTGTTAGAATTATTTCAGGTACAGCTTCCAGAACAATAGGACAATTTCCACCTAATCATGACCCTGATTTAGGAAAGCATTAAATAATAAATGCATGCTTAAGTTCTGCTATAGTACCGTTAAAGTCAGTGTGCCTTAGGAAGCACATGCATAAGAGCTGTTAAAAGTCTTTGTGTCTGAACTGGAGTCTAAATACATGGAATCAATAATTTGTTGGTTAAATGTATATGCAAAAAGGTGCTAGCAAATTGTCCTAAAAAAGAGAGTTTTAGGCTCAGATCCAATGCCCTTTGAAGGTAAACCAATGAACACAATATTTGCGGTGAATTTCAAAATAGTGAATTCAATGAATTTGACAAAGTCAAAGTTTTGATTAAGATATTCCTTTCAGCACTCAGGCCGCTTTTAGACGAGACAAATTTGCGCATGGTTGGTAAACCATTTTGAATGTGGTTTTTAAATAATGTGCATTTTTAAAAACCAGTTTTGAGCATCTTTGATGATCTGGGGGTGCCAAAATCGGTTTTAAAAAATGTGCATTATTTAAAAACCACATTCAAAATGGTTTGGGCTTTTACACGATCATGGCAAATGTGCATTTAAAACGGTTTAGGTGCTTAAACGAGCACGAAAACAGGCGCATTTTTTTATTAACCAATTTGTCTCGTCTAAAAGCGCCCTAATACTACTGCATCCGTGGCTGTTTTTAAATGAGATGCTCCCACTCATGTCCCCCCATGGGACACACATACAAGCGCCTGTTTAAATGTGGAGGTGCATGGGTGTGTGCTCCACGCATCCCCACACATCCCCCACGCATGGAGCAACTGGTGAAAGCTGGGTTGCTCCGCGGGTGGAGAGCGGACCCACTGGAGCGTGTGAACGGGGCAGCACACCCACCCACCTGAGGGTCCTGTCTGCCGGTATCATAGGGAAAAGGCCATGTGAGGGCCAGAACGGCACAACACCTGGATGACAAGAGACCCCCTCCCAATACATCTACAGCCCAACCAGAGGCCCTTAAAGGACATGTGCGCAAAGAGGTGTACCCAAAAAGGCCCTTGTGACGAGAGTCAGTGCCATAGAAGGCCTCCCAGACAGCCAGGTATGTGTATGGCACCCTGGGAAGGGGCTGCCACATGTTAAGTAGGTATCAAACTTGTAGCACGGGACAAGGTTGGTGCAGGGCACAGTGGGTGTGGAGAGGAACAACAGCACATGAAGGGACATAGCTGATGCAGGGCACAGGAAACAAGGGCCAACAAGTACTCCCACACGAGGTTGCTCCTGACATACAACAAGGGACGGGACACCCATGCATACAACTGCAAGGAAAGTACAAGGATACACACCACATGCACAAGCCCCCAAGGGACACAACCGTAGGGAAAACCATCAACAGAACCAGGCACACAAAACACCCATTCCATGTCAGTTACAGGAGTAGGGTCAGGCAGGTGGGCCCATTAACACACACATGCATGGAAACAGAACATGCCAACGAAGGCCTCCCTTCCATGTGCATCCTCCCATCCTCTATGTGGCCACAGTCGTGTCTGTTGAATAAGAATGTAGGCGCCGACTCCCTGTATTCATGTGGGGGTGTCTGTCTTAACCCACACTATCTGGTGGCCTTGGGCCAGGGAATGCATCTGGCTTGAGGCGCCTTCGCTTTGATTCTGCCCTCACATTTCTACCATGGATTCCGGTTGGTCCATTACACCTGTGAGATGTCAGCTCCATATGGGCATCAGGGTGCCCATTCTTGCGGTCTGGGTGTCAGTGCCCGAGCTGAAAGGGCAGGGACGGGCGGTGAGCGTCCTGTTGCCCGGCAGCAGCGAGGATGCCAAACCAGGAAGTGATAGGTTTCCGGGGTTAGGTGGGCGGGGCCGATTCACACCGGCAGGGAATCCAGGCACCGCCCAGCCTCCAGCTGTACCGCCTGAACGCTGCAGCTCAGAGGCGGGTTGGGGCCCCGCCCTGAGATCGTTAATCCTGGCGGGGGGGGGGAAGCTCATAACTATATAAGAGGCCGGCGGGGGCAAGAGCCTCCGCTGGTAATCATTTTGAGAGGCTGGCCCCTGTATCCTTGTGTGCTTATCTCCTGGTATTATTGAGTTTGAGTGAGATGGTTTGTGTGCTCCCAGTGTCCTTCCCTGTTTTGTGTCGAGTGAAAGGTGGTAAGATTGATTGTCTGCCCTTGTTTGTTGTGTGTAGTGGGTGTTGTATTATACGTGGATTGACTCCTGGCATATTGGGTCCTTGCTCCCTATCCCGTGACCCTTTTCAATGTGTGCGAGCCCTACCCCTTTCCCCCTCACTCCCCTATCCTTCCCCCTTATCCTTCCTCCCTCCCCGCCTGGGTTATCCCTTCCGTCTCCGCCACAGTTGCTCACGGTGTCCTGGTCCCGGTGTATTTCCCCAAGTCATTGAGATCTTCCCTTTGTGTTTGCTCTTCTTGGGGCAATTGGCTTCCTCTTGTCTATCCCAATGATGACACAGGTTGCCCTCTATATTTGAGAGAAAGCCCACCTAATACCCTGAGGGATATTTATACCCAGATAGATTACCTTAGCCCAGTGGAAGCTACCCTTGGCCCTTATCCCCTCCCTCTCCTTTCCCCCTTTTCCCGTGACCTCCCCTTCCTCCCCCCTTTCCCCGTGACACTGGGTGATGGAGAGGTGTGGCCCATCAGTGCCAGTATGTTAACGCAGAGACCTGTGGCTGAGGGTTGATGTCTAGATGCTGTTGTGGGATCTGCAGTCCTCTCATGGTGTCTACGACCTGCTTTCACGTAGCATGTGGCTGTTAGGACACCCTTTCGTGAGCCTTGATTGTCAGAGGAGAGCAAGTGAGTTGGATTTCCATCTGCTGGAGCCCACTGTGAATGTTCCTCTGCCTGGAGTGCTGCTGCTGTGGGAAGCCAAAGAGAGTGTGGCTGTTCAGACAGTTGCTGGACTGCTGGAATATAGCTTGAGCCTTCTGGGTGGTGGTCCATCTCTGCTGACCTGCTTTGCCAATGTCCTGATGCCTGTCCATGATTACCGGAGGGCTGTGGGGTATGTGAGAATCAGCTTCATGGAATGGGCTTGCTCATGCCCCTACCTGGGGGTCCCTGCCTAATGTAGCGGAGATGGCTGTCCTGTTGGATGTTCAAAACCGTGTGGCTGTCCAAGACGTTGTGGTCACTGGAGAGTGGAGACCCTGTCCTCCCTCACTACATGGTGGATGGGAACATGCATGCCTGGGGTATTGCCATGGTATGTTTGCATGGGCAGAATATGCAGGGGATGTGTGGTTTCCTGTGCAGGATCCTCAGCATCCTTGAGCCGGCTTCGAGACATTTGCCCCCTTCCATCTACACTATTGCTCTGTGTGTGTGTGTGTGTGTGTGACTTTGCCTACTTGCTGGGCCCATGGGGCCTGATTTTCCTGAAATCTTTGCTTCTGCCCCCCACCCCTGCTCATCCCTCATTGAGCTGCCTGTGTGTGACCTGCTGTTTGTGGCATGAACATCGTTTCCCCTGCCCTCGCATCCATGATCCCCCTTGGAATGGGGCCCCGTGAACTGCCTGCATTTATCCTGGACTCCGCTGTGTGGGGCGTGTGTTTGGGACTGGGCTCCCTGCCTGGCCAGGTGTCTTGACTGGCTGCCTCATCTACCTTTGCATTGTTCACCCTGTTGCAATAAATGTGTGCCTTGCGTTCATCTGCTGCCTGTGTTTGTTTTCCCTTGCCCCGTGGTTTCATGCCCTGTGCCCTGACTCTGGCGGTTTGCCTGTGTGCGCCTTCCCCTGTTCCTCCTCCCCTGCCTGCATGGAGTCTGTTTGGGTATGGGTAGCGATGGTGGCTGTGGCTTCCTTTACCCTCCATCCACCATGTTGCCACATCATGCTTTGGGGCTTGCTTTTCCTCCAATCAGTGCCTGTTTGAATGGTGATTGTGTTTTCTGGGTGGAGGGCCAAATGAGTGGGGCTGTGAACCTCATGTGACCATTAGGTCCATTAGCAGCTATTAGCCAGACAGGATCAGGGAACATGATGGGAGCTGGGGGAAAACAACAGGGAATGGATCCCCCATTGTGACCCTGTCTGACCCAATATGGCACNATTAGCCAGACAGGATCAGGGAACATGATGGGAGCTGGGGGAAAACAACAGGGAATGGATCCCCCATTGTGACCTGTTGGGTGCTTCTCCCAAGCCAACGTGATTGGCCACTGTTGGAGACAAGATGCTGGGCTAGACGGAGCATTGGTCTGACCCAGTATGGCACTTCTTATGTTCTTATGACCCTCACATGACCTGCCTGGCCAGCGTCTGTTTGAATCCCTCACCCGTGGTGGATGGGTGTTGTGCAGTTACCCCACACATTCCCCACGGACCCACCCCTCAGTTGTGTCTGGTTAATAACAGACCTTGTTATAACACTGTATTTTGGAGCCATACCTCATACTATTTTATAAAGAAGCTACTTTACACATGTACATCTATTTGAAATGTTGCACACTGGAAGCCATGCAATACACCACATTATAACTCAATTCACACACTATAATGGTATGTATTGTAATGAGATTCCAGTGTACAAGTAGACCCTTGCATTTATGATGAGCTTGAGAATGAGCTCAGAACATACTGTTTTCTCTCAATTCCACACTTTCCCCCCAAGTGTGGTTACTGTGTTGGACTAATAAAAAGTATCATCTAAACTACTTTGTCTTCATCTCTTACATTTGGGACCATCTTCTGTTCTGACTTTTTACTTGCCTGAATGAAGGCCTTGCATGGTCCAGAAGCTTGTATACACTCACCCACAGAAGTTGGTCCAATAAAGCATATAATCTTAACTTTGTCTCACTTAATTTTTTTAAATTTACTACTCTTTAGTCTTAGACACTTGGGTAGCTGTGGATTTTTTTTTCAAATGGTTTTGAGGAAAAGCACAATGATTTAAGTCTAATCACTGAATTTTTAAATGAATATGAAATAGTGTTGTCTTTATAGCTGCTACTAATTCCAGAAATGACTCGGGGGCTGAAGGGATTGTTCTGGCCAGAGATAAAGTGAAGTAAGAATAATCTCAATGTATGTTTGGGCAGTTTTGAATGTACAGCATTTGGTACTTTGAAGTGTCTAAACAAGTTTAATACATTGCGGAAACAGGCTTCCAAATAGCTCCCTGCCCCCCTCCAAGCACAATTATAATTCCATAGGTTCAAATTCCCTTTTTTGAAAGTTAAAACAATAAAACAGAACATATGTACCGTTTTAACATGGAATCTCCTCAAAATAAAATCAGTCCTCTAAGTCAATTTTATACGTTTTTAATACGTTTTGAACTTTATGTAAAGAGAACATCTTCCAAAATTATATTAGTTGAAGTCCTGGGGAAGAGAAAAATCTCCCAGTGAACTGGTTTCATGTTACTGCTAAATTGCTTCCAGCCCATTAAATCAGTTCTTTACGTTATTCTCTTTTTGTGCTTCTTCTTCTGCCATTACTAGGCCTCGTTCTTCCTTGTCCCTTGCTAGGACAATGAAACAGCATGACAGTTGTTGGCACTACCTGAGATGTTACTTAACACAGGTGATTTTTCTGAAGTTAGGGCAAGTTACTGATCAATAACTGTAGTTGTGTGATTAGGATCGAGATGAGAGCAAGTCTTCCTGTCCCATTAGGAAATAATGACCTTTCAGGAGTGCCTGTGAGTGCCCATCGGTACTTGGTCATTTCCCAGTGATTCTGCGCTTCTGCAATTTTTTTCCATCATTTTTGTCACTTTCTGGGACCTTTTCATCACTTTTGTCATTTTCCGGGACTTTTTGTCACTTTCCGGGAATTTTACAACACTTTCCCAGCAATTTTACAGCACTTTTATGGCAATTTCTAGCACTTCCCTGGTGCTTCGCCAGCATGTTTTTGCTTCCACAGCCCCCAAGGGTGCACATGGGGCACACGTGGGGCTTGGGACCGGCCCATGGCAGCCCCGTTCAATTTGAAAAAAAATAATGGAAAATGGCGAAAACTGCGGGAAAGCCAGTAAGTATGCACATTGCACGAATCTCAGTGAATGCCCTGCTTCTGATGGAAGCAGCACTTGCCAAGACCCTTATTTGGGTCATCTGGGTGAACTGAATTATTGCTGCTTGTCTCTAACAGTTTGCTCTCTTGAACATTTTTGTGGAGGCAAATCCCTCTGTAATGCAGCAGCCTTGTACTGTCCATAAGCTGTTGCACGGGCAGCCCCACCAAGTTGAATGGTTCAACTCTTTGCCCAGGCTCTATTTGTCAACAAACAGTATACTGTCCTCCAGAATTTTTACAAAGTCCCTTTTTAGGTTGACAACCTCCTTCCATTGTTGTCAGTCCTTGCCTAGGTGTGGGCATCTCTGCAAGCCTCCCTGGTCTACCCCCCTTGTCCAGGTTTTGCTCAGAAACTCTGGGATTTGACCCGGAGTCCCCAGGCTCCAGAGGAAGGTTCAGTTTCTCTGGATCAGCCAAGGGCTAGTAACTCAGAGAAATTGGGCTTCTGGAGGTGAATTGGGGAGACTACATCAGAAAGAAGGCAAACCACAGGGATTTTCTCAACTCCTTTATGACTTGCCCTTCTGACCCCCTGTAGAGGGACATAATGACACCCCCTATGCGGTGGGATTATGTCAGACAGGGATGTGAGAGCCCCTTTGCCCACTTCTGGCAATGTCTCCCTTTTCCCCTATGGTGAAAGCTTGGAGGGAGATAGTAACCCTATTACTGACCCCTACCCTTATCTGACCTTTTCATCCATGTATCAGGCTGGCAGCATAGCGCGCCCAATAAGTCCTTGCAGAACTAGCACTATTCATGTTTTTCTTGTGGTTGCTGCCTTGACTCCACCATCCTCTGACTGTTTCCATGTTCTCTCAGGGGAAGGCGTCCTCAGCACTTGCTCACTTCTTGCTTCAAGGACGTCCCCCTTCACCAGTGCAGATATTAGCTCCCGGTAAAGCTTAGTTCCATCCATGGGCCTCCACCCATGTTATGCCTCCTGCACAGTTAGTTCACTGTCCCCCTTCTAGAGGGATGGACCTGTCGTGTCCACAATCTCCAGATATTAGTTGAAGTGTGGTTGCCAGCTCAGTCACAACCCTTCAACCCTACACTCCTCCTATGTCTAAGCTACTGGCTCCGTTGCCTCCCTGTAGCCCAGGTGGTGTCATGTTCAGTGCTACCAGCTCATCCGTCCTCCTGTAGCGTTGCTGGTGCTCAGTCCCTTAGTTTATGGTGGGCTACCGGCTGGTCTCACCCTGGCCTATCTCTCACACAGGCCTAGGGGTTGCCACACCCTAAGCTAGGGGCTCCCAAGCATCCCTCTTCTGGTTAGCAGCCCTGGGTTTAGTATGAGGTTACTGGCTCAGTCCCTCCCCTGCCCCCGCCCCCAGCAACCTATGGTGTTCTTTGGCACCATCACTTCAGGAGGGCCTTCCCTTACCCTATCCCTAGGCTCAAGGGTTGCCCCACTGTTGGCTTGGGACTCCCAAGCAGCTTCCTTGCCCTGGGGTTTTCTCATGCCCGGCACCCATCCTGTCTGTCCCTAGGTGGGCTCAGGGTTCCCTCACATCTGGTCCTCTAGGCCTTTCTGAGCCCCTTCTGCCTTTCCCTAGGTGGGGTCAGGTTGTAGTGCTTGTGTCTATCCCCCCAGCCCCCCAGGAGGGCCACCAGCCGTTGCTTCCGAGGCCTGTCTCTTACACAGGTCTAGGGGTTGCCCCACCTTAAGCTAGGGGCTCCCAGGCATCTCTGCTCTATTAATTAGTCCCTGGGGTTAGGGTACAGTTACTGGCTCAGTTGTTCCCCTCTAATCTTACACCCTTCAAGGATGCCGGCTCATCCACCCCCTTGCACCCTCCTATAACACTAAGGTTGCCAGCTTATCCACCCACCGGCAAGCTTGTGTTGCTATTTCAGGCCCTCACAGAGTGGCTGGCTCATCCACCCCCGCCACTATGCCTCAGGCCTTACCCCTCAGGCCCTTCTTGAAACCCCGTGTTATTTGCTTAGGCAGGGTAAAGGTTCCCATCCAACCTCCCCAGCAGGGTGGCTCCACTCATAGGCGACTGGTAACTAGTAGTAGAGTGGGGGGGGGGGCACAGAAGTGGGGGCAAGTGGGGGGCTGGGCATGGGTTCTATAGGAGTTTTGAAATGTTGTCCCTCATAACTCCCCACAAGTTGCCTATGGCTCCAGCCGAACCATGAGCGCCTCACCTTGCTGTTTCCAAGCTAACACTGACCTGCTGGGACTAGATTCCTTCCTTTAACCCCACAAGCCAGGTCATATGCTCTTTAGGTACCTGATCTCACTATTCTGATCCCCTGCTTAACCCACTAACTGCTGGCTCAGACTCCGTAGAAGAGTGCCAACACACGGTGGGCCTCATCCTGCAATAACTTGCCCACAGCACTTTGCTAAAAATAACTCATGGGCAGCCAGCTGTTAGCTGTGAGGGCATGGTAATAATAGTACCAAGGTAAATCTAGCAGTTTAATAAGTCTTGAAGCTTCGTCAGTTTTCTTTTGACCTTCTCTGTTTGCCCAAGCTGAAGCTGGTATCAATGTGGCTCTCATCACAGAGGGACAGCAGTTGCACAGATGTATTCAGTGCCCTTCCTGCTCCAGTTCATTACCTTTAAAATGAAGATTAACTCAACCATGGGACTGTCTCAAATTCAGGACCCCTGGGCAGTGAGCACTTCTCACACATGGATCTTCAAATTAGCAACCGTTTGGATTCTGCATCATCTTTGTACATGATGGGGTTCCTCCTAAAATGGCTGGCTGAGAATATGAGCTCTTTGCTGATGTGCTTAGATATCGGATGCCCAGATTTCCCTGTTCCCTGAACAGGCCCAGATTCTCTGAACAGGGAATCCAAGTAGGTATAAACTATAAACTGTTCACTCTAAGGTCAGAACTGTGTGCGCTTTTCTGGTGCAGAACTGAGATTCAAGGGCCTGCTTCTTTTGTGAGCAACAACATTTACTCTAGTGAAACTACCTTGTGCTAAGTAAAAATTCCTCTAATTTTATGAAGGGTGTTTTTGTTTAGAGTATTTTTTTTTTTTTGAGACAAGGTGGTGGTTTGTCAAGTGGGAAGTGAACCTTCAAAACAAAGGGTAAAATCAGGAAGGACAGTACAATGTGAGACAAGTGATGTGGAATCTTTCCTCTTTTGTCTTCCCCATGGAGACTCACTCTTTGAATAAGATGCTATATCTTCAGCAGTAGAAAACCACTTCCTAACAGGCGGGACGAATGAATCAGTCAGTGGAGTGAGATTCGAACACGACTGCCCTATTATCCCATTTTAATGACCATTTCCAACTCCATGATTCCAGCACTTGGAGTGCCAGAGAATAGTTCTCTGCTATGTGAGTGCTGGGGTTTCAGCACCATTGCATACCTGTTGGGTTCAGCAGCAGACAGGGTGAGTTTGGGAGAAACTAAGCCAGTTCTAGGCCTAATGAAACTCCACCCATGTATCTAGTAGGGGTTTGTAGCTTCGTGTCATTTGTTAAGCTCCAAAAACAAATGAAGCCCCAACCATTTTCAGAGCTAAGGTAATGACAACGAATGACTAAGCAAAGAACAATTATTTGCTTTCACTTGTCATTTCTAATTTTTAGTTTATCTTTAAACAATAACATTTTATTTTTTTTAAGTGCATGCGCAAAATGGCCACCAGGAGCATTCGTGCATGCACAGCCCTTCCCCAAAATTGTGCTAGAAGTGTCGGCCATTTTGGAAAAGGGCATCTGTTCTGTGCATGCATGGCACCATTTTACTCATGCTGGCTGCCAGTTTGAAAAAGGGCCATGCATGCACAGAACAGTCCTGGGGGCCGTTAGCGCATGCACAGTGATTTATTATTTCTTTATTTCTTTATTTTATTTTTTTATCCCACCTTCCCTCAAGGCTCAGGGTGGCTACCAAAATAACATAAAAATCCATAATACCAAAATACAACATCCCCCCCCTCAAGCCTCCAGCCAACCCACAGCCCCCCCCCACAACTGCCCAATTCCATTTCTCCATGTCTCCCCCAGCCCCCCCACAACCCTACCCTAACCTATCCAGCAACGCCCCCCCCCCCAATCCCCTATCCCTGCCTGCCAAATGTCTTTGCAAAGAGGTCTTACATCGCCTCTGGAAGATGCTCAGGCTTGGACTCAACCAAACCTCTGGGGCAGCAAATGAGAACACTCCCCCGTGAGCCCTTGTCATACGAAAAATATGAACTGATGGTCCCCACAGGGAAGCGCTCCCAGCTGATCACAGGGGCCACACTGGGGCATGGAAGGACAGGCGGTCTCTCAGCTATGTGGGGCTCAGACCATTTAGGCCTTTAAAGTTCAAAACCAGCACCTTGAATTTTGCGCAGAAAGCTATAGGGAGCCAGTGCAGACTTTAGGGATGGGCGAACAGATCGCGGTTCGGGTTTGGCCGTTCGGTTCAGCTGTGTTTGGTTCGGCAGTTCGGTTCGGCAGTTCGGCTAGTTCGCTGAGTTCGGGTTTGGCGGTTCGGTTCGGTCGTCCGAACAGGCTGTTCGGATAGGCCGTTCGGCCATTTGGGAAGTGTTGTTATGGGTGTTTTTTTGTTTTTTTAAAATGAAATGAAAAATGAACAAAAATGATAGAGGGGGGCTACAAACCCCCCTCAAACAAACAAGATTTTAAAAAAAGAACATGAAAAAGGTAACAAAAATGAATGATGTGCCTGCTGCACATCCCCAGTATCTACTACAAGATCTTCAGTTCTTTCTGTAGGACAAAATGGCACAACAGATTGAGGTTTGCTATAATGTGCAGTGAAGTGCATGCCTTTCAGAATCAAATATGATTCTTGAACCACTTAGGCCATTTGCACACGAGAAGGGAGTGGGGATGGACTAGCGGGAAGCTCTGCTTGTGTGCACAGGGTTTTAGCCCGTTTCTGGCTTAATTTGTCTTGTGGACTACAGAGCTCAAAGTCCAGCCCTGTAATCCACTAGAGAAATTGCACCAGAAACAAGCTAAAAACCCGCGCACATGAGTGGAACTTCCCACCATTCCCCCTACCGTGATTTCAGCTCACACTAGTCCCTGCCCCCTCTGATCTCATGTACAAACAGCCTTAATGTGATATGCTTTTGAGATTTGAGTGGCAAAGGTTTAGGAATATAAGTGTACCAAGATACTAGTTGTCTTCATAAATTATAGTAGATATGGTAAATAAGAACTTGTGCCTGAAGATCACTAAAAGGAGTCTTGAAAGTGAAAAACTATATCCGAAACGAGTACCCGCAAGAATGGGTATAATCAGCAAAATTGCAGTACTCAACCCAACCTTGTAATATCAGATACTAATCTGTACTAGGGGCAGTCTTATGAATTCAGATTGATCCGTACCAAACTAAAACTGTGCCAAGAAATGCCAGTTGTAATTCGGTTTAAAATCCAAAATCACCGTGCATGCCACTGGACCGTTCCGTGCAAAATGGCTACTTGACCATTCTGTGCATGCATGCCCTCTTTTGAAATGGTGGCAGCAGCATCGCCGCCATTTTGGAAAAGAGCATGTGGTCTTCGCATCGCCACCATTTTGGAAGTGGGCCCACGTGTGCAAAATGGTTCGGCATTTATTTTGTGCATGTACAAATTATTATTTTTTAAATTATGTAAAAAGTTTTAATTGGTTTAAATACGCATCTGCAATACAGATTTAAATCTGAAAATGGTGAGATCAGAAGTGCAAATGGACCAGAACCGCAATTTCGTCTGTAAGACCACCCCCAATCAGTACCGGATGAATGCCTGACTGGCTACCCAATGTACCAATTTACCATTTCTCATCCCGATTTTCCAACTTCCAGTACTGATTTTCCAACTTCTGGCACTATTTGAAAATGTGTTCATTACCCGCGGGCAGCAAATGAGTTACCCACTTCAGCTCTCTATGGAAAACATTTGACATACCCAATATTCGGGGCTCTTTCCTGAGGTAAGTAAATCAAGAGCCTTTTTCAGTATGGTTAAGGCAGCTGTTAGAATGAACAAAGACAGGTGCCTTCTTAGATGAGCAGTCAATAGCAATCTATGGGTGAGATGCATAGCTTTCCAGCTAACCCAATATGTAGAGATGTCACATACAGGTCTGTGAGATCTTTTTTCTTTGGGCGTGGAGGGAGGGAGCTATGCAACAATAAATGGGTTTTTAATATCTTTATTGTTAATGATTCAGTACTGTCCCCTGTCTTTCTGTCCTTGAAATTAAGGGTCAGTGGGGAGGGAGATGACTTCTCTTCTGGAGAAGGGGACTTGTCACCTAGAGCCTTGTGTGATCCCAAAATTTGGACCTGAAAATAAATTAACTGAATTGGGCATGATGCAGCCAGGCTCTTCTGAGACCATCCCAACATGTGTGGTGACCCCCAAGGTTACAGGCAGAATTATGTAGGGGGGAGGCATGAGGTAGAAGGGGCACTCTGCCCCAACCCTTTTTGACTTGATCATGTCCCTTTCTGAGCATTATCTTGTTGCAGCATTTGCAATGGGGCAGGGCCAGTCAGAAGCTGGGAGGTGTAACACCACCCCCTTGTACGTCCCTCCCAACAAATGCCCAATGGTGACCTTGTTCACCATAGAGTGCAGTGATGTCACGATGCTTCACAAGGGACAGGGCTATGTCAGGAAAAGGGTGGGGAGATTGCATTTCCCCATCCCTTTCCAACATGGCCATGCCTCTATGGAGCACTGTGTTTTCCTGGTACTTTAGGGATGGGGCCTCTTGCAGCTAGGGTCCGGGAACCCAGTCTGGTCCAAGCAAAATGGATTTGGTGGAAAGTGTGCCTGACCAGGGCCCAATGGAATCAGCTAAGCTCCATCTGACTCTAGTCAGGGGACAGGCCTCTAATGTCATTTCCATTTCCCCAGCTTTTCTCTCTTGCTCACAAAGGCTCTGCTCTTCAAAGCACTGGACTGCTCCAAAACCAGCCTCAATGAACTGAATGGTGCCTTGTACCAACCATGTCTTTTGAGGAGCAGCTGCAGAGCCCAGATGTGCAAGTGTACCTATTACCTGAGTGTGTTCTTACAAGCTTCCTCAGAGACAGTAATTCCAGAATAATGTAACAAAGATAGTAATTTTATTTACTGTCTTCCTCTAGAGTTAGTAATTTCCAGAATGACTTAACTTTCCAGAATATCTTCATCTGAAACATGTTTCTGATGAGTGGCACAAATGACTCCTTGAACCATACTTTAATCACCCTGATTGTGAGAACAATGGCCCTTTTCACACACTCTAACACGGATAAAATGGGTGTTACATTTTTTTATACATGTTGCAGGGCTGCAGGTGTGCTGTATGGGTGCCCTGCAACATGTATAATAAAATGTAACACTCATTTTATCAGTGTCAGAGTGTCTGTGTGAAATAGGCCATAGTGGCATCCTCTATTCATACATCACCATCTTTCCTCTTTCAAGTGACTGCGTGTCTGCACTGTCACTGTAAAGATGGGGAGAACAATTTGTCTTACCCCACTAACCCTAATCGACTCACTCCTTTGGGTGAGAGACAGAAAACTGGGAGTGGGCATGATGGGACTGTTTGAGTTTGGGGAGGGATGGAATTTTCTTTTATATGTATTGTGATAAAGATTGTTTTTAAAATTATTATAAGCTGCCCTAGGTCGCC
The DNA here is from genome assembly GCA_003113815.1 of Sphenodon punctatus. NCBI lineage: Eukaryota > Metazoa > Chordata > Lepidosauria > Sphenodontia > Sphenodontidae > Sphenodon > Sphenodon punctatus. The sequence continues at coordinate 1,758,382 of QEPC01008233.1, read as the reverse complement.
TCAGGGGCAGGGTGGGATATAAATATAACAAAGAAGAAAGAAAGGAGAAAAACACAAAAGCTAGTTCCTTATCGAAGATGGTGGGGTGGAGCTGTGTTTTCTGGAACTGCTTGTGCTTTCACACCAGTGTTACACTGGCCAGCCTCCATTGATTTCTGATTTTAGCCCAGGGTAGAGTCAGATCAGCTATGCTGGAGATAATTCTGGATGTTTTTTGTTTTGTTCTTAAAAGACAGCAGGATGTCCAGGAAAAGATTATCTCTTGCCTAATGTTTCTCCGCCTTTTAGAAAATGGGCTCAGGCAGCCATATTTTTGTTTTGGGCCTGCCTTCAGCTGTTGTGTTTTTTAGTTTTCCAGTGATCCAAACTTGGGATAGATTTTGGATTCAAGGTCTACAGTACTGTGGAGTATTTTACCATTTCCCAGTTTCCCCTGTTTATTAGTGATATTGTTGAGATAGCATAATGCTATCATTTTCCCTGTCTAGCACTAAGAAAGGAATAAAAACATGCTAGCTCTGGTTTCAGCATTACAAATCTGCATACTGTTGAGGAGCATGCTCGAGCCCAACCTGCCAAAATACACATACAGTAGGAATAGGAAGTAAACCAGTCCTTCAACTGCCAAGATATACATAGGTTCCTGCAGTTAGTAAACCGCCTCTCCATGCCAAAATACATATAGGAGCATGCAGTATGTTAGCAGGCTAGCTTTTGATGCTTGCCTAAACACACTCAAATTGTAATGATGAGGGCACATCAAAAAGGTTTGAAGACGGATTTATAAAACCATCCAAAAGTTCAGGTATCTAAAACAATTCGAGCCAGCAGGGTTCTCCAGCAAGCCCATTGACCTCATCCCTACACAATACAATCTTGTACTCAAGTCATTAGCAAATATGTATCCATCTTACTCCCTTTTGCAGGAACGTAGCTTGAGTCACCCTTAGGTAACATTTTTACAATCAGCTTCCCCTGGATTAACAACTCCCTGGGTGTTTTCAAATCAGACGATAGCCCACTGGAATCCAGGTTTGGTCCATGCAGCTCTCACTCAGACCACACTCATATGTTTAGTGTGTCCAGTCCAATAAACAGACAGCCAAAGCGTGTATGCAATTTGCTTACAGGCAGCCCCAGAGAGAGGGGCAGGAAGTGGTTACTCCTCAGACGCTCTAGGATTTTTGCCTGCAACTCTTTGGTGCTGAAAGACCTGTACGTGCAGAGGTGCTGCCTGCAATGTAATTGCTGGGAAGTGGTTGCACATTAGCCCACATTTGCCCACACAGCAGGATCTAGATTCTCCAAGACCCCACTGTGAGTGGGGATGAGGGTCTGGTGGGTGGAGACCACATGACCGCTGGGGGAAGCACCCATTAAATGAGCAGGTGGACACTCACCTGGTGTGGGCACTGGGCTTTATGGGCTATCATATCGTTTGTTAACACTCACTAACACATATTAACCCCACATAGGCCCCTTTCACACAGACACACTAACACTGATAAAATGGGTGTTACATTTTATTATACATGTTGCAGGACTTCAGGTGTGCTCTGTGTGCCCTGCAACATGTATAATAAAATATAACATGCATTTTATCAGTGTTAGCATGTCTGTGTGAAAAGGGCCTATGTGGGGTTAGAAGGAGATGTAATTTCGGCTGAAGTACTTTCTTTCTTTTTGGATGAAATCACAACATATTTATATCCACACATGGTGGAATCCTTCACCCCTGGTTCTTTCTTCTTTCATTGTGAAGGAGGGCTTAAGTGCTCTTTTGGACTCATTCCTTCTCTCCTCATGAGCGAGGGTCTCTGTGTAGGAAGAGAATGCAATTGGGGTGTTCCAAGGGGCAGGACCCAGGACATACACAGGCATCCTCTATCCAATTGTTTGGTCAGGCATTTAACACAGGCAGGGTTAGGATTTGGAATGTATTCCAAATCACAGCCTTCAGGGAAGGGCAAAAATTCAAATAAATAAATAAATAAACTCAGTCACCACCTCTGTTTCATTGGGTGTGTGTGTGTGTGTAAACGGGCTGTCACATCCCTTTCCGACCTAATCTTGTTCCTTAAGAAGTGTCACAAGATCAAGGTACTCCACAGGAATTGGACCATATTGAAAAGGGAGTGGAAAAGTCACTATGACCCATCTTCTTTCTGATGTGGCCTCCCCTGCCATCTCCAGAAGCCTGGATTCTTTGGGTTAGCCATGGGCATCCCTGACTAATCCAGAGAAATCAAGGGGACTTACCTTGTAGTCTCTGAATTGAAACCCAGAGAGTGGCAACCCTATGTCCAACCAAAGGATATCTGAAAAGGTTTATACCACACCTTTAAAATGGCCTGTTATATCAAAAAGACAAACTTAGGGAGGTGAGCAGCATCACTTGCTATTTTTGACTTTTTGTTATTATTATTATTATTATTATTAACAAACATTTATATAGCGCCAGCAGTGTACCTGGCACTTTACAAAGTAATAAAATAGACATGGTCCTTGCCCCTAGGGCTTACAATCTGAGAGACAGGAGCTGGGGGAGAGACATAGGAAGGGGAACAGAGGGAGAGACAAGGGGTCTAACATTCATGAAGATGCGAGGTCTCAAGTGCACGTACTTGGCTTGGTTACGATGAGAATGACAGCAGGCAGGTCCATGTGGCAAGGATAAGGGTAAACAGATCGTAGGTATAGGAATAGTGGCTCAGCAGGATAAAGAGTCAGACAGAGCAGAGCGAAAGAGGTGAGTTTTAAGGAGAGATTTGAAGGTATGAAGGGAGGGGGCAAGGCGGATGTGGACAGGGAGGGAGTTCCAGGCATGGGGGGCAGCAAGTGAGAAGGGACGAAGGCGCTTAGGGGAGCAGGGAAGGCGTGGAAGGGTGAGAGAAGGGACAGAGGAGGAGCGAAGTGCACGGGCTGGAGTATGGAGGGCGATAAGTGCAGAGAGGTAGGGGGGAGCAAGGTTGTGAAGAGCTTTATAGGTGAAGACTAGGAGCTTGTGCAGGATTCGTTCAGGAAGGGGAAGCCAGTGAAGCGAAGAGAGGAGGGGCTGCACATGGTCGAAGCGACTGGCGAGGTAGATGACCCTGGCAGCAGAGTTTTGGACAGAGATGAGGGGAGAAAGGTGAGACCGGGGAAGGCCAGTGAGAAGGAGGTTACAGTAATCGAGGCGAGAGATGACCAGAGCATGAACAAGAGTTTTGGCAGACGAGACAGAGAGAAAAGGGCGAATCTTAGCAATGTTATGGAGGGAGAAGCGACAGGATTTAGCAACAGAGTCAATGTAGGGTTTAAAAGAAAGGGCTGAGTCAAAGATGAAGCCTAGGCTACGGGCTTGGGGGACAGGCAGGATGGTGACTCCATCAATAGTTATTGACAGTGAGGAAGGAGAGGAAGGATGAGGGGGGAAGATAAGGAGTTCAGTTTTAGCCATGTTGAGTTTGAGTTGACGTTGAGACATCCAGGTAGAGATGTCAGAGAGACAGTTGATGAGACGAGCTTGAACAGAGGGAGAGAGAGAGGGAGTAGAGAGATAGAGTTGAGTGTCATCAGCATAGAGGTGGTATTGGAAGCCATGGGAGGCAATGAGTTTGCCTAAGGATGAGGTATAGATCGAGAAGAGGAGAGGGCCAAGAACAGAGCCTTGAGGAACACCAACTGAGAGGGGGAAGGAGGAGGAGGCGGAGTTGGAGAGAGACACATTAAAGGAGCGGTCAGAGAGGTAGGAGGAGAACCAGTTATGGACAGAGCCACAAAAGCCAAGGGAGTGAAGGGAATCCAGCAAGAGTGAGTGGTCAACAGTATCGAAGGCAGCAGAGAGATCAAGGAGGACAAGAATGGAATAGAGACGTTTAGATTTAGCCACCAGAAGATCGTTGGTGATCTTAGCGAGAGCAGTTTCAGTAGAATGAAGGGGGCGGAAGCCAGATTGGAGGGGGTCAAGGGAGGAGTTGGAGGATAGGAAGTCAAGGCAGCGGGAGTAGACAACACGTTCAAGCAGCTTGGAAGCAAAAGGAAGGAGTGAGACAGGACGATAGCTAGAAGGGTCAGAGGGGTCAAGAGTGGACTTTTTGAGAATAGGAGAGACTGTGGCATGTTTGAAGGCAGAAGGGAAAGAGCCAGTAGAGAGGGAGAGGTTGATGATGTGCAGGAAGGAAGGGGCGACAGTGGGAGTAATGTTCATGTAAGAGTCTTTTTGTTCATGTAAGAGTGAAAGAGGAAGGATAAGTTAGGGGTTAAAACCTAGTGCTGGCTGTCAGGATATCTGGGGTCTATTTGCAGCTATGCTACCAATCTCTTCTCTGACCTTGCATGAGTCACTTGAATCTCTCTGTGCCTCTTTCTCCCAAACTATAAACTGGGGGTAGTGCTATTTACTTGGTCGTGCGGAAGTGCTGCGATTTCTAACATGTTGTTAGGTAAAGTGTCTTGAAATAGGTGCTGTAGCGGTGTCAAAACTGAAGCATACTGGTGTATAAGGCAATTCTACAGAAGGCTTACAGCAGAGGTTCTTGAAATGTGGGTCAGAGCATCAAGTGGGACTGTGCCATCTTTGACTGGGATTGTGATCCCAAATGAAATGTGATGTGCTTTGTATGCAAGGGCAGCAACGAAATGTTGTTCTGCGTGGGGGCTGGAGCCACATCAGAAGGGATTGGGGCAAGATGCTTTCCAGCCCCTTTTCTGATGCTCCTACTGAGCAGAGCTGAAAACAGCCACTAGACTAGATCGGCAGTATCCCCAGGTATTTGGAAAGGCCCAGATACCAAATGGTATGCAGTTAGTGTTCAACAGATTATCTGAATTTCAGATATACCACATTACAATTTGCCTGTAATTCGTTTCCTATTACAGTAGTAATGGTAACACTATAGCAGTAACTTGGCTAATTTTCACCCAGTATTATCCAGTAATCCAGTTCAGCAAGTGACCTCCACAGTAACTGGTTAATTACTGAATAACCACCAAACTAGCTGCAATATCATATATTAACCACAGGCATGTATTTATTTTTTACTTTTTGTTTCAGCTCTAGTGCTGAGCACTGTTATGCCACGACACTCCAAAAGTGGTGTGAGGGCCCTGGCCTTGCACCCCTGGCCTCTGGCTTCTTGGGGGACCAGCCCTGCTGCTGGTGCCACAACTCTGGCCTGTTGCCTGCCTGTGTCTTCTCCTTGCCTTGTTCTGATCACCACCCGCCTCATGTGTCCCATCCGTTAATCTCCCCTTCACCCTGTCTGTCTTTCTTCTGGCCCTGCCTCCCAGCTTCCTGATTGGATACCAGCCATAGTATATGGGGCATGCTGATGCTAGCAAGAAGTTGTGCACAGCAACTCGCTCTTACTCTCCCCACTTACTTTGTCTCTCCCTAGTTGTTTCTAGGTCTCCCTGTCTTGATCTAGTCCTGGTTCCTAGTCCCTTGCTCCAAGCCCTCCACCCTTGGCTTTAGCCACTGCCTCCTCCTCCTCCTTAGCAAGCATTTATATAGTGTCAGCAATGTACCTGGCACTTTACAAAGTAATTGAATAGACAGAGTCCCTGCCCTAGGGCTTAAACTCTGAGAGACAGGGGCCGGGGGGGACGATTATGACGACAAAGGAAGGGGAACACAGGGAGAGACAAGGAGTGTAACAGTCACAAAAATGCGAGGTCCCAGGTGCACGTGCTTGGCTTGGTTACATTGAGAATGATAACTGACTGGTCCATGTGGTGAGGATATGAGTACACAGACCTCAGGTAACAGATTGTACTGGATGAAAGGTATCAGCAGGAGTTAGGTGAGGGGAGTGAGGAGTCGGGGAGGGCAGAGTGGAAAAGGTGAGTCTTGAGGAGGGATTTGAACATATGAAGGGAGGGGGTGAGGCGGATGTGGGCAGGGAGGGAGTTTCAGGTGTGTGGGGCAGCTAGGGAGAAGTAGGGATGTGCGAACACTGGGGGGTTTGGTGTTCTGCCTGTTCGGGGTTTGTCCCCCCAAAACCATTCGGGCTGCTTGGCCTGAACCTCTTCGGTTTCACCGAACCCGTTCAGGGGGGCGGAGGACACCCAGTTTTCCCTCCCGCCTCCAGGCTGCGTGGGTGGAAGGGGTGCCAGGACTCACTTCCCCCACTCCCCCTGCACAGCCTGGTAAAAAAAGTTTTTTTAAACTCCACAAAAAAAACCCCACCCCAGGGATCAACCAAACTGGTGGTGCCGGGGCTCCGGTCCTGGGTCCGGTGGTGGCAGTGGCAGCGGGTCCAGGTCCGGCAGTGCTCCGGAGTGCTTCAGTCCTCTTCTAGGCCTTCTGGGAACTGAAGGAGGGGCCGGAAGCCCTCCTTCAGTTCCCGCAAGGCCTAGAAGAGGCCTGAAGCACTCCGGAGTGCCTCCAGAGCCGGACCTGCCATGCTGCCGGACCTGGGGCCAAAGCCCCAGCACCACCAGGTAGGTTGATCCCTGGGGTGGTTTTTTTTTTTTAAAAAAAGAATTGTTTTACTGGGCAGGGTGGGGGTGGGAGGTGAGCCCCCGCGCCCCTTCCACCCACGCAGCCTGGAGGGGGAGGGGAAGGGAAAGCCGGGTTCCCCCTTGTCCCCCGCCCCCAACCCGAATGGGTTTGAAACATGAACTTGGTTCGGCCGGTTTGGGCAGGGGGCAGTTTGGGTTCGGGGTCTTTGCAAATGGCCAGAACACCCTGAGTTCAGGTCGAACACCGAAAACTGAAACTCTGTTCGCACATTCCTAGGGAGAAGGGATGAAGGCGGTTAGGGGAGCAGAGGAGGCATGGGAGGGCAAGAGAGGGGAAAGAGGAGGAACAGAGTTCACGGACTGGAGTACGGAGGGAAATTAGCGCAGAGAGGTAGGGGGGAGCAAGGTTGTGAAGAGCTTTATAAGTGAAGACTAGGAGCTTGTGCAGGATTCATTCAGGAAGGGAGAGACAGTGAAGAGAGGAGAGGAGGGGCTGCACGTGGCTGAAGCGACGAGAGAGATTGATGACCCTGGCAGCAGAGTTTTGGACGGAGATAAGGAGAGAAAGGTGAAAGCGGGGGAGGCCAGTGAGAAGGAGGTTACAGTAATCGAGGCGAGAGATGACCAGGGTATGAACAAGGGTTTTGGCAGAGGAGACAGAGAGAAAGGGCGAATCTCAGCAATGTTATGGAGGGAGAAGCAACAGGATTTGGCAACAGAGTCAACGTAAGGTTTAAAAGAAAGGGGTGAGTAAAAGATGAAGCCTAAGCTACAGGCTTGGGGGACGGAAAGGATGGTGACCCCGTTGATGAGGATCGACAGGAAAGAGGGAGAGGAAGGATGAGGGGGGAAGATAAGGAGTTCAGTTTTAGCCATGTTAAGACATCCAGGTAGAGATGTCAGAGAGACAGCTGGTGAGGCGAGCTTTAATAGATGGAGAGAGAGAAGGAGTAGAGAGATAGAGTTGAGTGTCATCAGCGTAGAGGTGATATTGGAAGCCATGGGAGGCAATGAGTTTGCCTAGGGACAGGGTATAGATAGAGAAGAGAAGAGGGCCAAGGACAGAGACTTGGGGAACACCAACTGAGAGGAGGAGGAGGTGGAGTTGGCAAGAGACACATTGAAGGAGCGGTCAGAGAGGTAGGAGGAGAACCAGTCGAGGATGGAGCCATGGAAGCCAAGGGAGTGAAGTGAGTTCAGCAAGAGTGAATGGTCAACAGTATCGAAGGCAGCAGAGTGGTCACGGAGGACAAGAATAGAGTAGAGGCTATTAGATTTAGCTACAAGAAGATTGTTGGTGATCTTAGAGAGAGCAGTTTCAGTAGAGTGAACGGGGCAAAAGCCAGATTTGAGGGGGTCAAGGGAGGAGTTGGGGGAGAGGAAGTTGAGGCAGTGGGAATAGACAACATGTTCAAGAAGCTTGGAAGAAAACCTCCCTTCTTGGAAACAAACCTACCTTCCCTCCAGGCCTCCCTTCTTGTTCCTGACTTCCTTCCCTCTTGGTTCTTGGGGTCCCCCTTGTGCTCCTTGCCATTTAGTCATTGTTTCCAAGTGTCGTGTCCCCTCTGGCTCTTGTGTTCTCTTCCTGTTCTTCCCGTCCTTCCCTTAGGACCTCAGTGATAAGCTGATTCTGTCTGACATCCAAGCTTTTCATGATCAGCCTTAGTTGCCTTGGGAGTGGCTGAGAAGTCTCTCTGTACCTTGATCCTTACCTCCCCCTCTCTGGTTCCCTGGCCTGTGCTCTGACCCTTACCCTGTAACCCCCATCTCTGATTCCCCAGTCTGCTCACCTGTGCTCTGATCCTTACCCCCATGTGACAGGGAGTAGGGTCATGTCCAGGGTTTGAATTATAACGAAAAAGTTAGTGGGGGGCCTCAGTGAAATCATGCCCCCCTGTTGCCGTCTAAAGACAGTAGCAGGGGAACTGTCAAAAAGTTATGGGGGCTGGTCCCCTCCTGGTCCCGTCCCCCTGTAATTTGGACAGTGGTGCAGAATGCGGTGGCCCGTCTCCTTACAGAGGCGGGTCGTTGCGAGCACATTACACCGGTGCTCCGTTCTCTGCACTCGCTGCCTATTGTCTTCCAGGCCTGATTCAAGGTGTTGGTGTTAACCTATAAAGCCCTAAACGGCCTGGGCCCCACTTACCTGCGGGACAGCCTCACGCCTCGGGTCGTGGTGTGGCCCCTGAGGTCATCCGGGGTTGCCCGACTAGAGGTCCCCTGTGTCTCCCGGGTGGCGACGATAGGGAGGGCGTTCTCGGTGGCCACTCCTAGGCTGTGGAATTCCCTCCTGACAGGGGTCTTCCTAGTCCCAGATCTCTCCTCTTTCTGGAGACAGTGCAATACCTGGCTGTTCCACCAGGCCTTTGGGTAGTTTTATACATTTTATGTATATGTTTTATATTTTAAAACTGTTTTTATATTGTACTATCTTGATTGTGAACTGCCCCGAGCTGCCATGTGGGCAGGAGGGAGAGGGGTAAAAGCTGCTTTAAATAAATAAATAAATAAAAATCTATTACTGTAAAGAATCTGGTCTTGAGCTGGCAATCTTGGGGCTCTGAGGCAGTAGCCAGCTCCCTAGTACTACTCCTATTCCTGAGCTTGGGCTTTGTGTGTGTTCTGACTTTGGGCTTTCTCTGTGTTGACTTGACCATACCCCCTAGCCTCCTGATAGGCTCCTAGTCCCCATTTTGGTTCCACACCCCAGCTTCCTAGTTGGCTGCTGGCCTATAAATAACAACAGACTTGAGGCCACAGGAAGCAGGTGGGATCATCTATTCACTTCCTTCCTTGGTCAGGCCTAGAATATATGTGTCAGCGGGGTGTAGATAAGTTATTTCAGTGCTAGGTCCAGTGCTCTCCAGCACCCTGACCACTAGCATTGATGACCTATGAAGAGGTCTGATGGTTGTTAGTTCCAAAAGGAGTCTATACAATGGTAAGAAATGCCTTTGGGAGAAGAAGGACTTTCTGGAAGAAGAGGCAGCTATCTCCTATAGATCAGAGGACTAAGGGAGCTGGAAAGGCAGAAGCATTGGCCTTGACAAAGAACCTGTGCCACAAGTATAAGATGTACCTTTATTCATACAATTTTGGAAGCACTGGGTGTTATTGTTGAACGACCAACCATTCAATAGTGAAGGGAATCCAGAGGCTCTGGTGCATGTGTTGTGCCTGCAGTTGTCCATGTAATGGGTTCGCTCCTGTAACTACTCAGCCATAGCGGGGCATGTTGGTACAGCCTTACAGAGTTCACAGGCACTGAAGACAGTCCTGCTAAGTCAAAATTCACAAGGGAAGCATATTTAATAGATTTGGTAGTTGGGATACGTATTTACTTTAATAAGTATGTGTTGTTCAGTTAAGCTAAGATATTTAAAACAAGTGATTTTAGGTGCTGGGCAGCCTGACCAAGCCCCATTCAGTGGCAGAATACTTCAAGGATTGGAATTGTTCTCACAAGCTCTGGTAGTTTCTCCCTCTGCTTCTGTTCTAACAAGCACTGTAGGCTCCCTAGACAAGATAAGAGTTGGTGCTTATTAGGGCTGAAATGAAAAATTTGCCCTGGTTCTGATTCTGTCGGAACTGGGTGTTTTGTCCAGACCAATCAGAACTCAGTCCGAACAAAAAAAAAAAGCTGTTTGCATGCACAAATGGCGCCCAGGATCCTGCGCATTCTCAAATGGCTGCCTCCATACAATAAAATGGCGGCTTCCACCTGCAGTGGTCATTTTGCATTTGTGCAGAACAGCAGGGACCATTTTGTGCATCTGCAAAAGCATCCAGTCAGAATTTCTGTGCATATTCCAATTTTGTGGAAATTTTCTGCAAAATCAGAATGGCTGTTTTGAACCAGCCCTAGTGCTTGTGGGGTATGGTCAGGATGGGAGAGAGCATGAGATTCTCTTCACAACCAGATCAGAGCTGAAATGAACATCCATTGCAAATTTTGTATCCAAATTTGGCTGCTTCAAATTGGTTCCAAAGAAGTGGATACAAAGCATTATTTCTTTCTGCTCTTTTTGTCTAATTTAGATATTTGTTTTGGATATTTCATTTTGGGGCTTTCAGTATTTTGTTTCAGCACGGAATGTACCAATCTCGTCCCAAAATAGTGCGAAATAGTCCTGAAACAAAGAAACAATGTGAAAGATAACCAAAATGAAGCCACCAAATATCTGAAATATCCAAAATATAAGATCCAAATTAGCAAATATACAAATATTTTTGTGATGGATATTTATTTGGATATTTGGTCAACTCTCTGAATATGCCAATAATATCTGCAAATATAAAACAGCCACGAGCCAAATTTGGCCTACAGACTAGAGGTTCCCCATCCCTGCTTAAAGGAACTGATTTTCAGAAGTGCCCAGATTTCAAGTCAAGTGTCTCTGAAGTGTTCTTGGTTGGCCCCCCACTCCCCCCCCCCACAAACTGAGGCACATAACATTGCTAGTTGCTTTGTTTTTAAACATGTACTTTGGCAAAAAGAAGTGGAAAGAAATAACAAACCAGGTTTTTAAAATGACAGCCACCTCGTGTGTGTGTGCAAGCAGGTACACCTGAAATTTTGAAAGCACTGAAATAGGTTTCTGGTCTATTCTAAAGAAGTAAGAAGGCTGAAGAGACACTAGGAATGGTGGTGTCTTTTTAAGCAAACCAGCTTGCCCGTTCCTATCATTCTTTCAAGCATCTCTGTGTTCAGGGACATCTGACTCTTGGCAGGAGTTCCCGTAATATCACAAATTTCATCACTCTGCCATGTCAAGGGTATCCCCTTGATAGACTCTGGCACTAAAACAAATTTCAGTCACAGAATTGAGAAACTGAGAGAGAATGACAGGAACAGTTCCAAAATGCTGGCAGTGGACGTCCCGGTTGATGCACACCAGAAGCATTTTTTCTCTCCACTGTATAAAAACACCTAGAAGGCAATTGTTGATTTGGTGACATATTTTAGGAACAGTTTTGTAGCAGGTTTCAAACAATTGTTAATTACATATACCAGCATATTTTCCCCCACCGATTCTCTTTAACAAACCTAAGTCAAAAATCTGCTTTTAGTTCTACTTGTGTAAATCTGGAATAACCAGGGCCAGCCTTTAAAACTGTGGGACCTGAGGTGAATGTAAAAGGCGGGGTCCCCTGTGCTCCTACCCCGACCCAACTTGGGGCCCTGGAGCACCTCCCTGCACCCTACCTGGCTCCAGCCCCCTGAAGCATCCTGCCTTATCTGGGGCCCATGCCTCTCCACCCTGCCCAGTCCAGCAGCATCCCCCACGCCTTTCCAACCCACCCGGCCCAAGACCCTAGAACACCCCCCATGCCTCTCCACCCCACCTGGGGTCCTGGAGCACGTGGTCTGGTGCCCCGGTATGCCCCCCTGCACCACCCACCATGGAGCCCTGCTCTGCCACCCCACCAGGAGCCAAGGCCCCATCATCACTCCTCGGTCTGCCAGGTCCCACACTGCTCCTCTCCTTTTCCTTTTCCTCCTCCTCCACCACCACTGCCACTGCCGCTGTTGCCCCCACCAAGAAGTCACCTCTGATGATTTCCTGTCACATGGTTGGGTTTGTGGGCAGGGGTTTCTGTAGGGCCCCAAAGGTAGCCTGTTTAGGGCCATGCTGGGATGGGAGTGGTGAGGCCAATCTGATGTTTGTAAAGGTAGCTTGGATTTACACCAGTGTAACTCAACCAGAATTTGGCCATTGGTGTCGTTCAGTCTTTAATATCTTGCTTTTTATTTACGTTGAGGGTTTTCTGCCATTTATTGTTTCTTGCTCTGTGTGGTCCTATATTCAGAGGGTGGTTTTGCCAGTCTGTTCTCCTAGCGTACCCTCTCACTTATAACAAAGTCTCATCCCGCTTTGGATTTGTACCTCTTGGAGATGCCCAAATTGTTTTCTTTCTGCCAAACTTTGCTAACTTTATTTGACAACTAACCTCCTGCTTCTTATAAACCTTAGAATGGGGGGAGGGAGGGGGGAGTGCATACATATTATTTGGTGGCTTTAATAAATGAGTGTAAGATTATTAACACTGCTGCACCAGAGCTTTCTGATCTGGACCTACCCGCTTACACACTATTTGTGTGCACCTCACAAGGATGTTCTTCCATGTAGAGCCCCAAAAGGGATGGGGGTAGGGATGGGCAAAGGCGGTTTGGATGTTCGGAGTTTGGACCGAACTCGGTCTGTTCGGACGTCTGAATTGAATGTCTGAACTGAACTCTTGAATGGCCGAACAGTTCGGTCGTGTTTGGATGAGTTTGGATGAGTTCGGGGGCAGGAAAAATGTCTTTCCAAGGCCGAAAACTAGGTTTCGGTTTCGATTTCGTTTAGTTTTCACTGGTTTTGAATGTTCGGCCAAGTTCGGCCAAACTGAACTCGGCTGAACCGAACCACTGAACCCGAACTCGGGTTTCAAACCGAACATCCGAACCGCGTTCTGTTCGCCCATCCCTAGATGGGGGAAATGATCCAGAAGATATCAATATTCTCTGTCCCTGCCTGTGAAGGGGAGGCAGAAGGTGAGACTTCAGAAAGTCAGGGTTACTAATTGCCCCCTTAGAAAAGTTCTGTTTGTAGCCCGGTGAAGACCCTCCTTTTTTCATGGGGAAATGTCTGTCCGCTGTTTCCTAGGCACAAGCTTCCTTCCTTCCTTTGTGCTAATTGGTGCCACCGGAGCAAGGGATAGAAAGCCAAGGTTTTGCCCACTCCTGCCCAGGTGCAGAAAGAGAATGACATGGGTTTCGTTTCTTCCCATGCACAGGGTGTGGTAATGTGGGTAGCTTCTACATGAGATCAAGGAGACTCTCTGCTTCCATTTAACTCTTTCACATGTGCTCTCACAGCCAAACCCTACCTAGGAATATATCATAAAGGTTGTATCCTTCTGAAGACTCCTTCCTTGAATAATATTTGAGCCTTGCCATTAGGAGGGGAAAAAAATGAATGTGAATCTTAATCCAGATACATCCCACCATCCAATTCCCACACCAGAACACAAGCCAAATCTGAATGTCAAGATCTGTGCATATTCCTAATAACAGCTTTGCTGTATAAACAGACGTTAGGGACATAAGTGAAGGGGGGTGGGGGTGGGGGGAGAGAGAGAAAAAGTAAAAAGGAACAGCTCTACTTTTGGTATCACAGTCTCCATTTCAAAACCCCATGATCAGGGACCTGGGTTTTGCAGATTTCCCCATTTATGGTAATGGGCAAAACACAGTGAACACGAGTCCTTGCCTACGATCTACTGCAGCGGTGGGAAAATGGTATTGGGCTGGGATGGAGGACAGGGTGGGGGCAGCTGGAGATTTAGTCCACTGGGATACTCCACGGGCACAGAGCTGACAGGCATGGGAGCATCCCAGTGCCACTGGGGAAGGAAGACGGGGTCAGTGAAGTGACCCATGAGTCAGAACAAAAGTCAGATATCTGGTGGCCATCTGCCTGGGAGTTCCCCACCCTGATCTACTCCATAATAAACCAGGGGGTGTGACGACTGTGTGTAGCAACTACGTACGGTGAGGGATTTGTACTTGTTTCAGCTTCTGACACCAATATTGGGTTGAGGCTGCACACATTGTGAAAGGGAAGAAGATGCTGTGTGTAGAACATGGGAAAACCGTAAAGCAGGGGCACGGGGGGAATTCAGATATAGACCGTTTTTAGACAGACCTGCGTGGAGGTGGGTGGGTCTGTGTGCACTACTGCACACTTCCAGTGAGGGGCCGGAAATGGGGGCATGGTCAGTGTTGCGACCGCACCCACGCACCGCCCCTTCATGCCCCTGCATGGAGCAATGGGGAAAAACCTGGGTTTCTCCATGGCCGTTGTCAGTCATGGTTTTCAGTCCGAGCTGCTGTGTCAGGAGGGACAGGGTATCAAGATTTTATAAATAAATAAAAATAAATAAAATAAATGTGGGGGCATGGGTGGGCGGTACGTGAGTCGCAGGAGCACACCTCCACCCACAGTGCCCAGGTCCATGGGGGATGGGTGGACCTGACTGAAAATGGCCATAGTTTCACCTACCATATCCAGGCATGCTTTATGACCCTCGGGTATCTAAACATACTCCGTTCCTTGTCTGACACTGAATGCAAGTGTTTCACATGGTGGGGGGTTTGGGGTTGTTTTTTTTTGCCTGTCTGGCCTCATTTTGAGACTCCAATATAATTCTGCGACCTCAGACAGCAACAAACATTTCTGGATCTATGGAAGTTGGTATCCTGTACGAAATTAGGTGTTGGGGGCCCCTTCCTAAATTGCCATGGACTCTCCATTGGCCAAGGATCCCTGTGTTCCAGGTCAGGTGGGGATGTATTTTATGCCAGTGCTTCCTGTTCTCATGTTGTCATTGCAAGTTTATTCATGCCCCTGACCAACAATTGGGGCCTTACTAGAAAGATATGCAAAGTTAGAAAGATCTGTAAAGTATAAGAAATATCAATCAACACTGATTCCATCTGCATATGGTATCATCCCACCTGGGAACCCAACACACAGATTGCTGTTTTTTTGGTCAGTGACAGTCAAATGAGCTGATGGAGGTAGAAGGACCAAAATTCTGCTGTGTTTGTAAGCAAGTCCAAGGGAATACTGAGAGTTGCCTTATTTGGTAGGACAAGAGGAAATTGTTCTTCTTTGGCGGTCCTCGGTTCATCCTGCCTTAGGAGTCTGTAGTTCCTCAACCTCCTCCGTTAGGCCTGTGCTTTTTCATTATAAAACAACAAGCCCTTGAAAATACCTTTCTAGCTTGGCAACTGACCACTGCCAGATAACAACTGACACTAGGACTAATTTGGTAATGCGCAGCATTAGAGAATGACATTTACTGTATCTCCTGGTGCAATTGATACTAAGCATGCGGTTGTGGCACGCCTTGCGTGGTATTTGCAAAGTGTCAGCTTGAAAGAGTCAGGCTGCTCTTATGTCGGCTCTCGGAGGCAATTGCTGCAGCCCATCAAATCAACCTTCACGTAGTATAAACAGGAGATGCTCTCCCTTCCATTCAGCGTTACTATTCTGTGTGGCTGCTAGTTATATCGTGTGTCAACACATTGCACTGATAATGAAAACAGGGAGGCTGAACTTGTGCAGCAGATAAAGGTTTCCCTGGAGAAGCCAAATGACAGTGAACCTGTCAGGAGAAGATTAAGGATTTTGCAGAATAATCAAAGACAGGAAAGTTAGCCCCTTTGATATGCCTGTTAGCCTGGCTAGGACTTACTGTGTGGAATAATTCTATCAGACGTGTTCATTAATATGTAAGTTCGGATGGCCTCTGTGAAAGAAAGCTTCAAATAAGAATGTTGCTAGCTTGCTCCTGATTTCCAGCAAGGTGGATATAGCTGTAGCTAGTGATTGTGACAACAATCTCAAAGTCAGAGATTCTACAAATGATATGATCCACAGAAAGTTGGTATATCTGTTTACTTTCTGGTAATGAGCGTTATTGAGTGGATTCTGCTATTTTTGCCATTTCTTCCTTATCACTGAAACAGCCTGTTAAACAAAGGAAGATTTCTATTATAACAGGGTGTGCATGTGCAATTTCACTTTCATCCATTGACTTTCTGCCAAAATTGAAGGCTTAGAACTCAGTTACTTAGCAGTGTTCGTTATTTAAAAATACAGTTGTAATCTATCTAGCCCAGTCTTAGAGAGAATATCTATTAATCTTTTACCATCCAATTTCTTCTCTACCCGGTCTCATGAAATTAGCACAGAGCTATCAGCTCATCCCACTGGTAATGGAAAGGTAACAACACAATGGTTATTGGTTACCTCCACCAGAGGCCTGAAAATGGTACCCAGGCACTTCCTTGTACAAAATTGACTCTCTCACCAAAGTAATTCTGCCCTTCCAAGCTACTGCCTGACTGATCACTAATGTTAATTGGAATGCAAACTGCTTCCTCTCTTGTGCAGGACTTTTGGAACATAGAGCACATTCCCATATACAGTAGACCAACGGTTTTTTTCTTTTCCCCACATATTACCTTGCAGTGTGAAAGACTCTATGTGCTTCTTTAACCGTCCTTGCGTTTTGTTTTTTTAAGCACATTGACAAGTGGCGAAAACCTACCTTTACAAGTGCGGGTTTGAAATGACCCGCATAAATTCTCTTGTCAGAATGTCGGTGTCCGCATGTCATTTACACAGTGCCTCGCTTCCCGACTCTCGGCTACACTCCGCTCCCCTCTCCGGGACCTGAGAGCCCAGGAAGCGAGGTGCTGTGTAACTGACATGTAACTGACTAGGCTAGTCAGTATCATGTCAGTTGGGAAGGGAGGTGCTGTGTAACTGATGTGATATTGGGTATTTTCAGATGTTACGAGATCACAGTGAACCACGGTGAATACCCACCTGTGGTCAATGTGCCTCGAACATCTGTTTGGCGGCCGCCAGATGTTCGCCACGGTCAATACCCACATGGGGTCAATTTGAACCACGCTTCCCGGGCTAGCCGGGGGAATGTCCCGGGAAGCGTGGTCAAAGAGATCCCCAGCGGGGACCAAAAAAAAGTAACATCTGGCCGGTTGCCATGGCCCGGGATCCCCGGCGGGATCCCGGGCCGTGGCGAATCCGGCCCGCCGCGGCGGCCGCATTGGCCCCGCCGCCCGCCCATCTCCCCAGAGGGCGGGCGAAAGGAGCGTGGAGGGGGCGGGGCCGTGCGGCCGCATGTTGTGCCGCGCGGCCCCGCCCCCTCCCAGATTCCCCGCCGGGATCCCCCCAGCACGTCTGTTGCGGCATGATGGGGTGACCCCGGCGGGGAATGAATGGGTTGATTTTGGTACGGGGCCAACGTACCCCGTAACGTCTGAAATCACCCATTGACTAGCCTAGTCAGTTTCATGTCAGTTACACAGTGCCTCGCGGGCTCTTGGCTCAGCTCCTCTCCCCTCTCCAGGATCCGAGAGCCAGGAAGCAGGTCTCTGTGTAATGATACTGACTAGGCTAGTCAGTAGTAACGTTGGAATGTGAAACGCGCATTCTTTAAAATGACTTGAATGTGCAAATTAAATGCTGGTGTGAATAAATGTAAGCGCATTTTGAAATTGACTGCATTTAGAAATACCAGCATTTTTGTGCATGTGTGAATGCGCTCATAGTCTCTGGGTACAGCTACATGATACACTTACCACGACTTGGCCAACCTTACCCCACTTGGGGCAGCCCCACCATGCAGTGTAGTGCATTGTGTGCCTGGTGGCCACCAGATATGTCCCCCACTGTGGGGTGGGGCTGGCAGCTGGCTTCTATGCACTGAGTCCTCAGAAAAAGGCTGGAGATGCAGTGCATAGGGTCTTTAATGTTGCCCAAGGCATGGTAGCACAATGCAATTTGTGTTCTGGGTCCCCGTCTGCCCCACCCCACAGCAAGGTCCACTGCAGGGCTTGGAGCAGCAGGCACTAGCTCTAGTCCTGCATGGTCATGTCATGGCTGAGGGCAGGATTGTGGGTGGGCCAGAGGAGGAAGGTAAGGCTGGGCTGGGCTGGGCTGGACTGGACTGGGCACTAACTTGTGTTGCCGACACCTCTGCCCATCACAGGGTGTGGCAGGATGACCAACAGCAGCCTCTCCGGCCACCCCATAGGTGGCAACCATCTGTCTTGTTCCCCACACTGGCCCCGAAGTGTGGGGGCAGTGATTGCCCGCCATGGGGTACACATGCATCGAGCCAGCTGCAGACATCCACTGTTGAAAACCAGGGACTAATTCCACAGAATCTTTCACACTTTTGAAGTTTCTATTTTTCAGGGCACGAAATAGATCCATCTCCCTTCATTTTTGAAAATTTCTGTGATATTCTGTAGCCAACTTTATTTTTGTTCTTAATTCAAAATCATTCACTGACTGTTTTCCCCCCTGTTGTTGAAAGAAGTCTGCTTTGGGGGCGGGGGGGAATAAGAGAGTTTTCAGTAAACAAACAAAATAGATTTAATAAAAAATGTTAGTAGAAAATAGAGAGGAAAATTGCCTTAAACCAGACAATTTCGATGATGTCACCAATTTTTCACAAGAAGTCACCAAAGGTTTATGAGAAGGTCAAATATTTTACAAAAAATTGTTTGAAAACATTTCCTTTAGAGGTGGAAAAAATAGTGGATTTTCTATTTATGAATATTATATGCATTTTTGGATATTCTTTTGAATATCTGAACAGTGTTTGCAACCAAAACACATATTAGCAGATCCACTGATACCGCATTCACACTGGATGCCTGGCATTACTAAAATGATGCTCAGGCAAAGACATGGCAGAGGGGAGGAGCCCGATGCCGGCAGTAGAGCCAGTGCAAACAGGGATCTGCTGCGTCAAATGGGGGTTCTGCTGTGATTTTCCTTGTGCATTACAGGGCTGGATTTTTGTGTCCTGTCATGCACAAGGCTAGCTGAGGCACATCCCCTTTCGCACCAGCTCTACTGCCGGCATCGGGCTCCTCCCCTCTGCCGTGTCTTTGCCTGTGCCGGGGCGGTCCCTCCCCCAGGGCATTGGGGCAGATGCCCCCCCAACCCCTCCAGGGTTCCCCCCCCCCATGCTTGCTGTGGAGTCCCCAGCAAGCCAGAAGCTGCTCAACAGCTGATGCAGTGCAGCACAGTCAATTTCCCAGCTTGTCTCAGGCTTTGATTACATTGTAGCTCTCCAGCTAGAGAGCAGGATGAGTAGTCATGTAAACAAACCCTGCAGGGAGAGAACTCTGCAAGGGGGGGGGCACCTCCCCCCCTCTAGCTTTCCACTCACTGGCCAGAGAGCTAAAGGGAGGCAGGGACTTAGGCTGCTTTTAAATGAGGACGCGCTGAAGCGCCTCCCAAACACCGCATTAAAACAAAGCCACCGGAGTGGCTTTCTCCCCGTTGCCGGCGGTGGTGGCGGCTGGAGACACAGGGCTTTGGAGCGGCGCGTTCTTAAGCCTAATAATTGAAGACTTAAGAACACGCCGCTGCAAAGCCCCGTGTCTCCAGCCGCTGCCGCCGCCGGCAACAGGGAAAACGTCACTTCCGACGGCTTTGCTTTAATGCGGCGTTTGGGGGGCGCTTCAGCGCGCCCTCGTTTAAAAGCAGTGTTAGAGAATGTCTCCCAAACCCTCGGGAAGCATGCACTGGGTGTCGACCCAGAAATGCACTGCTTTCTGGGGGATTGGGGAGGGAGTGGGGGAGGTGCAATGTGTTCCTTGGCTGAGTTCTTATGGAGAAACCCAGCCAATCAGCAAGGCTAAGCAGGGGTGTCCGGGCGCCTTTTCAAAACGCTCTGGCCACCTCATAGCTGCTTTTTCTCCCCCTGGCCCCTCCTCAACCGGGTGGGGGGGGGAGAGAGAGAGAGTTGACTCTTCCTAGCTCCTCCCTCCAAGGTTTACTAGAGGGGAGGGGGAAGATATCGGAGTCAGACTACAGAGTGATCAGGAGCCGGTCTCATCCTTTCAGAAACCTGGTAAGTTTTGAAAAAGCAAATCCCCTGCCCTGATCTGTGCATTGTTTGTTTACTTGCTTGTGCTTTTAATCTTTTGTCCTCTTCAATCCCTCCCCACCCTGGGGGAGCGGGCTTGTACGTGAATGGATGGTTTCTCTGCTTGAGTTGGGGGGGGGGGTGTCGCAGGGGGTCTGTGTGGCTGTTACTGGCGTCAGTGCTGGGGTGATGGATCGCAGGGGGTCTGTGTGGCTGTTACTGGGGTCAGTGTTGGGGTGATGGATCGCAGGAGGTCTGTGTGATTGTTACTGGGGTCAGTGCTGGGGTGATGGATCGCAGGAGTTCTATGTGGCTGTTACTGGGGTCAGTGTTGGGGTGATGGATTTCAGTGGGGGTCTATGTGGCTGTTACTGGGGTCAGTGTTGGGGTGATGGATTTCAGTGGGGGTCTGTGTGATTATTACTGGGGTCAGTGTTGGGGTGATGGATTGCAGGGGGGGTCTGTGTGGCTGTTACTGGGGTCTGTGGGTGATTTCAGACATTACGCGGTCCCGATTCACCACAGTGGATTCCCAGCGGGGGTGAACAGATTAACCACCCCCCGTGGTCAAGGAAATCCCCGAGCAGACATGATGGGACCGGGACCATGGTAGGGAATCAGACCACCGGACCATGGCCCGGGGCAGTGCAACAGACATTATGCCGATCCTGGGCCGGGCCGTGGTTAAAGCACCCGGAAGGCGCTGGGGCGGCTCGTCCCGGCTGATGTCGTGTGCCCTTTAAATCTCCCTCCCCAGTCTGTGTTGTTGCTGGTTGCCTGGCAGCGATGCTGCGTGCTTTGTCCCCGGCTGGGAATCATTGTCTTTGGTTCCGGCCGGTGGTTGCCGTTCAGACATTACTTTTGTTTGTTTCCCATTGGGAATCTCTTTGACCACGCTTTCGGAGATGGTCTGGGCCAGAGTTCCAGAAGCGTGGTTGATTTTGACCCCATGTGGGTATTGATCGTGGTGAACATCTGGCAGTCATCAAACAGACATGCAGGGCACTTTGGCCCCGCCACGGAATTGACCGTGGTTCACTGTGGTTGAGCGTGATCTCGTAATGTCTGAAATCACCCAGTGTAGGGGTGATGGATTTCAGGGGGGGTCTGTGTGGCTGTTACTGGGGTCAGTGTTGGGGTAATGGATTGCAGGGGGGTCTGTGCATCATGTGATAGTGTGTCTGGGCTCCTGTGGGGCAGTGTTGGCCTTTTTGCTGTCTTGTGGCAGCAGAACTCTGGCAGCGCAAACCAAGAGGCTGGGGAGCTCACACACTGGAACCGTAGGAGGGACAGCAATAAACTCCTGCGTGCCTATCTGCACAGGGAGAGCCACTCACCAGGCCATCCCCTCAGCACCCAGGTCCTTGACTTTATAAGTCAGTCCCTAAACACTGCAATATCAGCCCTTGCCCCCATCTTCCCAGAGTCCATTCCAACTCTCCCCCTTTCTCCCATCTATGGCCTTCAGTCCCCAACCCTTCCCCTACCTGTCTCCAATGCCCACCTTGCTCTACCTCCAGAATTCATCCTCCCAACCCTCAGTCTTTCCCTGCCTTGGGCTCCAGTCCCTCCCCACCCGGCTCCAGTCTCTAACCCCATCTGTGCTTAGAACCACCAGACTCTACCCTCAAGTCACCCTACTGATCCCAGGGTTGCTAGACATAAATGCCCCAAATTGTGAAATTAAATTACCTCATTGTAGCTTGGTTTCTGGTTTACATGTGGTTTTGGGGGAAAGCTTTGTCTGTTCTATGGATCTTTGCTAAAGCTGCTTGTGAGGTTTTTTTTTAATTTATTTTTTATAACTTTTATTGTTTCAAAAACGAATACAACAACAGGTCCGACCATATACAATATTTTCCATACAATTTAGTCTGTTGATCTTAACTGGCCATTCAGTTACATCTATTCGAGCTTACTTTACCCTTTACCCTAAGCAAACACTGGTCTGAAAGCATAGGTTCCCTGATAGAGTCCTAGGAGTGTACTGCTGATGCAAGTTTTCAGTCATGTTCCAAATTATATTCATACAACTATCCAAGCTAGTTGTCTCTTGAAGTCCCTTTTTTCTCCTCCAAAGCCTTTATCACTGGTGCCCAGGTGTCTTCAAAATCTTTCTTCTTGTTATGGAGGTCCGCATGAAGTTCTTCCATGGTATGCATGTACCATATTCTGTGGTAAAGCTCGTCTATATTAAGGTCCTCCAACGACCGCCAATGCCTAGCTATGATATTCAATGCAGCCAAACAGATGATCTTACATGAGTCCTGGCATCCCTTCATATCATTTGTATTGGGGTATAAGCCCAACAGGGCTGTTTCTGGCCTAAAAGGCACCACCTTCCCCGCTATTTTATTAATTAATTTCCAGACCCTACTCCAGAAGAGTTGGATCTTCCCACAGTCCCACCAACAGTGTTTATAGCTACCTATCTCACCACATCCCCTCCAG
>QEPC01008233.1:1694058-1735520 GCA_003113815.1 Sphenodon punctatus | reverse complement strand
CCCCCCCACTTCTGCCAGAGTCTGATCGTGCCACATTTTCGCTCAAAAGAGGTACCCACGTTGAAGCCGGAAGGCAGCCTAATCTTCAGTGGGTGCACCAGCCAGGGCTGGACTTATCATAGGGTGGCCCATGGTCACCACCCTGGGCCCCGCTCTTTTCTCTACTTCTAGGGGCCTGGTACGCTGCCCTGGTGAAATGGGTGGTCACTGCGACTTGAGTGGGAATGATTTATTTATTTTAACAAATTTACTACCCTGCACAGTGGCTTGGGGAGGCTTACAAGATGATCCACTCAAAAGAACAAACACTCAACATAGCAAATGTGACAAATACTTTGAGCAACCATCAACTAAGATATTATTATTATTATTATTAACAAACATTTATATAGCGCCAGCAGTGTACCTGGCACTTTACAAAGTAATAAAATAGACACGGTCCCTGCCCCTAGGGCTTACAATCTGAGAGACAGGAACTGGGGGAGAGACTTAGGAAGGGGAACAGAGGGAGAGACAAGGGGTCTAACATTCATGAAGATGCGAGGTCTCAAGTGCACGTACTTGGCTTGGTTATGATTGGCTTGGCTTGGTTACGTTGCCCTGGCTCTGCCTAATGTTGCCATGGCTCCACCCCTAGGCTTGCTGGCCTTACTGCCCCTCCAACCTCAAAACCCACCAGCCGTCCCTGGCCTGTGTGTCATTTTAGTAATGCCAGGCATCAGATGTGAATGCGGTATTATTTGGGTATTCTGGCTCAGATACTTGTTTGTTTGGCTTTGCTCATTTTGGTATTTTGGCTACTTCATTTTGGCAATGGGGCACACACAATAGAGCTAATAACAATTTAAATGAAATACTGAAATGACCAAACAACCAACCCCAAATAACGCAAATACTGAAATAAACCAAAATAACCAAAGGAAAGTGGATATCTGATAAAATTGGGGTGGGGGGGTGGGGGGTGTAGCAGTTTGTATTCATTTCATCAGAACCAAAGTGGGCAAATTCATCAGATACTATGGCCCTTTTTACACAGATAGAGGTGGGTGGGGGATGGGTGTTTTGCCATGGTGGGTGGAGGTGTGTGTGTGTGTGTGTCCATTTACACAGACACACACACACCTCCACCCATCTCCACCCACGGAGCCTCCTCCAGTTTTCCGAAGGACTCCGTGGGTGGGTGATGGGTGGATGCACCCACACGCATCCCTACCCATCCCACTCGGTGTTCACAAGGGTGAACACCGAGTGGACACCCATCCACCCACCCGCTGCTGGCCGTATACATGGACGCACCAGCCCCCTGCACACCCACCGGAATACCGAACAGGGTGGAGGGAGCGTCCGTGTAAAAACGGCCTATATTTGCTACAAATATTCGATTCAGCTCTAACTTCAACTAGAAATTATGATTAATGAAATGAAGGTTCCTGTGCTGTTGAAGGCACATTGTGGAGATGAGCTTCAATGTATAGCTCATCAGAAACAACCATTTGTTATCTGGGGCTGCTTCGTAGGAGAAATCTTGGCCAGCAGTAGGCTGCTCTCTTGGAGCAATTTAGTTCATCCAATCTGCTCTACGGCATACTGCCTGCAAAATGGTGTGTCTGCTCAATGTGTGTGCTCTTCCATACCCATGGGGCAAAATCAATGATGTAAAGATGGAAATTTTCACTACTTTATATCTTTATCTATGGTTTAAGTATTCATAGTGTCATGTTGCCCCCTTCATACCTTGAATATTATTATCCAGTTCAGTCATCTCACTTCAGAAAAGATGTAGCATACGGGGAGCAGCCTACTGACCACGGTTTGCTGCACAATGATGCCTCCCACTCTGCTGAGGATTTAGCATCCACCTAAGTCTAACACAGCACTTCAGTAGACAACTTACCCATACATAATCCCCTTGTACATCTGGATGATTGAGGACTATGCCCTAAACTGCCATTCAACCAGGAGGCATACATGAATGAAAGGGCCTACACCTCTTCCATTTTATCTTCCCCTTAACATACACAAATGCTATTTTATATTCTAGAAAAGAGATAGTGAGTGAGTCTGAGAAAGAATTGTGATACTAAGAGATAATTGAAGGGGAAGGTACATTTGTTTCTTGCTCTCTGTAAATGACAAAGGTACTCAACTCCTTTTGATTTGTGTTCCTCAATTTCCAAGAATTTCGGTGAAGTGTGATTTAATAATGTATAACCCATGGTATTGCTGTACAGTTCTTCACACTTGGAGAACAATCATATGCGCACGGACTAAATGACTTTTGTTAATTAATGGGAGCTAACAAAACAAGCAAGAACAAAAGGAAAGCCACCGTGAACAATCACAGAGAGTATTTCTTCTCTGACATGCTTTGGCAATGACCACATAATTCGTGGCAGTTGTGTTCAGCAGACTCTGAAATTTAAAGACCCATCTGATACAAAACCAAATCATAAATTTGACACAGCAACATAATAAGCAGCTAGGACTATGCTGGCTCAAAAGAATCTAGGAAAGTTTTGTGTAGATATCCACAGGTTACAGAGAGGGAGCCATTTTCTGAAGGATACATTTGCAACCAGCTCTATCAGGGTGGGGCTAATTTATGGTAGGATTCAGCCACATAATGAAGGCAGAGCAGGCTCAGTTTCCCACTACAAATGTTCTTTTCACTTACATAAATTCACTAAAGAAAACCACTGCCACTCTAGGCTAAACAAAACAGAACAGAAAATATATCCCTTCCTACTGGGTACCTGTGTCAGCCATTAACTTGTGTTCTGCAGGGAAATCCAGAAGCTTCCAGTCTGAACTGCTGCTGACACCTCTGCATCATAAACTGTCCAGGCTGCCTTAACTATGGTCTTATATAACACCTGACCAAGCCCAGGAGTTCTTCATTTGCTACATAGAGAAGGCAAAGACACGTACACAGTAAGAGTGCAAGGTTTGCATCCTCTTAAAGTGCTACCAGCCTCTTGGAGACACGTTCTCAGGGCCAGCACTCTGAGGGTCGGGCCGGGGTGGGGGTGGGGCCTGGGACAGGGGGCCCTGGGAAGGGAGGAGCAGGTCCTGGGACAGGTGGGGACCAAAGCAGAGCCCTGCATTAGTTGGAATGGTACAGCATTGCACATCTCTCTCCACTGTCCCTCCCTGCTCTCTCCCAGAAGTGCTGTCTCCCTGTTCAGGCAAGCCCCGGTTGGAGCTATAAGTGTTGCTCTGTGGCAGGAGGAGTAAGGGGCAACAGCACTACTGAGCAAAGGCCCCGCTCTCCCCTAGAAGCCTGCAGGGCACTCTCATGGCTCTGAATGGGGCTTCTGAGAAGAGGGAGGAGACACTTCTGGGAGAGGGCAGTGAGTGGAGAGGGCACTTTCAGTAGGGATGTGCGAAGAGAACGTGGTTCGGATGTTTGGTTGTTTTGTTGGAAACCCGAGTTCGGGTTTGGTTGTTCGGTTCGGCGGAGTTCGGTTCGACCGAAATTAGCCGAACACCCAAAAATAGCACTATCGATAGTTTGATACCAATACCAAAATCGAAATATTTTTTCGGTATCATTTGACCCTGGTCTCCACCCCTGGTGCCAGGAAATCTGCTCCTCAGCTGCCTCCCCCTTCCAGACACATTTTCCCTGCCCAAAGTCACATTTTTCCTGCCCCTGAACTCATCCGAACTGTTCGGCCATTCGAACGTTCGGTTCGGATGTTCGGTTCAGTCATCCAAACAGGCCGAGTTCGGCCTGAACTCCAAACACTGCGTTCGCACATCCCTAACTTTCAGGAGGGGGGAAAGAGAAGCATGGTGCTGTGCAGCTGCAGAGACCAGTTGCACAGGGGCCCCACTCTGGTCCCTGGCCATTTTGCGACATTTTGCTGGACCCCTTTTCCCACTGTGCCCAGGGCAGTGGCCCCAGGTCACCCTGTGGTAAGGTCGTCCCAGCTTATTCTGTACATATGTAAGTTACAGCCAGTCAGCATATGTGCCATGTAAGCACCTCCTCATCTCCTGTCCTTCCCTCACCTACCAGTATCCATGGCAATTTGTGGTGATTAAACTTGTTTGCATATGGGCCCTGCAGGGCAAAAGCTTCAACTGCCACTACCAAATATTAGAACTCTACTGTCATGCTTGATAGAATAAGGGCATCCAGTGTATTTCTTCACCTTAATGAACAGGCAGGGAACCTAGGGAGCCTAGCAGTATGTTCAGAACAGAAAATTGACTGAACTCTACTTCTGTATGGTCTGATGAGTAGAAGCTTCTCCATTTTTTTTTTTTTCCAATTTGCCTTCAGTTTTGTCCTTCACGCTGTATGGGAGCAGACACAAAAACCAATAAACTGTAAATTACATTTTGGATCAATTGTTAAGCTTGTGAATGTCAGCTCTGAATAAATATATCTAATTGAAATTTCCTGGCTAGTGAAGAAATCACTGTTTTATCATATATGGTGAAAATGTTTCCTTACACTTATATGTAATTCAGTGAATCCAGTGCAATCCAGTGAAATGAGATCTTTGCCTGCTGTTCTGTTCCAAATAGTCATTTTGGAAATACAGCAATAATTGCCTTGGCGCATTGGTACGATCATCTCATTCAGAAGGATGCTGTTCAGAAGGCAGGATAGGATGGAATGTCAGATCTTTCCCCCCATTTTGGAGCAAAGATCCTGGAATAATATGTTGATTTATTTATTTATTTTTTATCAGTACTTTGGCAAATGTTTAGGCTTTACCTCATTTTTGGTGGGAAATATATTTGCAGCAAACGACAACACTGTGTGTGAGGTGAGTCACTCATGTAAGGATCTCATGAGATGAAGTCTGACTGCCACCAACTGAATTAACGGTTTTACAGTTCTCAAAAATCACATCACTCTCAGCGCCATGTACAAATGTATCCATTTTAGATGATTTTTCCTAATAGCATTTTCAGAGAGCTGTCGTAAGAGTTTTCAAAAAGACTTTGCTTTATGAAATCTTTTCATATAGACATCAGATCCCTAAAGCAGAGTGGAAAAGTTGGTTTGCACTTAATGCAAAGGATGCGGGACATTAGCAATTTAAGGCCAGTCCCTAGCTCTGCCACAAAACTCCTGTGTGACTTTAGCCAAGTTATTCATCTCTGAGCCTTACTCCTTCATCTGCAAAATGGGAATAGTATTTTCTTTATCTACCTGTTTGTTTAAACAGTAAGCTCTTTGGATGCACTATCTCTTATTATAAATTTGTGTGGCCCCTGCTAAATTCAAGACAACTGTCCACAGCTGTAATACAAATTCAGTCCCCAAACCCTAGGTGTTACTATAATTTAATTCTTAGACAAAAACAACAAACTTCTGTATAAGGGGGGGGATTCACTTATGCGCCAAAAAGCATGGAGATTGTAAATTAAGGCTTCTGCCTAAACTCATGTGCTGTTAAGAGGTAAAGACATTGTACAGTCTCGCATATTGTGCTCACTTAAAACTTCAGGTTTTTCAACCTGAATCCTCTTCCCTTTCCGCCCATTCCTACACAGACCCTCCCAGCCCTGCAGTCCATTCCCAGCCCCCATCCTCATCCACCTGGCACAGCTCCACCCCTGCCTCCTGTTCCAAACTCCCACCCCCTGCACATATGCCCCCAACTTTCCCGCTTCCACCTATGCCTCCACTGGCAGGCAAAGAGACTTTTCCCCACCTTCCCGCATTGCCCCATTCCTCCTGCACCTCCCTCTCCCTTGGATCTGCAATTCCCACCTGCTGTATTGCCACCTCCCCTCATATTGCTCTCCTCCCTCCATGCCTCCCCCTTCACTTGGGATCTCCCCCCCCGCCCAAACCCACCCACTTTGCAAGCCTCCCCAGCATATCCCCCACCTGCCCAGATTGACCCGCTCTCCAGCACATCCCCCTCCTCTCAGATCTCCAGTTTTCAACCACCCACATGACCCTCTTTCCTGAAACTCCTTGTCTACTCTGATTCTCTCCGCACCTCCACATTGTTCCCCCCCCCAACTTCTCGTGCCTTCTCACACCAGGGGTTTTCCTCCAAACCACTCCCCTAGGAAATGTTTTATCCTCCCAGATCAAATGGAAAATTTCTGCGACTTTTTGGTACTTTCATAATGTCTTGCTATTGCTGTGACATTTCAATACTTTTGTGAGTTTCTATCAGTATTTACCCTGATTTGTCTGTGCTACCCATGCTACTTTTGTACCTGTGTTAGTGCTTACTGAGCCATCCCCACTACTTAAAACTTGTCTTCCCACTTACAGACCCATCAATACCATGGGCCTTTTTACACGGACGGAGGTGGGTGAGGGATGGGTGTTTTGCTGCGGTGGATGGAGGCACCCACCTCCATCCACCTCCACCTATGGAGCCTCCTCTGGTTTTCCGGAGGGTTCCGTGGGTGGAGATGAATGTGCGATAGGTGGAGGTGGGTGTCACGTGGGAGTGCACACGTACACCCCAACCATCCCACTCAGTGTTCACACGGTCGAACACCGAGTGGACACCCAACCCCCCACTCACCACTGACCGTATACACAGATGCCCCCTCCCCCCACCACCTGAACACTGAGCGGGGGTGGGGTGGGGGGTGTCCATGTAAAAACGGCCTACCATTGTGCACACTGTCTTTGTACACAACACTAAACCCAACAGCTCCTCCTCAGGTAAAAGAACATTATTGAGAGAGAGAGTGGGAGAGATGCTTTTCTTTCTTTTGCTGATTTCATGCAGGGGTTCTTTACCACGTCCAAACTTCAAAATTACAAATTCAAATTACAGAAACTAAACACAGGAAAAGCAAATGACCCCAACTTATTCTTTAAAACACCTGCAACTTCCTTAATACTGCTCCTTGCACTAACTACATGTACACACTCAAGTCACAAAAGGGAAAATTCCTGCTTTTGCCTTCAAAATTCAAACTGCTAGAACTCATTTGTTAATAGATTTTCTTGATGTTTGGACATATTCCGCACCTCACCCAAGCAATCCTTCTACCATGCTACACACTGATAGGACATGTCTTTCTAATTTGATAATGATTATAATGTTTGTGATTTTAACAGTGCAATGCAGATGCCTTTCCCACGGCTCTATAATATAGCGTCAGCAATGTGCCTGATGATGAACGTCCATGATTGCTGACAGGTCTTTGCCTCAAGGGGCTTACAATATAGAATGGACAAAGGAGAGAAGACAAGGGCAGGCTAACATAGGAAGAGACAGAAATACGTTCATGAAGTTGAGAAGTTACAGGTGCACGCGCTTCACTTAGTTACAATGAGATCCTGGAGGATAGGAGAGTACAAGGAGAAGCATCAGTGGGCAATCTATGGCAATGAGGAGCTAGCGAAAGCCTGGCGGAAGAGGTAGGTGTTTAGGAGCTCAGTAGGGATGGCACAGAGCATACATGTTCTGGAGTTCAGGTGTAGGGTGTGGCATGGGAGAAGAAGCAAAGACGATTTAGGGAGCTGAAGATTGAGGCATGCAAGGGCTGGGACAGAGGAGAAGTGAAGGATTGAGAGGGGCACACCAATGTCTGGAATTTTGCCTCTGTACATGCTCAACCTGCACGCTATATGGGGTGCCCCTACCATCATGAGTCCACCCCAGGATTTGTGAGCTCTACCCACTCCTTCTGGCATGTTGTCCCTGAAGCTGATGGACAAAAAGGACTGGAGGTGCAGCACCAATGATGCCTGGACTTCTATGACCATAATGCTTCACAAGCCTGTCTGCACATAATATGGGGGTGCCCCTATAATTGCAGGTCTGTGCTGGGGTCCTTGCTACACCCCACCCCATCCCTGAAGCTGGCTGCAGAGCTCAAAGACAGTAGGGAAGGGAAGGGAAGGGCAGCATGCTCCACAGCATGTTCGTGTCCAGTGTGTGTGCACATACTAAGATGCCCCTGTTGGAACAGGTCCACATTAGGGTTTCCAGCTGCTCAGGTTTCACCCAACATTGAGGGATTTAAGGGTCTTTGTTTAGTCTCCAGGTTAGCATATGGCCTGAATTCCAAATGTCTGGAAACTGACCTTGCAGGGTCTCTTTTCTATGGAGCTGTTGGGGGTGTCTGTTTAGAGCCCTAGGTAGCTGTGGATGGTTTGCTCTACATTGTTCTCTATAAAGATGGAGGGGAGTAGTGCTTGTACTACAAGATTCTAAGGTGCAATGGTGCTTGGAAATAAGGGCACATTAGAGCCCAGCTTCAATGTTATTTTAAAATTACATAAATGTATTTAAACCAGTGAATGCATGCATACTTACATCAGCACTATCCTGGTTTCTTCCTTGGGGCCTGTGACAACCCATATCCAACCCAAGGTCTCTATCGCCAAACCTCACTCCCCCCTTTCCCAGGCATCTTTCCAGAAAGCTGGTCAATTAGTTTAGCTGTAACCAGGACTCCGTGAAATAGTGTAAATGACAAGGCTATCCAGGACAAAGCTGTTCAGTAAAAAGAGGTTTTGGGGGACTAAAAGCCTTAAATTACAACGGGAAACACCGGATATTGTTGCAGAATTTGTGCACTTATCGGCATACAAAATGGGAAGGAACTAGTTCTAAAGATGGAGGTGAGAGGGAAAAAAAGGAAAGTCAAACTCTCCTGATTCAAAATGCTTAAAGGGCCTGCTTTTGAAGCAAAGCTACCCCAAAGAGCTAGAATTATTTGCTCATAATTTCTATAGAAAACTCAAGCCTTTTTTAAAATTCCCAATGAAATTATCTACGTCTCTCTGTGTTCCATAGTTCCTGGCAAATAAAGCAATATTTTCCAGCTTTACAGGGCAATTTCAACTCAACCTTAACCGTAGCTTGCACTAGCGTCTCATCATGTGACTAATAATGAACACAATCTATTTGATCTAATCACAATCCATTAGATCAAAAATGTTCATACAAACTCATCTCTGCTACTTTATCATCAACACAAGATCCTAACATTTAAATACCTTGATAAACCACACAGAATATAATCTCTTATCCCAGCATCCACAACACTGGAGGGAAGGAAACATCAGTGGCAACATGCCATAGAAGACGGTCTGTCTGTCTGTTTCTCAGTGATAATCCCTAGTTTCCTAACTAAGTTTTTAAAAATATATGAGTGGGACTCTTCCCCCACTCATGTAGCAGCGCTGTGGGGCTACAACTGAGCTGTTTAAAAAGGTGGTGTCGGTGGTGTAAGAGAGACTCCTTTGGGACTTGGGAGCAGGACTCCTGGCTCCCGCGGATGCCGCATATGCCTGGGGCCAGCCCTGATCGCTTCCAGCCCCCTCCCAGGGCAGGGCAAGGGTGCAAATGTGCCCCCTGCCCCGTGCCATGGTGGCTACGCCCCTGCAGCGGACTCTGAAGCAGGTAATCAGAGTCACCCTAAGTTCATTCATTCAGTGATCTATTATTCAGCATTACGGTGCATCAGGGACTTGTGCTCAGTGGCCGAAGGCGGCATAAAACCACTTGTGTTCACAAACTGCAGACATGCCGCATCTGCAGATGCTGGCAGCAGGTAATGCAGAATTGTGGAAATATCGAGGGGAAGTCAGCGGCAAGATACATTAAGTGCCGAGTTCTCAGAATGGAATGGCGGCACAGCAACAGCTGCTGCCGCTTCAGCCCTACCCGGCGGAAAAGCCAGGTCTTGCACTGTCTACAGAAGGAGGAAAGTTCCAGGGACAGGAGAACCTCCACCGGGAGGTAGTTCCAGAGCCTTGGAGTGGCCACTGACAATGCCCTTTCCATCGTCCCCATCTGACAGACACGGGGGACTGCAAGAGGGGCACCCTCTGGTGACCACAGGGGGCGATTCAGGACCCAGGGGTGAGGTGGTCCTACAGATAAGTAGGGACCTAGGGCTTTAAAGGTCAATACCAACACCTTGAACTGAGCCTGGAAGACTATGGGCAGCCAGTGCAATGAACGGAGCACTGGTGTTATATGCTCATGGTGACCCATCCCTGTGAGGAGGCGGGCCACTGTGTTCTACATCAGCTGCATTCTCCAGAACGTCACCAAGGGTAGCCCCTTGAAGAGTGTGTTGCAGTAGTTTAATCTCGAGGTGATGAAGGCATGGATCCCAAACACACCCCTTAAAAAAATCCTTCCCCAAGTCCTTTGAATGTTGATACAGGTCAGCGTACAAAATATTCCTCTTACAATGCTCAATTCTTTTCCTAATAAAGATTTAGTCAAATCTTACTTGTCCTGTTAAATACTAACAATAAAAAAGCATCTAAAGCTCCATTTTCATGTTCTGAAATCATGGTTAATAAATTCCCCAGCTGCCTTCTTGCACTCCAACACATTCAGTCAGCTTTTCAGAGACCTGTGGAGTTATGATGCATAATATTTTTCTCTACCTCAGGTTTACTGCCAGCGACAATGAGACCTTACTGTTCTGGAAAAGATGTTGTTGCGAATTTCCTCTTGAATCACTCACCTCAGCGACCCCATGGGACAGTGACAACAACAGACAACCTCTAGCTCATTGGAACTGGATCAGGGAGACCAAGAGGAAGCTGAGGTCTTGAGGATGAAGAAGTTGAGTGTCTTATCCCCATAACAGTGCTGAAACAACATGCCAGTTCCATTGCTTTTATGTATGCAGTTTTGGCAGTAAATGAAGGGAATATGTTGTTTTTTGCCACCATAGAGAGTCATCCAGTACTTATGTTAGTGAGCGTATTATAGCTGAGGCTTTACTGCTACCACTACAGATTCTGGGCTACTTGTAATGTCTGCAAGGAGACACTGTGAGAGTGGATGATTTTAATTCCTCCCTTTATGGAAGAAGGTAAATGTTGTTTGTCACACTGAGCAGACTTAAGGAAGATTTTCTCAAACAAACTAACTTTTTGGCACAGAGATATCTTGGGGGGGGGGTTGGGCTTTTTTTTTTTGTGGGGGGGGGGAATGCCTTATTATTTATTCTGTAATATTCCCCTCCCAGTTCAGAGCTGCTTTTCAGAAAATTTACATTTACAACTTTTAGGCTGCAATGTAATTAGGTAACAGACACAACAAGCAGTGAAATCTGGGTGATTGCTATTCGCACCTAGAGTGGCACTTTGAGGCACGAAGCCAAGGGCTGTGTGCCTTTGACTGCTCAAAATTGCTTTAATCCCCTTAGAAATGCAATGCCTGCAGAGTCTATTTGATATTGTGTAGTGGAAATTAAAAAGGAATACGGATAAAAGTCAAATCTTGTGTATTTACTGAGCATTATTGACGTGGCTATGACATCACTGACAGGGAGTCATAAGACACCTTTTGTGTACAAGTTTCTAGTGCCAGCTGGCAATTAAACATAATGCCACCCAAGATGCTGGAAAGTTTGATAGATACAGTACCTGCAACCATGATATGGGTGGCATTGCCCTAATTACCAGCTGCCTTAGAACTCGGTACCCTAAGGTGTTCGATGATGGCTTGTCATTAATATCTAGACACGTCAAACTTGTCCAGACCATACACAAGATCTGATTTTTATACTTCATTTTTTAAATGTAAATTTGTAAATGGCATCTCTTGTATCCTCTAGATCTGTTATAGCAGGGGTGGAGGACCTTTTCTGTCCCGGGGGCGACATTGAAAATTAGTAGGAGCTCCGAGGACCACATAGAGGTTGGGGAGAGGTGCTTAACGGGTTTATTCAAGAAAAGGAGGACTCAGATCATGGATCTGTGCTGTGGATCTGTCCCCTACCCTTGTGTGCAGGCCCTCCTTTCTGATCCATTATCCTGAGCTCGGTTTTTCAGTGTTTGGGGGTAGAGGCTGGATCCAGGGGCCAAATCCAAGCACTGGAAAGGGGCCAAATAAAAACTTGCTGAAGGCCACAACCCCTGTGTTATATGGACAAGTAGACAACATTAGAGAAAGAGGCCTCTGCGGTGCTACATCCCCTCATCGGGACAGTGCAACAGCCTCCTCGTTGATTTATGTGGAGTAAAAGAGTTTGACTGGATGTGGCAGGGATAGGAGGGAAACAAGCATGGGGAGTCAAGCAATATTCTTCTTCGACCCTTAACGGAGATCTAGGGAAGGAAACACAGTTGGATAATTTTATAATGAGTTTTCCATTTGATGCTTCAAAAAGATTTTTTCTCAAATCACAAGATTCTCCCCCCCCCCCCACCTTTTTCTTATGAAGCATCAAAGATGGTTTTGGTAGGACACTGGAGAGGGTGCTTTGGTGCTAAGGAGAATTTTTATCTTGGGTGCTTAGGTGATGGTCTTTTTCACATGTTCAGGATCTAAAATGTCTATATCTGGAGTCAAGAAGGAATTTCCACCCAAGTCAGATTGGCTGGTGACCATAGGTTGGGTTTTTTTCAGCCCTCCTTTGCACTGTGAGGCAGAGCTCACCTGTTTAAATAATCTGATATATCTTACTACTTAATTCTCTGTCATTTATTTCAGGCATTGGTGTGCCCTGATCATTCCTGATCTCTGCTTGGGGCAGACTTTATCATAGACTATGACTGTTTCTACACGGACAGAGCCCCCCGCCACTCGATGTTCGGGCGGGTGTGCGTCAGGGAGGCAGTCCATGTAAATGGACACTGGTAGGTGGGAGGATGGGTGTGTAGTGGGTGTGCGCCCATGTAAACCCCACGGTCGGCAGGTGTTTGTGCGTACGCGCTCCCGCCACACACCCATCAACACCCACCGCACACCGACCCACACCCATCTCCACCCATGAAGCCCTCCGACAGCTCTGTGTGTGGAGATGGGTGTCGGTAGGTGTAGGTGGGTGTGTGTCCATGTAAGTGGGCGCACACCCACCTACACCCACCGTGCTGACATCCCCACCTCCCCACCCCCAGGTTTGTGTAAAAACGGCCTATATTCTCCTATATGATGAATTCATATAGTGAATCTTGTCTTGGAGCCAGGGGTTGGACTTGATGGTCCTTCCCAACCCTATGATTATGCAGGAAAAAATGTCCTTTAATCTATAATATCTACTAGGAGTGTTACTGGTTGGTCTCAGTCTCTACTGGTTGGTTCTGGCTTCTATTCGTGGCAGAATTTTAAAATGTTTCGGTTTCTTATTGAATGGATTTTTTCTGTGCACATAGCCTGGGGTGCGGCAGGTCCTGAGGTGGCATAGGGGATGGACTAGATGACCCTGGAAGTACCTTTCAGCTCTGTGACGCTATGACCAAGCTAATGGTTTTCTTTAGATATAACGTCAATGGGTGTCTGAATGTACGTTTTGACCTTGATGTGAATACTAGGGATGTGCGAACACCAGGGGTTCAGTGTTTGGTCCGTTCGGGGTTCGGCCAAACCCAAAACCATTCGGTTTGGCCTGTTTGGCCCGAACGGGTTCGAGGGGGCTAACCTGTTCAGGTGAGGGGGGCGGTTTTCCCTCCCCCTTCCAGACTCCTCGGGTGGAAGGGGCGTCAGGGAGCACCTCCCCCTACCCTGCCGAGTCTCATAATTTTTTTTTAACCCCCCACCCCAGGAATCACCCTACCTGGCGGTGCTGGGGCTCTGGCCCCGGGTCCGGTGGTGGTGGGTCTGGTGGCAGGTCCAGAGGCGGCGGCGCTCTGGAACGCTTCAGGCCACTACTAGACTTTCCGGGTCAAACCGGAAGGCCTAGTAGCAGCCTGAAGTCCTCCAGAGTGCTGCCGCAGCTGGACCTACCACCGCTGCCGGACCTGGAGCCTGACCTACCTGGTGGTGCCAGGGCTCTGGCCCCGGGTCTGGCAGTGGCAGCGGCAGCAGCAGTGGGTCCGGTAGCGGTGGTGCTCCGGAGCGCTTCAGGGCGCTAGTAGGCCTTCTGGTTTGACCCAGAAGGCCTAGTAGTGGCCTGAAGCGCTCCAGAGCGCTGCCGTCGTACCCGAGGCTGGAGTCCTAGCACCACCAGGTAGGGCGATCCCTGGGGTGGGGTGGGGTGGGGTGTGGGTTAAAAAAATTTTGTTTACAAGGCTGGGCAGAGGTGCCAGGAGGGGGGGAGGGAAAACCGGGTTCCTCCCTGCCCCCCACCCCCATCTGAACTGGACTCGATTTGGAACTCGAAATCAGCTGGTTCGGGCGGGGGGTGGTTCGGATTATGGGTGTTGGCGAACGGTCCAAACACCCCGAGTTCGGCCCGAACTTCCGAACCGCGTTTGCACATCCCTAGTGAATACTAGTTTGGCCCTGTGTTCACCACGTGGTGCTGCTTAGACACACAGCCCACCTTGGGGAAAATCATTGGTTTTCTCAGCCCCTGATCTCAGCACACAAGCTCTGCTGCCTCGTTCCTTGTGTTGTACCCTCTAACACACGATGCGATATCATTAGACACACTGTTGGCCAGGTGTTCAGCCAGAACACACACATTGTCCTTGTGATGCAATGGTGTTCACATCGCATGTTCAACAGGTGGCCAAATTGGTGTTGGGATTGTTATGGTGCACTGCTTACACACAATGGCCAAACATGAGATTAGGGGGTTTGACACCTGATCTTTGTTATGTCTAAAGACGCCCAATGTTAACCACTTGTTTGGTTGTTAAACACAATTCACCCATTATGTCAGTTTGTGAAAAAAGCATGGACTGCTGTGTTCCCAGAAAGCATAGTCGTAGACATCACTTGCACATAGCCACTGTTATGTGTAAATAAGCCTGCTGCCCCACTTCTGGTCCGTGGCTGGCCACCAAGATACCATAGGGATCCTATGCAAGAAGAGACAGCTTCTGGCCAACAGCGGAAGAAGATTGTGGGGGATAAGCTGCAAAAACATGCAACGACATAAACATGTGTAAAACCAGCTATGCACCATGGATGACATTAGGAATTTCAACATGCAATATATTTCCTTGAATTTTCCTTTGGAAACAGTTTCATAATGAACAGCCCTCTGAAAGGAGAATCTCCAAGGTAATTGTGATCAAAGGCATTCCTGAAAGACCCACACAACCTTGGTGTTCCCTAGATGTTGTTAGGGACTCAGAGCTGCCAAAGAGGTCCAGTGTCATGGCGTGTTTTTAAATGAGCAAGGCTGGTGGGCAGTGTGTGTGTGTGTGTGTGGGGGGGGGGGGTCGGCTGTGGCCGCCCAGTGGCACTNGCAAGCAGGTAAGTCCAGGTGGGGGGGAGATGGAAAGGAGGATCCCCGCAGCAGGCTCCCTCAAATGGGGGGGGGGGGTCGGCTGTGGCCGCCCAGTGGCACTGCTGCAGAGCACCCGCTCAGGTGGAGTACATGGGGAGTGATTCTAATGGGTGGTTTCTACTGTGGCTACCACGGCAGCTGCCTCACACTCCCCCTGCTGCGGACCATGGGGGAGGGGAAAGAATGCCAGGCTGGCCTTTGAAATTGACATGTCCCAACGTGAGCACTGGGGAGCCAGGGCTTCTCAGTGCCAGCGGCCAGTTCCTGTGACTTGCAAAGGCCATGTCCCCCTCCCACAGTGCCTATGAGCAACAGACCTGTCTGCTGGTGTGGCTGGCTGCCACTGTTCATCCTGGCAGGGATGAGCGGCCACCAGTTGCCACGTACCTTTTTGACTTGCCCCACACAGAACACTCTGGATTCCTCAGCAGTGTTCCGTGAGTGGTCCTGAGTGGGTGCTGCATGACTCGCAGGAGCACGCATTCTCCTGCTCACCTTCAGATGGGCAGTTGGATGACTGGCTCCTGGGTGGCCACGTGTGGTCACATCTCGTTTAGGAACATTCACACTTACCCATGCGGGGTATTAAATTTTAGAAATAAGTAAATAAATAAAATAAATAAAGTTCATGGAAGTATGTCCTTGTGGCTAATGAACTAGACTGGGGCTCAGAAATTCCACGTTTAATTCCCAGTTCTGAACCTAGTAGTCTCATTGGGTGTTAACAGAAGTGATGGTGGAGTACCACTGTTGCGACCCAATCTGAGTCAGGAACCCACCACCAACATAGACCCGACCGGGTTGGGCCAACCAACAAACGTGCTGGTGGCCAGGGAGGGCATGGGGCCAGCTGGACCCATCCCCGCACTGCACCCAGCACCCAGCAGTGAAATGGCAAGTGGCAGTGGCAGCTCTTTTTGTTGCACATGTCCAATCCGACACCACCTTCATGTACACGGCAAACCCCCCTGAAGCAGTGGTACTTACCAATATTTTCTGCCACTTTCTGCTCAAGCATATCGCTGTTCTCCTCCTTTTTCAAAGTTTCAGAGACTCTCGTGAACTTTCATGAACTGTTGTAAGCCTTTGGGAACGTCCATGTAATTTTGTAAAATTATTTAAATTGCCGTAAATTTCCATGGGATAACTGCCGAAAATGGTCATAAATGTCACTAAAACTGCTGTAACTGCCGTAAATTGCCATGAACTGTTTAACTGCTGTAAAAGTTACATACACTCCCATAAATTCTGCAACTGCTGTAAACTGCCATAAACTACCGTAAATTTTTGAAAACTGCAGTAAATTGCCATGAAGTATCATAAATTGCTGTTTTTGCTGTTGGCCCGGTAGCAGACAAGCCGAAAAAGTGGCAGTCCAAAGCAGAATGGGAAGCAATGCTGCTTCTTCAGGCCTACCAGCACCCCCACCTTCTTCCATGATGGGCAGCCAATGACGGCCACCATGGTGACCAGCCATGGTGGACCCGATCCGTGTCGAGTCATGTTAGGCCATAACAAACATTATAGGCCACTGCATCCTGCTTTGGCCTGATCCTACAGATGGTAGCCTGGACTGTAACCACAGCTCAGGCTGGGAGTCATTGCTGACATGCCTGGGAGCAATCCTGGGCAAAAATTTGGAGGCACACCAACAAATGTGCCAGTGGCTTGCGGGCATCAGCGAGTCAAGGCAGGGGGCCACTGTCACGTTTGTTAACACCCATTGTGTTACCATGGTCAATTCCTTTGACTCCCCTGAAGGATTTGGGGATATGTTTTGGGCTTACATGTCTGTACGTTGATGCCTGGGAAAACCCTTTATGACTGAACTGGAAACAAAAATTGGCCCATGAGATAACCTCTTGTTTTGCAAGTGCAAGGATCATAGTTGCAAGCCCTAAGGAAACCTAGTGACTGAACTGAACGTGATTATGTCAGGGGAGGTTTAGGCTTAATAAGTCCTACCTTGGTGCAGGGGAATGGACTAGGTGACATCTTGAAGGTACCATAAAGTGCTGTGGTTCTATATGGACATGAACTTCTTTGCAACCTCTGAGCTATATATGCAGATTCCTAAAGCTCTTCAGGGATTTCTAGATAGGCCTCAAGGCATACGCGATAGGCAAGTGAACCCTGCCCTTCCCACCAGAATGATGCATGGGAAACTCTATGAGCTCTCATCTGAGGATATTTCCACAGGAGTGGGCAATCCAGTTCCTGAAATTTGAGGTAATTATTCTTACCTGTTTGTACTAATAGGTGACAGAGGTGGGTAATTAACACAGACCACAGTTATTTTCCAGCTTGCTGGGAGTTCAGGTCAGGTACTAGGGCTTTGTGCAAATCTGATCTTTTAATTGGGAACTTACAGCTGCTTCTTTGCCAGAATTCACTAGTCTGGTAAACAAGTCTCCCAAAGCTTGTGGGTTTTAGCTAGCAAAGCTTAATGCTGTTCAGCTGATGGGCTCCTTCGGATAGAATTGTAAGGCCTGTAGAATCTAAAAGGGGGGGGGGGGGGACATAACAGCAAGGAATACTAACAAAAAATCCTTCATAAATAGGAATAACAATACATCTGCATCTCAGGTGAATTACCTATGTTTATTGTACAAGAAAGGGAGAAGATGGTTAATAGACTGTGACTTGGGTGGGAAGAGGGATACCCATCATTGATGAGGACTGGCCTATCACTCAGGTTTACAGCATTGGGGTGCTCTTGAACTCATTGCTGTAACTGGATGCTGTGAGGGTACAAAATTAGACATCATCATGTCAAGGGCATCTCCTTTTGTAATACACTGATCAAATATATGTCTAGTATAAGAAAATTAGTGATACCTGGATGAAATACATCCTCTGCCATATGCACGTGTTTAATTCAAACAGTGTGTGGTGAGTATTATAGTTGGGAATTGTGTGTGCTGTTTTCAGACAGTAATATGAAACTATCTGGAGAACTTTTTGCCAAATGTGCCACTTGCAAGTTTTTGTAAAAGATTCTTGGCCATACTTAAGAACAGTGGCAGGGATCCTCTGTGAGCAGGCCAAATCTGGCCTACGATTGCTTTTTATTTGATCCCTTTACAGTTCCTGGATCTGGCTGGTGGATCTAGTCTCTACCCTCAAGCACTGAAAAAGAGTGAGGTCAGGGAAAGAGATATAGAGATGAGGGCATGAACTCAAGGATCGGGGATAGGCTAGATCCACGGCATAGAGTCATAATCTTCCTTCGTCTGCCCTGAGCACACATACCTTGCCCTCAGCTTCTATCAGTGGTGTTTGATTAGGCTTGCCACCTATGCAGTTTTTTAAAAGAACATTTATGAAAAATACATGTTGCAGGGCTGGCACTGGCACCTTAGGCCAGTCCTTAGCCTTAGGCATCAATACAGGCCCTGCAATATGTACTTTTCATAAGTGTTCCTTAAAAAGTTGCATAGGTGGCACCCTGGACCCTGGTTTGTATATATATATATTTAAAGTGGCTCATGAGAGGAAAACATTCCTCACCCCTAATGCAAAAAAGTCAGCATTTAGCCACTTGCTATATGTTACCGTTAAGCACTTGAGGTATCATAGCTCCTGCCAGTATTTAGAGAGGGAAATCACTGAGATATCATAAAAAAACTAAGGGAGCATCGTGTAATACAGAGAACTCGGCCTAGTTTTACCTAACTTAACTCTTCTTGCTGCTGCAGTAGGGATTAGGTAAAAACCACCTTGCCTTGAAATACCTGAATTGGTGTATTTAAACA
Organism: Sphenodon punctatus; assembly: GCA_003113815.1. Classification (NCBI taxonomy): domain Eukaryota; kingdom Metazoa; phylum Chordata; class Lepidosauria; order Sphenodontia; family Sphenodontidae; genus Sphenodon; species Sphenodon punctatus. The sequence goes on along the minus strand of QEPC01008233.1, from coordinate 1,716,666 downwards.
ATAGAGAAGGAAACAGAATGTTTGCAACTCTGTAAGCACCTGCAGTTACTCGAGGTACCTGTCAGTTTTGCCAAGTTTGATTGCAACTGACTTCTTAAAGTAGTCTGTAAATGCCAAATGTCGTTGTCAAGCAGTACAGCAGTGATCTTGCATGAAAGCTTTCAGGCTGTTTCACAGCATGCTCCTAGACAGGAGACAGAGAATTACTCTGCACACTTCTGGAGCAGTACTTGCAATGTTTGCCCAGGGACTGAGAAAGAGTCAGAAGTCTGTCACTTACAGCACCTCCAGGGCAGACATACACACAGGTGTGTGTGTGTGGGTGGGGAGTTTATAACTAAAGAAGAATGCAAAATGAACAGATAAACCACACAAAGGGACTATGGTTGATCTTTGTTCTTAACAATTCAGAGAGCAAGAACCATGAAAACAACTTGCTCCCTTCATTTACCAGAACTGGTACAATCTTTTTTAGTCCCATAACCATTATGTGCTCTTCAAGACTATGGTATAATGCTTGACTTATTAGCCAAAAGCAAGATTTTTGACATACGTAGATATAAGCAGAGTGATTTCCTGGGGCTCTATTTGCTGGGTAACAGTCTTTCTTGCAACTAAGTATTCCAATCAAAGCTATTCCCTGTTATTCTGCTGTGAGTTTATATTCCCCAAGTTCCACTGAACAGGATGGCTTCTTACTGTACATTATAAATTCATCAGGTTCTCGCAGGCTCATTTGGGTGAGTTTCATGATTAAAAATTCTGTTTATGTCCCCCCCCCCCCCCGCTTGTTGAGACATAATCAGCTTTCATGCTGTGTCTATGTGATATCTTCAATAATCAGTCAGGTTTATGGGGAAAACAGGAGTAGAAATGCCATAAAAAGCACTTCACAGAGATGATTTTGTAGCCATGAACTCTGCTTTCATTCTGCGTCACCTAAAAATCTTAAACTGTGGGTTGCCATCAAAGAAGTTTTTTGAGCAACAGTCTGCAATCTATTAGCTAACTAGCTCCCCCTCTTGAAAATTTGAAGAATTCAGATGCAAAACTGCACAGAGATTAGTAGATGCAGTGAAATTAAATTGTACTCTATGACGTTTGTCTTGGTTTTGTTTGTTTTTCAACTATCACTGTTGTGGTTCTTTTAATTGTGTCTTAAATTGATATTCAGAACTGTCGCAGCAGAAGAAGATGCTTTCTAATCCTGCTGCTGGGGATTGTTGTACCAACATTTTAAAGGGGACACGCAAATTAGGGACCTGTATTCACTGTGTTTTCCCCATTGCTGCCAATGGGGAAAATTCAGTGAACACGAGTCCCTCCCTGATGCCAATTAGATTTTGTGAGATATCATGGGGAAAAGTTGTGGCATAGGATGTAGCTGCAGTGCATCCCTCTCTCAGTGGTATTGCAGGGAGCCAGCACTAGTCAAAAAGTCCCTGAACAGAAGTACATGTATGTAAAGGAACACTCGAGCAGGTGCTTGTAGTATTTGGGACCTATATGAATGACGGGTAATCAAGGCAGAAGTGGCTGGCTTTGTGGATTTTTCTGGTTCTATGGTCCTTTTCAAATGGGTACGGGTGTGCGTGGGGGTGGGGGGGCGATGTGATAGGTGGGCAGTGCGTGGGGGTGCATTCCCACGGACCCCCACCCATCTCCACGCATGGAACATCCACCATTGGTGCCAGTTGCTCCGTGCTCTGCAGGTGGGTCGAGCACGGGAGCGAGCACACACCCCACGCACCAGCCGCGGCATTCAAACAGATGCCTCCCCACCCCGCCCCTCACCCACCATGGCAATTGCACAGACACTGCCCACCCACACACGTTGGGGAGGGGGCATCCATGCAAAAAGGCCCTATTTCATGGAAGCAGACTATATCCTCAGCTGTGCTGTACCCTGTACTATGTACAAGATTCTTGGTATTACAATAACATCTAGAGCCCTACCTCCCACGGCCAAGATGAGTGCCACATTATGCTACACAGATTTTTAAATTTTATTTATTTATTTATTTAGATTTAGAACCTGCCCTGCTCCCAGGGCTTGGAGGGAGGTATAAACTATAAAACATAAAATACACATGAAATGAACCCCTTCAAAATATATACTCTATTAAAATATAAAATTTCCTACAAATTCCTTGACCTCATCAACCAAATGCCTGGCCATATAAATAGGTCTTCTATTCTCTCCCCAAAATGCTCAGTCTTGGGTTTGGCGAACCTCCCGGGGAGCAGGGTTTCAGAGCTTTGAAACAGCCACCGAGAATGCTTCTCTGCGCACCTTTGTTGTATGGACATGGTGCACTGATGGAACTTGGAAGAGAGCCAGGCGTCCCTGATTTACCTCCCAGAAGACCTCAGTCTTTCCCCACCTTTTGTTACACCACTGATGGCATAATTCACAGATAATCAAACTGTGGGTTGGGGCCCCAAATGAGGTAATGCCATCTGTGGATGGGTTGCAATTACATTTAGTATTACTATTCAATATACTTTACATTGCATTGATCTCTAAGGTTGCAGGATTATATTTAGGTCTCAAAATGGTTCACATAAACAACAATGCTAAATGCCCTCAGGATTAGGCCCATGTGACAGGGTAAGCCCATATGGAGTGAGCCGGGCTCAGACTTGCATCTGGCCCGATAAAGGGAGCCAAATATTTGGTATAGCCAATTGGGGATGACTGACTGGCCACAGCTAGATGTGACAGGAAACAGTAATTCAGCTGCGTCAAGCAAGGGGCTAAGAGTACAAAAGCCTGGGCAGGAGGTCAGATAGGGCTAGAGTACCAGGGAGAGGCAAGGAGAAGCTAGAGGGCTCTGCATCACAGGCTGGGGTTTGCCTTTAGAGCCAAGCTGAAGGGCTTCACCTTGACCTGGAAACTGTCTTGCAAGGGGCCAGGCCAGTGGTCTCAGCAAACAAGAGGAAACTGGCTGGAAGGGAGAACCCCAGGGCTAGGCCACAGGCCCTTTCTATTAGCCACCCCATAATAGAATTGCACGTATTGTGAATACAACCATTGACTTAATTCATTGGGTTATATATATATTACATTATTGTATATTATTATAATATTATATTATTTTTAATATGTTGGGAGCTTCCCCAATTCTTTGAGGACAGGGTGGGATATAAATCATCATCAATAATAATAATAGTAAGAAATGTGCTATGAAGTATGGCATGATTTTTTCTAGTGAATACTTGATATGTTTTTTGCAAGCTGTGCACAAAAACAGCAACAAACTGAACATTTTTTTTTTTTTTTAATGCTCATTTTGTTTAAAACAGGAGGCCCTTTAGTCAAGAAGCGACTGTCTGGTTTGGAGGTGATGTGGAGAAGGTCATCTACATTAAGTAAACTAGACTGGGCTCAGTAACACTGAGCCATTCTCAAACTACTAATGACCATCTGGATTACAGATGCAGTAGCCAGATTGCCTGTTGTGTCCACCAAGTGAGTTGTCTTGCCCTGGGAAAAAAAAAAAAAAGCTGTCATCTGTCTGTCTTGCCCTGTAGACACAAGCTTTTCTTCCAACCTTTCTACGTGGATTTACTGGTGGCAAGGTCATCCAGTTCTCGGGAATGTCACTCACTAGCATTTTTGGCTGGTTAGCAGCTGCCAACATGTTTGGAAGAGAGCGGGATGGAGAAGGGCTGGGAATACGGCTTTAAGACTGCAATATTGGAGAGTTTTGTTGTTGTTTTTGGTGCACATCTACCAGTAGTCAGAGGAAACAATACCTATTTATTAGCTGAATAACTATTCTTTCCCCAGCTCACTTTGTTAAATAGATGATGTGGATTTTAGGGTGTTTCTCTTCTTTGCTCCCATGCTGTGAAGCTCCTTCCCTTTTGTCTAGAAGAATAAGAAAATCACTGCAAGGCCAAAAATCTCATTAAAAAATGCACTGGTTTGATTTGGCATTTAATTAGTACATTTTTTGTTTTGTTTTTACTGCAGCAGTCACGACTCGGCTTTCAGGTTTCCTTTAAGTGTTTATTAATGTAATTGTGCTTTGCTTTGTGGTGCTGGCCAAGAAGTGCACAATGTATTTGTTTTTATATTTTGTTTTTATCATATTTAGCATTGAATTATTATTGGTGTCACATAAGACCTCATTATTTTCCTAGAAGAAAACCACAGCACTTTGTCAAGAAATTTTAATTATATATCCTGATGCCTTATAAATAGCTTTCCAAACGTGGCAGTGAGAGTGTATTGACTAAATCCTTCCATCCTAGCCAGACCTTTTTTAATTAAAGAGTTAAAGACCCATATGTATAGAAAAAGAAACATAGAAAATGGCTAGAGCGTGAGTTAACCAGATTGACACATGGAAAAGAAAAATCTTTCCTAAAAGATTCCACCCCTGAAATCTACAGGTAGGCATCTTGGGGATTTATTTGTGCTTGTCACAGGTGAAGTGGTTTTGCTAATTAATTTTGCTAATGAGGTGATAAACAAACTCAGGGAGTCTTCCTCTGTGGCACTAATTCTGACTTCATTAATGAAAGCTTGTCCATGACAGTCACAAGTAAATCCCAAGTTGGAATAACTTATCTATTCTAAACGGCTACTCTTTACATGAGAACAAAGAAAATGAATGGACACTGTAGTCATATGATTTAGTGGTCCAGTATTGGTGGTTTATGACCCACTGGTGGGTCCTTCAGGGGTCTTAGGTGGGTTGGTAGAGGCCAGGGGAGGCAGTGGCAGCTGAGGCTGCAGTGGAGATAGGGACATTACACACCATAGTTAACCAGATAAAACTATCTGCACAAATAACTATCTCAGTTCTAATCAGAGGGCCACTGTTGTAAATTTTAGTCCGCCCACCCTACCACACAGACCATGTATGGAGGAAGCTTTAATATAGGCAAAAGACAACTACCTAGGCCCCCTAAGCTGCTCTTAAAAAAAAAAAAAAAAAAAAAAGAACACAGGTACACGCACACACACACTGCTATCAGTAGGTAATGACCTCCGGCCCGCAGCCACCAACATGCCCAGGAGCAATCCCAGGCCAACATCTGGTGGCCCGCCAACAAATGTGCTGGGAAACAGCCACCTGAGGGTGGGGAAAGAGCCCTGCAGAAATAGCTCAGTCGGGGACCTCGCACAGGACCTGAGAGTACTAGGACTTGGGGGGCAGGGTGTTGGGGGTACGCAGGGGGCAGGGCCATCTGGCTGTGCATTTGTTTCATTCCCCCAATGATGGGGAGATGGATGAGGGCACACTGGTTGGCCTGGCTGGGTGTATGTTTATTCTGTGCCCTGATCTGACCCCGCCAGGACCACCCCCACCCCTCCCCACCCCCTGGGAGTGTGTAGTCTGCACATTTATTTTCACCAAAAGATATTCATAGTACTCAGACAAGATCAAGTGTTCCCTTCCCATCGGGAAATACCTACCTTTTGGAAGCCCTTGCGACCATTCCATGGTATTTCCCCAGTAGTCAGCAATTCCATGCTTCCACTATTGCAAGATTGGTGCTGGCAACGTTCTATCATTTCTGTCACTTTCTGGCACTTTCCAGGATTTTTTGAGACTTTTCAGGACTCTCCTGGATTTTTTGGGAGATTTTGGAACTGTCCTTTTGTGTCACTTTCCAGCACTTTTGCATTGCTTAGCTGGTGTATATATAGCATAAGCTGCTAAGTATAGTTGCTAGCAGCTCAGTTCATGTTGTGTTCAACTAGCAAAAAATAACAAAATATAGCAAAGAAGCTGGTAGGTTTCCTCATCACACAAATGAAGGCAAATGACTGTTTCCAACGGAAACAGTATTCACTGCAATTGCTTGTTTCAGGCCTAAATAATCGAAGTAAATCAAATATCAGTCATGACCATGACCCTAAATGGAGATGGTATGACCCCCCCCACTTGGATCCCAACCCACACTTTGGGAATGTGTACAATATTGGTCCTGACTCTCAGTGGTGAAGCCATTGATTGCTAATGGTACAATGTTGAGTTCTAATATAGTAAACACAGGCAGCATGATTCTCACAGTGTTCCTCCAGCACAAGCCCCATTGATTAGGGCTTGTGCCTGTAGAGCACTTTGAGGATCAGAGTGTTGTCCTGAAAGTCTGCCCTGGTTGTCGGAGATGAGTCCTTGAAGGGCTTTTGACAAGGAGCATGCTAAATCCATGAAAATCCACTGTCTGTTGAAATCGCTGACATCATTTGGCATATGTGGCAAGTTTTACAGATATTTATGCCACTGTGTGTTTTCACGGCTACCCATAGCCACCTCGCACCACCTGTTGGCTGGAAGCTATCACATGATGCAACGGAACTCCATGGTATCTCAGGCAACAACAGACGGAAAGTCGGACAGCAGGATTATATTCATGTAACAGCTGCTATGTGCATGTGGCAACTGTGTTATCCATGCACCTGCAACTTCTCAGCTTCATGGATGTATCCTTGTCTCTCCCTACGTCCCTCTACCCTCATCTTTCCTTCCTTGTCCAATCCAGATTGCAAGTCCCTTGGGGCAGGGACCTGTTTCTAATCATGGTTAATCAGAGCCAGACACATTGCTGATGCTATATAAACAAATAAAAACAATATTTGCGACCATGCTTTCTGGGATCTCAACCCATGTTAAGTGCATGGCACAAGGCAAGATTGCACAAACAGACCTAATGAACAAACATGTGTTTTAACAGCCAAACAGGTGGCTGACGTTATATCTGGTAACACCCAAGAATTTCAGTTCAGATTGCAAGGTCTGCCAGTTGAAGTCAGCAAACTTGTTTTTCTTCCCTTGTCCTTAAAGTACCTAACATGGTATTGGTAATAACTAAATTAAAAATTAATAAAACAATAATGACTTGCCAAGAGAGTACATGGTAAGTGTATGACGAGTCTGAAAGTTTAGTGAAATGAGATCAGGTAAGAGGGTACAGTTGGCTCTTGGTCATAGATCTGAATGTTGCTGTTCACAGCAATGCATGGGGGAGGAGTGATAACATGATTTTCAGTGAAGGTTGGATGGCGTGGGTGTATCACACTTCCAGGAAGAGCCTGAGGTTACAGTTAACCGAGTTCACGCCAACTCTTCTTTTTCAAATTTATTGGCACACTGTAAGTTTGCTACTAGCAGAAAGACGTTTCACTGGCACATGACACACTGACTGAACTGCTAAACCCAGTCATGATCTGAAAAAAAGGGTCCATCTAGACAGCTTTCCAGAACACAAGACCAAATGCTGTTTTGCTGTGATTTCTGCTAACCCTTGCCCTGTCCCTCAACACCTTTTTTCATCCCTGTGACACGTTTCTAAAACCTGTTCCTTTTTTGTTTTGATTTAAAAGTCTTCAAGTTTGCTGTCCATTAGTTAAAGATTCAGAAGATTTGTCTCATATGTCTTATTATCTGATCTCACAAATGATTTGACATTGGTTAGTTATCTGGTGTCACTTTTTCAAGTAATCTTAAACTCCATTGTTTGAAATATTTTCAACTGGACAGGCTCAAACTCTAGAAAATCCAGTGTCTGCAACAAGACTACATTGTCATGGTGAGATGGACTACATAGTCCATGAGAATAGCAGTTTCATCTCCACATTCTCACTATTATAATGATTAAGAATTACAGAACATTCACTTTCCTCTAACACTATGCAAGATGCATGATTAGATTTGGGCCCTTTTTACACGGATGGAGGTGGGTGGGGGAATGGGTGTTTAGCCGGGTTGGGTGGAGGTGTGTGTGTGTCCATTTTCTGGAAGGCTCCATGGGCGGAGATGGGTGGAGGTGGGGGTTGCACGGAAGCACACGTGCACCCCCACCCATCCCGCTCGGTGTTCACACAGGTGAACACTGAGTGGACACCCACCCTACCCCTTGCCGGTGAATACACAGATGGCACACACACACACCCCACCCCCGCCCAAACACCGAGTGGGGGTTGGGGGCGTCCGTGTAAAAATGGCCATAGAAAAACAGTGTTATCTGTTTCCTACCCACTCCCCACCAACGTTTCTTTAGAGCAGCGTTTCCCAAATATTTTCCCTGCGTGACTTTATTTTGAGACAAATATAATCCCAGGATTCCAGACAGCAACAAAGACATGCAAAGTGCATCAGATAGCAAGCAGGATCATAACCCCACCAAACATAGTGCAACCCGGGCCTCATGGAGTCCTGATCCAGAGTTCGGGAACCTCTGCTTTAGATGTGGGGGGCTGAGTAACAGCCAATATCTGTTTGGCTATCTGTTTCTGTTATTTCATTTTGGGATTTGGTTTTGGTTATTTGGTATTTCTATCATTTTGGTAACATCATTTTGGCAATACCTGCACTATTGCACATGCACACTTGCCAAACTTGACTGACTCAGCCCTTCTTCCGCCAGCTGCTCCCTGCCTTCTCACAACACTATTCAAGAAACAGTACATTGGCTACCCAAATACTATCCATGACTGAAAAATTGCATATCATATGTTTGGGGTTATTCAGTTTGGGGGGTTTCTGCTCCACCCTATCCCCATCTTTTCAGTTCACTTGTTTCACTATTTCAGTCATCTCATTTTTGGCAAGTGTGCATGTGCAATAGTGCAGGTATTGCCAAAATGATGTTACCAAAATGATAGAAATACCAAATAACCAAAACCAAATCCCAAAATGAAATAACAGAAACAGATAGCCAAACAGATATTGGCTGTTACTCAGCCCCCCACATTTTCAATTTTGCGCTGTGTAGATTCAACAGGTTTTCCCACTGAACCTGTTTCAACTATAGACGAGGTGGGAGGGTAGGTCTATTGAAGTCAATGTTAGCACTTCCATTGAGTTAACATGGTGGGGATTTTACCTAAAATGTGTAAATGGTATGTGGTCCTTTTGCTAGTTCTGTTTACTGGAGTAAATCTCATCTTTTAAGGCCAAGTAAAGTGCCAGGAGTGGCACTTGGTATCTGTTCCCTTGTCCCACTCGCCCCACCCCATCTCGGGATATTTGGGGGTTAAGGCCAGTGGGGCCCCTGATCTGATATTGTTGCTGCTTAATGCGAGGTCAGTGGCAAATAAAACAACAACTGCCATCCACAAATTGATTCAGGATGAGGCTGACAACCTTGTATGCATTACAGAGACCTGGCTGGACAAGGCATGTGGGCCAGTATTTTCTCAGATAGTGCCAGCTGGGTACTCTGTGCAGCATCAGTCTTGGTTTGGGGGTCAGGGGGGTGGAATGACTGTGATCTGTAAAGACAGCTTGGTCTTTGGCGGTGTCTGGTGCGTAACTCGTCTAATACAGAGTGTGTCCACCTTAGGGTTGCCACCTATCCAAATCTTTAAGGAACACTTATGAAAAATGCATGATGCAGCCCCTGCATTGGCACCTGTTTAGTGGTTAGTGTCTAATGTTTGTTTGTTTATTATTTTGTATTTCTTATTGTAAAGACCCATGTAGTCAAACAATAAACTAAACTACTACTTCATAAGTGTTCCTTAAAAATTTGCATAGGTGGCAACCCTAGTCCACCTTGTGTTGGATTTGGCCGGGGCTAGATTGGGAATCCTTCTTGTGTACCACCCACCCCGCTGCATAGTTGATTCCCTAACTGCTCTAGGTGGAACTGGTCTCGGAGTTGGTGTTGAAATCACCTGGACTTATTGTCTTGAGTGATTTCAACATACACACTGAGGCTAGCCTTTCACGGGTGGAGCAGGAGTTCATGGCTGCCATGACAACCATAGACCTATCCCAGATAATATCTGGCCCTATGCATGAAGCACTGCGGGGGACATGTTGGATTTGATATTTTGCACCAGCCTGGATACAGGGGTTCCAGTTATTGAGGTTGTAACTAAACTGTTGTCGTTGGATCATTCCCTTCTGAAAGCCCAGATCCCAGCCCTTCTGCACTCTCATTGGGGTGGTGGACTGATTAGGATGGTCCTTCCCCAGAGGCTAATGGATCTGATTGGTTTCCAGAATACTCTGGGGGATTTGCCTACTGACCATAGCAGCTACTCTGTCAATGACCTGGTCACTTTGTGGAATGACATTTTGACCATGGCCATCGACACAGTTGCACCTAGGAGTCTGCTCCCACTGTTTTGTCAGCACAGGTCCACCTGGCATAGGGAGGACTTAAGATGAATGAAGTGGGAGGGTAGGCAGTTAGAGCGCACATAGCACTTGACTCATGCTGAAGCTGACCGATTGCGGCATAGATCGTATTTAAAGGACTATGCCATGGCTGTGATGGCAGTGAAGAAAGCTTTCTTCTCCACTATCGTAGTATCTGCAAAGTCTCATCCAGTAAAGTTGTTCCAGGTGGCAAGGATCAGAGTTTGGGGTTATGGAAGCTCGGTCTTGTCCTGTTTATTTAAATCAGTTTCAATTGGTATCACCCACTGATGTAGGGGAGGTGCTTGGAGCGATGAGAGCAACCAGTTGTGAATTAGATCCTTGCCCATTCTGGCTGCTGAAAGCCAACTGGGAGATGCTGGGGCCATTGCTGGCTGGGGTTGTCAACATCTCTCTTCAGGAGCGTAGGGTGTTGGATGCCCTTAAAACAGCGGTTATCTGGTCCTTGCTTAAGAAGCCATCTTTGGATGCTGACTTCCCAACCAGTTATTGGCCTGTCTCTAATCTTTCCTTTTTAGGGAATTTTATTGAATGGGAGGTTGCCCATCACTCTGGGCTCATCTCGACGTCATCAAATTCCTGGATCCATTTCAGTCAGACTTTTGTTCTGGGTACGGCATGGAGACTGCACTTTGTGCCTTGGTCAATGACTTGAGATTGGCAAGGGGAATTCTGCCCTGTTGATCTTGTTAGATCTTTCAGCAGGCTTTGATACAGTTGATAATAAGGTGTTGTTGACATGACTGTGGGACCAGATGGGGGTGAGCAGGACTGCTCTTGAGTGTTTCCACTCCTTCCTGTCAGGGAGGTCCCAGAGAGTGGTAATGGGCAATTGTTCATCGCCCTCTTGGGACCTCCCCTGTGAGGTCACGTAAGGTTTTATTTTGTCTCCCGTCTTGGTCAACATGTATATGTGGCTGCTGGATGAAGCCATTAGAAGGTTTGGGGTTAAGTGTCATGTATGCTGATGACACCAAGCTCTACCTCTCTTTTTCATCTGACCTAGCCCTGCAGTCATGGTACTTACCTGATGCCTGGCTGCTGTTGGGGACTGGATGAGGATGAGCCGATTGAAGCTGAATCCAGACAAGACTGAGGTGATGATGTTTGGCCCGCCTTGTGACCTGGAGGGGATTGGGACTCCTGTTATTGATGGAGTCCCGCCCCCTCTGGTCAATCAGGTTCACAGTCTTACAGTGCTTCTGGACACCTTGCTGCACCTGGATTGTGAGGTTGTAGCAGTGGCTAGGAAAGCTTGACCGTTTTCACCAACTCCATCTGGTGACGACGCTGGGGCCTTTTCTTTCTGATTCATATTAGGCCTCTGTCATCCCTGCTTTCATCACCTTGAGGCTAGATTATTGTAGTGCACTCTACATGGGACTGCCCTTGATGATGGTTCAAAAGCTACAGTTGGTACAAAATATGGTGGCTCACCTCCTTTCTGGGGCGGGGCACCAGGAGCACATTACACCAGTGCTCTGAAGTCTGCACTGGCTTCTTATAGCTTTCAGGGCACAATTCAAGGTGCTGGTTTTGACCTTTAAAGCTCTCAATGCTCTGGGCCCCACATATCGGAAAGACCGCCTGTTCTTCTATGCCCCATTGCAGCCCCTGCAATCGACCCTGTGGGTATCCTCTGTTAGCCTTGTTCATAGAACAAGAGCTCGCACGGAGGCATTCTCGGTTCATGCCCCATTGTTATGGAACTCACTCCCTCCAGAGGTTCGTTTGAGCCCAGGCCTAGGGATCTTCCGGAGGTGCTGTAAGACCTTTCTGTTTGAAAAGGCATTTGGTGGGTAGGGATAAGGATTGGGCTAATGGGGGTTGGTTTCGCGGAATGTGGAGATGGTATTGGGGGGAGGTTGTGAGAGGGTTGTTGGGTTAGGGGCTTTTTTTGGGGTATTGATTTTAAAAATTTTTACAACTTGTGAGCCACCCCGAGCCTCTGGGAAAGAGCAGCATATTCATTTAAATAAATAAATAATGTAACTTGGGATCTGTAGAGAATCAAAGAAGAAAAGACTTTCAAATTCCCATGAGGCAAAGTAGAATGTTTTTGTTTTGTTTGGTTTTACAAAAAAAAATATTTTTTTTAAAAAAAAGTTAATTTACATTGAGCATCGTTTTGTTTGGGAATAATGTCTATGATACTGGCTTATGAGTGCAATGAATGCTTTTTTTGTTTGTTTTTCCAATATTTTTGCCTTTAATCACCCGCAAAAGCCATTTATTTTGTATACACCTCTGCAAGGAACATTATCCCTTCATTATCCTACATTACAGGAAGCTGCTTTATCTTGAAACATACATTTTTAATTAAAAATTTCATTTATGCTCAGCAGGCTTATGTCCACACCATTTCATACAATCCTATTTTTTTAAAGGCAGAAAAAGTGATGTTTTCAAGCAGATACAGTTCGCAGAGGGGCATGGATTTAATCAGGGAGTTATTATAGCTAGTGTTCATAATCATATTATTTGCTTTTAACATCAGCATGATGGGTATTTCCAAAGGAATCCCATTCTAATATACATTATGCATTTTAATTGATCAACCACTAAAAAATGTTTATGTAACTGTCTGACAGATACAACATAAAAGTCAGCCAGCCCTGTGGATGAATTATGTGTGAAAGCTAGACCATTCCTGCTCCCTGCCCCCAATATAGCACAACCGCATCATAATGCAGTGTTTCAACCTGTATTATAAGCAAATGCATGCTTGAACAAGGATCCTTAAATCTTGCATCTTTTGATGTGCTTTGTGATTTCAGTTGGAAAACAATGGGCCTTTACACACACACACATACCGCATACGTGTGCAGGGGGAGGCATGTGAATGCCACGGCAGGTGCAGACCAGTGGGGGGGGGCATGTGAATTCCGCGGCAGGTGGGGGTAAGGTGGGCACCCGTAGGAATGGCACGTGTGGTGGGTGGGGGTGCATGCGCGCTCCTGTGCTCCACCCATCTCCACCCACCTCCACCCGTCACCCACACATAGAGCAACGGGCTCCAATGACATTTCCCATCTCCCCACTCACCATGGCCCATTTGAAAAGAGCCAAAAGTGTACTGCGTTTTTGATGAAGCACATTGAGGGCCATGCATTCCACTGAATTCAGTCTATAATGTTGTACATTACTATGAATTGCATTTAGGTTTATTTAATGTAGGAGACTTTCTGCCAAACTCTTCACTCAGACTGCTTGCCCCCATTAAGAAAGTGGTGGGGACTAATGTGAGTTTAACTCACGTTAGTCCTGTCATGTAAAACTCCTGATCATGAGCATGGGGGTTTTAGTGCTATTTTCCCCTTCCCCCGTTAAATTCAATAATGCGAGACAGGGCTGGATTTTGAGCCCTGTCTCATGATATTGAATTTAACAGGGGAAGGGTGAAATTACGCTACCCCCTCCCCCCAATGACCTGATGGGCAAGCAGCCTCAGGCACATCGGTGTTAATCTGGAATTGCTCCATTTACTTCAGCATAGCCATGTGCAATATTTGGCTCAAATTATAAATTTACGACTATCACACGTTTTGCGTAAATCTTGATAAATCAAATGCTAAAGCACAGTAATATGGGTAATGTAGAAATTATGGGTGTCTTTAGATGGACCACCCCTGGGCTTGCTCCAGAGCACTCCCAGCAGATGTTCTAGAGCACTGACAACCTGCCCTGCCTCTGCTCCGCTTCACCCTGGGGCTGCTTGGAGGTTAAGACAGAGCAGAGATGGGGCAGCTGTCCATCTAAAACCACCCTATGTGTCAAGATTGGTACCAGTCCAAAATCACTCATTAGAGTGTGATTGACATACTCAGTGGTCTATGTAAATATGAACTGGTGGTCTGAATTATTTCCCTAGAAGGCAGAAAATCACATTAACATGAAACTTCGGTATTGATAAAAGGAATCTTGGAACAGAGACTCAGGGTGGAATGGCCACTGAGACTGAATCACATTTCTGTTCTTTCCAGAATGGACAGGGTAGGAAACTTATCATTGACTCCCTACGCACTCCTACACGCGCTCTCCGCTCGTCCTCTGTCCCCTCACTCACTCTCCCTCGTTTCTCCTGCTCACCTAATCGCCTTCGACCCTTCTCCCTCACTGCCCCCCATGCCTGGAATTCCCTCCCTGCCCACATCCGCCTTGCCCCCTCCCTCCGCTCCTTCAAATCCCTCCTCAAGACCCACCTTTTCCTTGCTGCCTTTTCCAATGCCTGCTAGACGTTCCCATACACCTACTGTCTGCCCTCCTCTGCAGACTGCTGCAACCTGATTGTAAACAAGCCAAGCACACGCACCTGAGTCTTCGCATCGGCTTGAATGTTTGTCTGTCTTCTCCCCTGTCTCTCCCACTGTCCCCTCTCTCTGTCTCCCCCTCCTTGTCTTTTAGATTGTAAGCCACAGGCAGGAACCGCGTCTATTTCTATGTTCTGTACAGCACTAGGTCACACGACTGGCGCTATATAAATGTTTATAATAATAATTGGTTTGCCAGTGCTGTCTCTGCTGGACAGGGAGTAGACGTCGGTCTAGACTTTCAGTGAACCACTTACATTGACCCAATGTACATTATTCCTGTTTAAAATAACTGAAAGATACTTGACTGGAAGAATAGACAAATGGTACAATGGCAAGAAAGACGTAGTGTAATGCAGCCATAGACTAGATAGGAGTGGTTTGAAGCAATGACCAGGAAAAGGGAAAAAAGGGAAACAACGAAGAATGTAGATAAACATCTGGGAGGCACAAGAGGTGAAACGTATATTCAAGAATCATAGTGGAGTATAGGGAAGGAGGTAATCTTTCAGATATGAGAAAACATATTTGTTTCTAGAAAGGAAAATCTGGATTTCATTCGCAAATTTATAATTGCACATTCATTCCAGGTTTAGGATGCTGTTTCGGGAGAACGGTGGAAGAAAGAGCTGGAAAAAGATAGGACAGCAAGATAGTGACGATGAAATTGGTTGTCTTTAGGCCAGATCCTGAAAGAGTCTGTGTGTGCCTTTGTTACTATACGTTGAACAATCACAGCTGATCAGAAAGGAAAGGGAACAAGACAACAGGAATAAAGGGAGAAACGATGATATACAAGGAGGAAAGTGAGCTTAAGTACTGCCGTATGCTGGAAGGAAAGTACAATTTTACATTAGACTGAGGACAAAGCAATACATATGGAGAGCTCTGTTTGCGTCTGTACCGTGTTGCCCAGTCCTTCTGTTGCTATGGTTTTGTACCACCTGTCCACTTTTGGATTGTTTACCTCTCTCAGTATCACGCTCTACTATTTGGATGGTTATCTCAGTATGACACACTTTGCATTACCTCTCCGGATCTATATCATGAGAATCGCCAAGAAGTGTCTGTTAGGTCATTGTACCAGCCCGTTTCTCTGATATGTGTGTTTGTTTGTTTGTTAAAAAAAATGTATAAATTGGATCAGGCTTTTTGAGACATTCAGAATAATTGTTTTTTTCATTATCAACCAAGGCTGCTTTTCAGAGAATTGGACAAATGGCAACCATGTGGGTAACATTTAGCACACAAAAGACTGTACAGCAAGCAGATTTTAGTTTAGCCTTCGATTTTTAATTGCTGTCTCCCCACTGTGATACACAAGTGTCTTCAGGATACAGTATCAAGTCTTCTTTTCAGTGATGGTCATAATGGCTAGATCTGCATTAGAATAGATTTCATATTTTCTTGAAGCCTAATGCATAATTTCACCAGTTTAGCTTCTAGGGGTTAATATTGGCTTTAGCTCTTAAGTCCAAGCAAATGTATTTTTGCATATCTTGTTTTACTGTTGTCTGAACTGCAACGGGCAAACTCTAAGGGTGAATTCTCACATCACCAACCCTCCTTGCAAACTTGCTTCTTGTTCCTTAATCTCTGTTGCTTGAATGATTCCACTCCTTCCTGTTGGGGAGGTCCCAGTGGGTGGTGATGGGTGATTGCTCATCATCCCCTCGGGGGTCTCCTCTGTGGTGTCCTGCAGGATTCCATCTTGTCTCCCTTCTTGTTCGACGTGTATCTGAAGCCGCTGGGCGAAGTCATTCAGAGGTTTGGGGTGTGGTGTCATAACATGCTGATGACACCCAGCTCTACCTCTCTTTTTTCTTCTGACCCAAAACCTGCAGTCTCAGTGCTTATCTGATGCCTGACTGCTGTTGGGGACTGGATAAGGGTGAGCTGATTGAAGCTGAATCCAGACAAGACTGATGTGATGATGGTTGGCCGGTCTTGTGACTTGGAGAGGATTGGGACACCTGTTATTGACAGGGACCAGCCCACTCTGATCAATGAGGTTTGCAGCCTTGGAGTGCACCCCTTGCTGCACCTGGATTGTCGGGTTGCGGCAGTGATCAGGAGCACTTTTCACCAACACCATCTGGTGAGGAGGCTGCGGCCTTTACTTTCTGACTTGAATCTGGCCAGTGGCCACTATCATCCATGCCCTCATCAGTTCGAGGTGGGATTACTGCAGTGTGCGCTACGTGGAACTGCCCTTAACTGTTCAGAAGCTGCAGCTGGTGCAGAATGCGGTGGCTCAACTCCTTTAGGGGGCTCTCGTCTCATCAAATCGCCAACTGCACAGACTGGTGGAGTTGGAATCAGGGCCATGGCAGACCATTTAAAGAACAGCCACAGTGTTCCCATGAGCTCAGGGTGTCCAGCTGTCCCTAAATGCATGAGAAGAACAAAAGTCAGAAGTCTCCTGCATTCCCATGCTAGGCCCTATGTCCAGAGGAATCTTACCTATCTTGAGCACACAGGGCTTATTAAGATGATGCAGATGTTAAAGGAGCTGTTGTAAAAGTGTTGTTAGATGGGACATCAAAAGGCAGGCAATGCACCCTCTCTGTCCCCATTGCCACACACACGCACACAAAATATAATGGCTGCCAAGTCAATCCTCTAGCAGAGGGATTGCCAAATCTGGCAGACGCATCAAAGAGAGCTGAATGGCAGCCATGGAATAAATCCCGTTCTGTAAACTGTTGCTGTCTCGCATCTCTGCCAGAGAAGAGATGTGAAAATGTGCGTCTGGTGCAGGAATGACAAGGCTGGGGTTACCCAGGCTATTGCCCACATGGCAGAGGTAGCAAGTCAAAGAGCTATCACCTGTGGTAGGCACCTACAGCTGGTGAAAGCGTTTGCTGATTCTAACACATGATATTTTTACAGGGCAATTTGTAACGTGCTGCATAGTAATGCTGATTGCTCTCTAGTCCCATTCAAGTCAATGGGAAGAGAAGGTTCATAGCTCTTCATTGCCGATAACTTCATATTTCAGAAGGTGGAAGAAGGAACAAGGGGGTCAGCTAGCTTGGACTTGATCCTTACCAACAGGGAAGAACTGGTTGATGAGGTGAAAGTAGTGGGAACATTGGGTAGAAGCAATCACATCATCTTGGAATTCATGATATCAAGGAAAGGGAAAGCAGAGCATAGTCAGACGTATACCCTGGACTTTCGGAAAGCTGATTTTAATAAACTCAGATAAAAGCTATGTAGGATCCCATGTCTAGAAAATCTAAAGGAGAAAGGAGTCCAAGATAGGTGGAAGTTTCTGAAAAATGAGATACTCAAAGTACAATCTCAAAAAAATTCAATGAGAGAGAAAAATGGGAGACATCTAAAGAAACCAATGTGACTGCACAAGGAGCTTTCTGATGAGCTAATAATTAAAAAGGACACATACAAGAAATTGAAAAAGGGACAAATCACCAAGGACGAGTATAGATGAGTAGCCCAAACCTGTAGGGACAGTGTCAGGAAGGCTAAAGCTCAGAATGAGCTGAGGCTTGTGAGAGATGCTGTGAACAACAGCAAAAGGGGTTTTCAGCTATGTCCAAAGCAAGAGAAAGAACAAGGAAGCAGTAGGTCCGCTGCTTGGTGCAGATGGCAAAATGTTAACAGGTGACAGAGAGAAGGCAGAATTGCTCAACTGCTCCTATTTTGCCTCCATCTTCTCCCACAAGGGAAACAATGTCCATGCTGGCAAGAGTAGCACTAATGAGTAAGGGAAGATATTGTAGCTCAGGATAGATAAAGAGATGGTAAGAGAACATCTAGGCCACTTTTACACATGACAAAAATGGATTCTTATAAGTGCTCGAGATAATACCAGGTGTTATAAATGCTGGAGTTTTGTAATGTGTGAATGCACTATTCCCTTTTTATGCAGTGAGATCTCACAGCCTTGTAAGAGTCACATCCAGTGGGTCTTACAAAGCTGAGAGATCTCGCTGCATAAAAGGGGAATAGTGCATTCACACATTACGCAACTCCAGCATTTATAACACCCAGTATTATCTCGAGCAGTTTTAAGTAGGGCTACGAATTTGTCACGGTGGTGACAAAAGTCACATTTTTGGTTACTTTTGCCCCCCTCCATGACCTTTGAGATCTTCCTGTGACTTCTGTGATTTTCCCAAGTTTTTTGAGATTTTCCCCAAACCAAAGAGCAGAGCTGGCAAGAAGCTGGTGAGAAGAGCACGCTCAATGGCGTTAAGAAGATCCACGGTATGTCCCTGGAGCTCTAAACATCTCCCTGGCTGTGGAGATGCAGCGGCACGGCAAGAATTCGGCGAGAATAGTACGCTGGGTGCCACTGGGTAAAGCCACAGCATCTTCCTGGAGCTCCAAAGCCCTCCTCAGTGTTGTTCCTTGTGGAGAGTGGAGCTTTGGGCATGGTCAAGTGGTGGCAGGATCGGAGGCAGAGAACATTATCGTCAGAGCTTCTAGAGGTGCCCAGGAGGAGATGGCAGCATTTCTTCTGCCTTTATCCCCTGCTTGGGCTTACAATTTAAGGTGGGGTGTGTGTGTGTGTCCCCTTTATCCCCTGCTTGGTTTTACAATTTAAGCCTGGGGCTTTCAAAGGACTTTACAATCCCTGTGTTTACAATCTAAGGGGTAGGGAGTGTTTTCCTCCTCCTTCTATTCTGTGCTAGGTGGGGTTACAATCTGTGCTAGGTGGGGTTACAATCTAACCCCTGGGTTTACAATCTAAGGGGGGAGGGGTTTACAATATTTATACAATATTCAATAAAAGTAAATTTACCTATGAGTTTTCCGTGACTTTTTCTCATTCCTGCCATGACCAACTCATGACTTTTAAAGAAAATTTCCATGACAAATTCGTAGCCCTACTTATAAGAACCCATTTTTGTCATGTGTAAAAGTGGCCATAGCTACTTTAAACGAGTTCAAGTCTTTGGGGCCAGATTAATTACTTCCATGGGTACTGAAGGAACCTGCAGATATAATCTCGGAACCTCTGTCTATAATCTTTGAGAACTCTTGGAGAACAGGTAAGGTGCTGGAAGATTGGAGGTGGGCAAATGTTGTCCCTATCTTGAAAAGTGGGGAAGGAGACTCCGGGAAACTACAGACTGGTTAGTCTGACATCAATATCTCCCTGGGGAGGATTTAAAAAAATACTTACACCAATTCCTTGGGATTAAAATTGGAAGGACTGGTTGAGGCAACTGATTTGGTTGTCTTGAATGGTAGTTGCCCAGGGAATATGGAAGGGGAATTCACTTTCCTCTCCCATATGGGAGAAAGCGTGATTGATTACATCTTGGTTTCGGGTTTTTTTTTTTCATAGTATACTGGATTTTTCCATTATAGCTTGCCCCATAACAGGTCATCTCCCCTTGGTGGTATGGGTGCTAGTGGATAGGGGAGTGGTCTGAGGTGCCATAGAGGATATAGTATGCCCCTCAGTGAACAGAGATGGGCAGGGGGACTGGAGAAGGGTTAAATGGTCCCCTCAGGTATTGTCGGAGGCTGAGGGGGTTATTGCTGGTTTTCCAGTGGAGGAGATTCTTCGGAAAGTTGAGCGGGAAGGGGTAAGCATACTTTACTTGTTTGACTCTCTTGTGGAGCAATTTCACCCTATACTAGGCTGTCAAACTAGGCCCAAAGGGAAAGGAAGGATGGTTTGATGGGGAGTGCAGGGTGGCAAGAAATTCTCTGTACCGAGCCTACCGAGGATTAAGAGAGAGGGGTCCGCTCCCAGAAGATAGGGAAGCATATACGAAGGCTAGGGGCATATATAAAAACCTTCTTAAATGGAAGAAGCACCAGTATTTAGTGGAGGGATGGGAGGAGTTATTTAGGGCTGCAGAAGCAAGGGACTCTGCAAAATTTTGGGATAAAATTAAGGCAGGGTGGGGGGGCCAAAAGATGATGCAACAGGCCAAAGTCCCAACTCAGAGATGGGAACAATTTTATGCTTCCATTTTCTCCAAACCTTTATTGGAGTTGGAGTTTCCCCTGAAGGCTTCCTTTGAGTCCCTCCCCAAATGGGATCCAGTTAGGCCTACGGAAGTAAAAGAGTTGATTGCTATGTTAAAAAAGAATAAAGCACCGGGCTCTGATTTGGTTCCTGCGGAGTTGCTGTTGGGGAATGTGGATTGGTGGAGTCAGATGTTGGCATTGCTTTTCACCGCCATAAACGATACAGGTAAAATGCCAATGAAATGGGTGGAAAGTGTCATCATCCCGATTCATAAGAAAGGGCCAGTAGATGATCCGGCTAATTTTCACCCCATAAGCCTACTGAGTGTTATAGGCAACCTGATCAATAATAAACAGGCTGGGTTTCGGAAAGGCATCTCCACAATAGATCATGTTTTTGCAGTGGATCAGCTGATCAACAAATATGTGGTTTCATGTCCAAAGGGGAGTTTGTTCATGTGTTTCATTGACCTTAAAATGGCCTTTGATTCAGTTTGTCGGGAAAAATTGTGGCTTAAGTTAATTAAGTACGGAATCGACTATAGGCTGTTATTGTTAATCCGGGCTTTACACACAAATAACACGCTGAGGGTCAGAACAGACATGGCCGGGAATTTATCAGGCCCAGTGAAGATGGAGTGGGGGGTGAGGCAAGGGTGCCTCCTGGCTCTCATTCTTTTCTCAATATTTCTAAATGATATGGGTTTTTTTATTAGAGACCCCAAGTATCATCCTGTGGAGATAGGGGGTCAGGTGATATCGTTTCTGCTTTACGCAGATGATACAGTGTTAGTGGCCGCCTCCACAGTAGGCCTGAGGAGATTAATGACGGCCTTTGGTCAGTTCTGTAGAAGCGAACACCTGAGGATAAATTATTTGAAAACCAAGGTCTTGGTGGTCAGTAAGAAGCGAAAACAACATAGGTGGTTCTTGGATGGTGTGGGGATAGAGCAGGTCCCCCAGTATAAATACCTAGGATTTTTTTGGGCAAATATCCATCTTGGGAGGTTCATTTTAGAGCTGCCATTAAGCAACTGAAAGCTACTGGCCAAGGAATTGCAAAGTACTATTGGTCCAGAGGGGGGAGATTGTTCAAGCCTGCTTTGCACCTCATACAAGCAAAAATGGTATCACAATTGCTATATGGGGTACAAGTTTGGGGAGTGGGTAAGATACTAAAGTTAGAGAAGGAACAAAATAAAATGTTGAAATTAATTCTTCAGGTGCCAAGGGCTACGCCAGCGGTCCTATTAAGGGCAGAGGTGGGTTTGAAGTGTATAGCGTCCCAGGTCAAGGCAGCAATATTAAAATATTGGCTGCGATTGAACTTGGCCCCATCTGGATCAATAGCTAGTCTAATTGCCCCGTACGCCAGGGGGAGGTGGTCCCTTTGGGTACAGCAGGAACTTGGGCTGTTGGGATTGGCATTATCTCACCTTATGAAGCTTCCCTCTGGCAGGGTTTGGATGGAGGTGAAGTTTAGAATCTGGGACCAGGATTTACAGAGGGAGCATGATTTGTTTATGACACAAAGAGTGGTGATACAGTACAGAGATTGGCCGATTCCGGCTGAGGGCCCTAAATATCTGACCGACCTGGGCATGCGGGATACCAGAGTACCTTTCATGCTGGCTAGATTAAACAGTTTCCCATCTGCAGTTATGGAGGGTAGATTGGCAGGTACCCCATGGGAGGAGAGACTGTGTCAGCACTGTAGTATGGGCAAGGTAGAATCGGTAGGGCATATTCTATTGTATTGGATGACAAAGTACCCAATATCAAATATAATATAATATAATAATAAAATAACACCCCAAGTTTTGGAGAGAACTGTATATTGCACCGTTGATCAGTATTATTCCACGAATTGTGGATTCTGCCCTCTTATGTGACAAGGACATCAGGATCTCTAGGAATATGGCAAAAATTTTGAGGAGGGTATATTGGGAGAAAATGAAGATAGTAAGGGTTGGTTTTAGTAGAGACCCAGAGGTGTAGCTATAGAGGTCACTGGGAAATTGTTAAAGGAAAGGATGAAGGGTGATGGTACCCTTTACTAAACAGAATATGGCTGGAATTATTATTATTATTATTAAACATTTATAAAGCGCCAGTTGCAACCTGGCGCTGTACAGAACATACAATCAGATGCGGTCCCTACCTGTGGCTTACAATCTAAAAGACAAGGAGGGGGAGACAAGGAGAGGGGACAG
>QEPC01008233.1:1659456-1690134 GCA_003113815.1 Sphenodon punctatus | reverse complement strand
TTCTGGGGGCGGGCGTGCACCTTTGGCTTGTGGCTGTGGGGTGGGGCCCTGCTCACCTGGAGGGGATGAGGGCTGCAATGCCTGCTGGGGCTTTCTGGGCGCTGCAATGCCTGCTGGGGGTTTCTGGGGGCGGGCGTGCACCTTTGGCTTGTGGCTGTGGGGTGGGGCCCTGCTCACCTGGAGGGGATGAGGGCTGGAAGTTATCAACTAGTCACTGATGATGTAAGTTAGGTGGTATCAGAGGTGGGCTAGCTTTACTAAAGGGAAATTAGATAGCCCGTCAGAAAAGGGTACCCCAAGGTCTACATGGAGGGGGAATTTATTTGACCTTTAGTTCCCTTCTGAAGGTACATATGGGAGCATGGTTTGCCATCTAATCTGATTACTATTACTACTAGGGTAACAGTGTGAAGATTTATTTCAGGGGTCAAGTGTGCCGCCATAAGCCCTGAGAAGGGTAAGGTGTTGTGTCCCCTTTGTGTATGAATCCCGCTTATCTTATATTGCCCTTTTTTTAAGAAGGACCAAGTTTGATGGGTCGGCAGGGGCCAAGTGTGCCGCCATAAGCCCCGGGAAGGGCAAGGTATTGTGATTCAATTTTAAAGGATGCTTGTTATATGTGTGCTGCTGGGGTGTAAGAAAAGGGGATGATTACAAGTTGCTTGTTGGGCTGGATCCAAGATGAGCATATGGTAAAAAGTCCCATGTAGTAATGGAAAGAATGGAAGTGTGGGAGGATTTATTTGGGTTTGGGTTTATGTATTTGTTATATATAAGTTTGGGGTGTTATTTTATTATTATATTATATTATATTTGATATTGGGTACTTTGTACTTGGTATTGGAATTGAATTTTTGTAAATGGCCAATGGCTAAACAAATAAAACTGAACTGAACTGACATCAATATCTGGAAAGATTCTAGAGCAGATTATAAAGCACTCAATCCGTAAGCATTTAGAAAACAATGCTGTGATTAATAGGAACCAGTATGGGTTTGTCAAGAACCAGTCATGCCAAACTAATCTTTATTTCCTTTTTTGATCGAGGGACTGGTTTAGTAGATCATGGGAATGCCATGGACGTAGTATATCTTGATTTCAGCAAAGCACTTGGCAAAGTCCCCCATGATAACCTTCTTGACAAGCTGGTAAAATATGGGCTAGAAGATACTACCATTAGGTGGATTTACAGCTGGTTGAAGAACCGTATCCAAAGAGTGCTCATAAATGGCTCCCCATCAATCTGGAGGCAGGTATTGAGTGGCGTGCCCCACTCAGTCATTATAAATGACTTGGATGAAGGAGTAGAGGGAATGCTTATCAAATTTGCAGATGACACAAAACTGGGAGGGATAGCTAACACCTTAGAAGACAGAAACAAGATTCAAAATGATCTTGACAGGATGGGAAAGCAGGGCCAAAACTGCGGCCAATTTTAGATGATCGCACTGTGCGCTCACACAAGGTTTCAAAAACCCCGCGAGGAGAGATTACACGTGACGCCTCCGGCAATTGCGCGCCTGATACGGCACCGCGCATTCTTTTCAGCTGCGAATGACCTACCTCGATCAGGCTTCCGGTCAGTTCGCGGCTTGAAAAGAATGCGTGGCGCATATCAGGCACGCGACTGCCAGCGGCGTCACGAGTTATCTCTCTTCGTGGGGTTTTTGAAAGCCCGCGCGAGCGCACAGCGCGATCGTCTAAAAGCAGCCTAAGAAAATGACATTCAACAGAGATAAATATAAAGTTCTGCATTTAGGTAAGAAAAATCAAATGCACAAGTATAGGATCAGTGATTCCTGGCTTGGCAGCAATACATGTGAAAAGGATCTTGGGGTTGTAGTTGATCACAAGCTGAACATGAGTCAGCAGTGTGATGCTGCTGCTAAAAAGGCTAATGTAATATTAGGCTGCATTAACAGAAGCATAATGTTGAGGTCGCGAGAAATACACCTCATCTGGAATACTGTGTCCAGCAGTTCTGAGCACCGCATTTTAAGATGGACGTTGACAAATTGGAAGGGGTTCAGAGGAGAGCAACAAAGATGGTCAAGGTTCTGGCATCCAAGTCCTATGAGGAAAGGTTGAAGGAGCTGGGTATGTTTAGCTTGAAGAAACGAAGACTAAGGGGAGACATCTCCGAATATCTGAAGGGCTATCACATAGAATATGGTGCAGAATTGTTCTCTGGTGCTCCAAAGGGCAGGACTAGACCCAATGAGCTCAAATTACAAGAAAGCAGATTTCCTCTAAACATTAGGAAGAATTGCCCTCCGCTGTCTCCCGGCAGTGGGGCCATTGTCCTGCCCCCACCTCCGGGAAAGGGGATAGGGTACAGCAGGAAAAAAGGAGCAGCTGCCTGTTTGCAGTGCCCAGAGCGTGGCCACAGGGAAGCTGTCAGCGAGGGTTGCCCTTAACAACCCTCGTCAGCAGTGCAAAAAAGGAGGCCCCTGATTGGGCCTAGCTGGTCATGTGGGCGTGACCAGCACCGAGTCACGTTCCCTGCTCATTCCAGTGAAGAGCAGGGAATGGAGCAGCACCCACCCACCCTCCCTTCATACTGTGGTTTCGACTGGTTGCTTTAGAATGGACCAGGAAGAAATTTTTGGTAAGAAATGGAGTAATTCGACTCTACGTTAGAACGGTGTGGTGTTTTTGCTTGGAATTATGTTTATTGTGTTTGTGGTTAATTTGTCGCACCCTTGGGCAGGGGTCCAGTATTGGTTTGAATTAGGATAAGTGATCATAGGAGCCATCTCCTTAAGAGATGGGGAAGACACGCCTAACGCAACTGCAGAGTATGGCAGGCGAGGTGCTGGTTTCCCTGGGAGAGGGTGACCTGGGACAGTGGTAGGGCATTGTATGGCCCCCTCACCATTGGGCACCCTATTCTTTACTCAAGTTCGGAAGGACTAAGTTGCCTTTGGCCGCGCACCCAGCGCTGGATGAAGGGGAGATGTTATGGTTGTGGAGAGGTTGTCAAGGGTATATTGAGACCTCCTCTGAAGGTGTAATGGTTAATGAGTTACTGTTGACACTGGACCCTGATTGCAATAGGCTATGTCACCCCCTCACCTTTTCTGTTTGTAATTTGGATGAATAAAGGGTGCGGCCATGTTTAAATCCATATAATGGTGTCCTGTCTCATTTCTGGGTGCACCGACAACTGGTGGGCTCTCCTTTGCTGGAGGTTTTCAAACAGGCTTGATGGCCATTTGTCACGGATGCTGTAGCTGTGGATTTCTTGTATTGAGCAGGGGATTGGACTAGATGACCTCTGAGACCCCTTCCAGTTCTATGATTCTATTAATCCTGTCCTTACTAGAATTTTTTAGAGGTGGATTATAGGATAAATTTAGGAAGTTTGGGATTACTATTAAGCACTGGAACGCTAAAAGAAAATTCTGCAGGTTTCTCATCTGAGATGCAGATCATAATTTTTCAGTATTATTCTGAATACACTGAAGTCAATGGCAAAACTCCCATTGAGACTTTGGTTATTTTCAAATGGGCACGGCTGTGTGGGGTGGGGGTGGGGGCGGGGGCCCGTGTGTGCTGTGTGGGGCAACAATGGACTTCCATGCATGTCGGGTGAGTGGGGAAGGATTCAAACCGGCAGCGGCCAGAGAGATCATGGCCTCCACCCACCCATTCCTCCACCCACCAGCCCAGGCCCAAGACCACAGTTCAACCGGATAGCCAGTCCAGCAGCTGGGCCCAGAACAGACAACCCCCCACATCAACATGATGTGAAAACATAGTGGTCTGTGGGCACGTGAAGCCACTGCAGCTGCTTCTGCCTGTTCTCAGCAGGAATCTGGGGAGGAGGGACAAGGGAAGGCAGACCAACAACACATGGAACTCTGCAATGCGTCACACAACCCGCAGGCTGCTCAGGAACACAAGAGGACATTTAATGTATCACAAAGACAAATGGGACAGAAGAAAAAGCCAAGTATCAATACATACACAGACCCAATTCCCCCCCCCAGGCCGACAGTCCTGTCCCAAATGCATGCCCCACACAGCAGAGTCCAGGATAAACACTGGCAGTTCATGGGGCCCTGTTCCAGGGGCAATCACAGTTGCTGTGGTGGGGGCCATGAACCCCATGAGGCAAACAGGATGACTCACACCAGGTGGTCACAGCAGAGGAACCAGGGCAATGCAGTCCAAGGGCAAATTCAAGCAGGCAGAGTCCCACACGCAGGAACGCAGGAGACGGAGGGGGGCCACAGTCACTGAGTGTTGTTCCAAAGGTGGGTCATGGCTACAGCAGAGCCGGAGTAGGTAACCCCGCATCCTTTACATACCCTGCCCATGCAAACATCCCTCTCTGGTACCCTCATGACCACATATGTTGATCGACCATGAGATTTGGGCCAATGGGATCTCCACTGTCCAGTGCAATCTGGTTGGGTCCAAATCTCAAACAGGGCAGACATCTCTGCTGCATTAGGCACCCCCGTCATGTAGGGACCCCCATCTGAGGGCATGAGCAACTGCAGCTCATGCGTGTGGTCCTTACACTCCCCCCACCTCCTCCAATAACCCTGGGTATTCAGCAGCATGCTGGCAAAGATGATGAGCAGGGAGGGGATGGGAGGAATGCAGCAAGCTGCTGCCAGCACAAGCAAGCCTCTCCTCCCTCCTCCAAAAGGCACAAGCAAACGTTCGGGAAGGCAGAAATTCAATGCAAGCAACACTCTCACTCACTTTGCATGGTAAATGCATTCCCACTGGAGTCCCATCAACAGTGGGCACCAGAACACGGAGCCCCAACTCGCTCACTCTCATGATGCCCCAGGAGTGCATGATGTCCCAGGAGTGAAAGGCTCCACAACAGCAGGTCATACCCATCACATGTAGACAAGGGATCCACCAGCAGGCACTGGATATCATCCCTGAGCCACACTTCAGCCAGCACCCCTGTCGCACAGACATCCCACACCACAGTACCTGCCCCCCCAACTGCAAAATGGGCGGGGGGAAGGACGCGGGACACGGCAAACATGTAAACGCCACAGCAAGCAAAGACTTCCCAGTGCAGATGGCAGGCAACTATGAGAACTACAGGCACATGTGACCAGATGTATCCATGCCCCAAGGCTGCCAGATAATGGAACCACCCCGCCCCACCCCCCACAGTACTGCCATTAGGCCACTCCCCAGCGACCTTATTGGAGACAGCAAACTTGGTCCCTCGGTGAGATGAGAACACTTTGGCAAGTAAGGGTGTGTGTGTGTGTAGGGGTGAAACGACAAGTGACAGCGGCAGTTCTTTTTGTTGGACATGTCCAATCCGACACCGCCTTCATGTACACAGCAAACCCCACTGAACCCTCCGCTCAAGCATATCACTATTCTCCTCCTTGTTGAAAGTTTCAGAGACTCTCGTGGACTTCCATGAACCGTCATTAACCTTTGGGAACTTCCATATAATTTTGTAAAATTACATAAATTGCTGTGAACTGTCCTAAATTGCTGTGTGTACTGTTTTGTGATTGGTGGATCAGATGGGAGCCCTGCCTTTTATTGATTTTAGTGGCTGTCCTTTCTGCTTGAACTAGCACATAGGTATTAAAGGCCGCTCTCCCTTTATTCCTTCTCATTCTATTTGATTTTGCTGAGGGCTCACTCATTCAGCCCCTTGCATGGCAGAGCTACCCCGTCTAACGTAAGAAACCCACATTACAACAGGCACAAACACAAACAGGACATTTGGATTCATGCCTGGTAAGTTGCTTTGTTATTCAATTGTATGAGATAGCAGAAAAGTAACAAACTCATATTATACATGCCATTGACTGCAGGCACAGCAGCCAGGCAGAACGCACGCACTGCTTAGCATATTTTTTTCCTTTTTGAAAGTTTTATTTTCCTTTTTGAGGATATTTTTGACCCAGGAAATTCTGATAGCATGGGGCAATTTGGGCTTAAATTAGAGAGAGGAAGGAATAAATGCAGATCTCTTCTTCTGCTGAAGAAGGCTCCCCATTAACAACTTAATCCTCAAAAGTGCTCCACCAGGGCAAGCCCCATTCAGGTGACTGGGGCTTGTTGTGTGATCAAACAATTTGAGGACTGAGTTGCGAAGAGGGACCCTAAAGTGCTGAAAACCATGGGACAACTGCTGAAAATTGTTGTAAATGTTGCTAAAACTGACGTAACTGTCATAAATTGCCGTGAACTACAGTAAATGCCATAAAAGTTATGTACACTCCCATAAATTCTGCAACTGCCATAAACTGCCGTAAACTACCATAAATTTCTGAAAACTACAGTAAATTGCTGTTCGTTGCTTTTGGCCCGGTTGCAGACAAGCCGAAAAAGCGGCAGCCCAAAGCAGAATAGCAAACAATGCTGCTGCTTCAGGCTTATGTGTATGTGTGCAGCCACAGAGATAGGCATCAGAACCTTCTTCCCAGCTGAGGGAAGAAGAACAAAGTGAAAACACACATGGACAGCACATCATGCAAAAACACTGAACAGTTAATTTAACAGCTCACAGAAGGAATGGGGAAATAGGGTTAGATAACACATGAATCATGGGTGCCTGCCCTGTGCCTGGCTCCATCTGGCGTTCTGGTCCTGGGACAGCCCGTGCAGGCATCAGTGGATGTCGAGGAGGAGCTCCCAGTCATGCCTCCGGTCCCGCTCCAACCAGATGTCACACACTGCAAAGGAAGATGGGACAGTAGAGTCACAATGGTGTTGCCCAAGAGGAATGTCCCGAGACCGCCGTATAATCACACTCACAGCACCACAAGGGACGCGTGTAACCAAACCAAGGGGTGCTATATGCACCGCAGCAATATGGGGAATGAAGTGTCGGTTCAGTGGATGGCATATGGTAGCAGTACACCACATTCCCACCAGAGGGGAATGGGGTGCCCACAATGATCCGGAAGGTGCAATAGTATGAGGTAGCATCAAGCGAAGGGAGCTGATCCCTCACAAGGACGCTCTCTGACATGTTGGGTGGTTAAGGAAGACGTGAGGTTGGCGACACTGTGAGTTAAATGTCGCACATGTATCCTTTAAGGGCTCCTGGTCAAACTGGGACCAGGGGCAGAGTGGGAGTGGCTGAGGCCACGGCACCGCTCTGGCCACCATGGTGTCTTTTCTCCATGGTGCTGGCGAACCCGTCCCCTGGGTGGGTGTGCGGTCCTGTTTGAATGGGCCAAGGATGCATGTGGGCCCTCCCCCATGCACAAATTTACCTATCCCTGGATGCCTTCACTGCACCTACCCACAGCACCTTCAGATGAGCGCTCGGGTGGGGGGGTGTGGAACTGTGTGGTAGCATTTTGTCTAAAATGGCCTTTAAGTTTTAACTTAGGCCATTTTTAAATGGACCGCCACTGGGTGTGTTGGTGGGGGGTTGGGGGGGTGGGCTTGTGCAGCTGGTGGAGCACCACTGCGGTGGCCATGTGTGGGGGGACAGTGCAGATGGGCGCATACCCATCTCCACCCACCTTTTTGGCGATTGCTCCATGAGTGGGGGGTGGGTGGAGGTGGGTGGGGATGCATGCATTGCGGGACATGCACCTGCACATTTAAACAACACACTCCCCCATGTGGACACTGTTTGTCCATGCATGGGAGTGCCTCATTTAAAAATGTCTTCATAGGTCATCCACTCTAAATTATAAATTGCAATGTAAGAAGAAACTTTTTTTTTTCTTAAAGAGTAATAATAAAAGTTTAAAATTATTACCATGCAGAATTCTCATTTCGTAGTATTCAGAATAACCATAGTGTTCAGTTCTCTAGACAAAGAATGTATTATCATGAAAACATTCTCCTCCAATGAAGAATTTACTGGATGAATTCAGGTGGCCTGCATTAAGCAGGAGGTCAGTAAATGATGACAAGAGTTCTTCTGGCCTTAAATTCAATGAATCTTTGAATGTAACCATTTGCAAATGCCCTTATTCCATTAAACAAATGGAATGTATTTACCTCCTGTGTTAGTGGCAGCACTAATGCATATGGTACACAAGAATTATCTTGAACTAATCCCCTGGCTTCAATAATTTACCATCAGTAAATTGTTTCCCTGCAAGTGGATTTTATTTAACTATCTCAGATTATTTCAGGAAAGGTGATTGCAATTTTCAACTGTAAATGTTAATAACTCTCCAAATTAATTAACATGAAAACTCTCTTGAAATGAAATAATCCCTCATTGTCATTTCATAAGAGCCTGCGCTGATTCTATGATGGGATTCTTTTAACCTAAGAGATATTTTGAGTTAAATTGTTTCCTCCTCATTGTTGTGAAATGACTCAAGATTCCAACCAATACTTTTGCTCTAATTTGAAGATATGGTTTATTTTTTCAAAGTTTACCACTTTAAAATTTTTTAAATTGTTTGCAAAAGTTGAATGAGTGGAACAAAAACAAAACAAAACAGAAATGAACATGAAAGTGGATAATAGGAATATTAAAAAGATAAAAAGGGAAATTCTTGAAAGTAAAAAGAAAAGATATTTGTGAAAAAATTCCAACAAAAATGTTAATTTATTAATTTTGTGTAGAACGGAGGGATTTTTGTGAAACAAATTTGCCATAAAGACCATTTTGGGCAAATTAGTTTTGATTCATCCCCCCACTGCCCCAGCTGAGTTGAAACCTGAATACCGTTTTCCAGAAAAACTCGAAATAGGGGTTTCTATTTACATGATTCTCCTTTACTGCAATCTCATGAAAACACAGAGGTTTATCTCCAAACAGAGGAGTGGTGGTTTATAAGTGTAATTGTTATTTTGCTGGGCAGCTTTCTGATATAATTATTGAGATGACCATTTAGGGGCAGCTGGAAGCAACAGTTTGAGATTGGGATGGAAGGTGCAACAAATAAAATTAAATATTCCACCTCTATTATTGCTTCTGGTTTTCCTTTTGCTTCTCATTCTGAAACTTCTCTTTTTTTTTTTCAAAGGCCCTGTTCTCATGGAATAATTTGTCCTTGCCCTGTAGCAGTGACTGTGCTTTGAAATAATGCATGACTATTTGCATACTCTGCAGGATAATTTGCAATGCAAATATAAATTGCCCCATGGCGAGATACTCTTGACTGATTCAGGGGTAAGTGGCCCCTGTATTATGGGGACAGAACTACCCTGGAATGCAGGAATCTGTGTGAACTCTCCCTGGGGCTAATACCCCTCCCTGGTGCTCAGAAGAACAAGGCCAACGTGGTGGCTGACAAGAGTGCTGAGCTGAGGGTTGAAATGAATATGCATTTTTGTAGTCATGATAACAATTTGCATATTCAAGGTTGAAATGAATATGCATTTTTGAAGTCATGATAATGATTTGCATATCATTATCATAGTTGGTTCCTAATGAGCCAAAATTCAAATTTGTCGTCTTCACCGTAGCGAAACGTGCTTCTTCATTTCCTTGTTGGTTTGTTATTTTAATATTCATTACTTTGTTATTTCATAACTTCCTTTTTTCTGATATTTGTTACCTCATTGCTTTGATATTTTGCTATTTCAGTTTTTGTTACTTTGGCGTGTCAGTGTTAGGTACTTTGATTACTTTGGTTGCTTGGGCTACTTTATTCTCTATTAATTGGTTCTTTCATGACTTTCTGCGGCTTTCCAATACAGATATAGACTAATCACATTCACATTCATTTAAAAAAAAAAAAAGGAAAATCTGCCAAGTAATACCACCGAAACCACAGTGATAAAATACCAAAAAATACGATGAAATGATGAAGTACGATCATGAAATACGATGAGTGATGAAGTGACAAAAAGATTCGAAATCACAAAGAGGGAAGCAAACACTACTTTCATATTTGCTTTGCTAAAATGAATACGAATAGCCCAAATTCATCAACTTCAGTATTCTCTCTGAATATTCATTTCAAGTCGATCGGCGTCCTACTCATAACAACTCAGCGAGGTGTCTTAAACTCCCTGATTTATCCCAATCACTCTTCCCACCTAGGCTCTAACAATGATCTACTCCTCCAGTGAATTCAGTTCCTCTAACCTATATGCTACAGCTTTTCCACTGGCCAGGCTCAGGTCACACCTTGCATTGAACCTTGCTTGTGACTTGTCCCAGGAGCTCCTTTTTCTAAACGTTTGACAGACTCTTAGTACTTCTGCGAGCAGCAAGTATGAGACTTAGTCATGCCTCTTCAATGAAATGCAGTTTAAAGTTTTTCTTGACAGTTTCTGGCAATCTCAGAGACTCCCTTGTTGGAACATTTCCCTGAAATTCTGATAGCCTTGAGTCTCACAGTTTCCCTTTTGTTTGTCTCCCAGAGCTGCTTTGTGCATTCAAATAGAGTTTGTCTGGTCTGGAGCTTAAGCATTGAAGGAGGATGACAGTCTACAGGCTGGCTCCTATTGGAACGTTTTTCTGCACTCTGTTAATGCTCTCTAGCCACACTTGGAGCCATCCCAATTTTGTTGACATGAAGAGCAACATTATTCCTTTCCCTCAAAATTCTTTGTTGGATGCTTTGCACATTCTAGCAGAGTCACTGCCATTTACTCTTCTACACTTTGCATAAGAATATAAGATCTGCCATACTGATTGGGCAAATAGCCCATCATCCTGTTTCCAGCAGTGGACAGATTCAGTTGCTTCAGAGAAGTGCAAAACAGGTCATAAATTGAGTCATCTTCTCCTTGTTCACTTCACTGTCCACTCCCAGCTGTCAGAGGTCTCATCTCTGGTTAACTTGGCTTTGGTAAACTTGACCTCGAAGGGTGAATTGGACCTACTTTCCCATCTCCTGGGGTGGTGAGGGGGGAATGGTAGGTAAGCGCTTGAGTGCCAAGGGGTATCGTTTCTACCAATGCAGGAGCAAGGGTGCCCAGGGAAAACTGAATGCGCTAAGTGTCCGAGCAAAAAAGATCCATGTTGAGTTGCACAGTACACACTCTATACAGCCCAAGGGAGACTAGGGAACATTACATGAATACCGTAAATCCAGAGAGAGTGTGGTTGCCACGTAGGTCCCAAATGACAGAGACTCAAAGTGCCCTACATTTCCTCATTTTATATATTCCTACTGGCTACGCTGCCTGAGGAAGGACCCTGTGTGGCCTGAAAGCGTGCCTATTTCCACCAACAACAGTTGGTCCAATAAAAGACATCATTCGAACCACTTTGTCTCTATGAATACCATAGTCACCAGAAACCAGACCAGGGGCTGTCTCCCTGACCTCTAATGTGAAAATGCAATTGCTGTTTTTTTTAATTGTATCTTTTGAGTGTATTTAAGTTGCCTGTGACTAATGTACATTCTAGCTAAATCTTGAATAGCCTACTCATTAATATAGAGTGCTGAGCCACATTCCAGTCTGTGTGTTATGATAGCAATAGCATCCCTTGGTTAGCATCCTTAACCAAGCTTGGGGAGCTATCGTGCATATACATGAGGAGGAGAACTGGCTGGAAAACTATTGTGGTTTTTTTTCCTTCTGAAATTCTTTTTGCAAAAAATGTTTTCGTCTTATCAAGCTGTCCTGTTCTTTGTCTGTCAAAACCAACCAACAAAAGTGCTGGTTTTAAAATGGTTTGGGGTGGAAAAACTCTTCAGACTAAAATTGACATGTGTTGTGGAAATTTCTAATTAACACAAAGTCATTTTCCACGGATAAAGAAAACATGATGATATGAAACTTCTCTTAGATCTAAAGATAAGGCATGCATGATCCCTGTCCTTCAAGATTTCTCTCTCTAATATTATCAGCTGCATGTAGTTGGACACATTCCTATTTACTCAGAAGCAGTTCAGCGGCACTTCCGTTTTCATGTGTCTTACCATATATATAAGTATTATAAAATGGAAAATAAACTGCAAAAATAGTGAAAACAGGCTTGACTCATGAAGATAATTTTGCAGTGTCCCCCCCAACTTTAAATTTTTTCTCTCCCTACTGTTTGGGCGTATTTATTTATTATTCATTTATTCAAGTTGATACTCCACCCTTCCCCTAAGACAGGGATGGGGAACCTCAAGCTCAGGAGCCAGATGTGGCCTGCAGCTAGTTTTGATGTGGCCCCTTTCTAGTTCCAAGAAAAACTGAGCTCGGGGTAAGTGAGCAGAGAGGAGGACATGAACACAAGGAGAGGGGACAGATTCATGACACAGATCCATGATCTGGACCCTCCTGTTCCTCATCCGACCCCTTAAGCATCCCCGCTCCCAACTTCTATGCAGACCTCAGAGCTTATACCAATTTTCAGTGACCTCTGGGAGGAAAAGGTTTCCCATCCATACCCTAATGTTCAGGGTGACTTGCCCTGCTAGCGAGAGCATATTATTCTCCTGAGTCCCTGATGATCACCTGTTCACTGGGGAAGCTGGAATGCTCCTTCTCTTGGTCATAGTGTAAGCTCCAGGTCATGGCTTCTTTTGAGGGCAGAGGAAGGGGCACAAAAAAATTCTTCAGGAAAAACGTCCCTTCCCTCTCTTTCCCCCATTAAAAGTCCCTTTCGACCCACACAATTTAAAAAAAAAATGTATACATTAGCTTTTGGAACTATGGCCGTTTTTAAATGGCCACAGCTGGAGAGAAAGGCCCGTGGGTGATGGGTGGAGTGAACATGCACTACACACTCACCTCAGGTGAGTGAAGATGGATTCAACCTGGCCAGGGAGATCAAGGGCGGTGATGGCACCCATGTACCAAGCCCAAATGGATGTTAGCCAGGGAGATCATGGGAGGGCCATGGGAGGTCACGGCACCCACACACCCAGCCCAAATAGACACCAGCCATGAAGGTCACAGGAGGTCGCGGCACTTATGCACCCAGCCCAAAGTGTGATGACAGGGTCCACTGGAGCGGACAATCCAGGGCTGCACTGATAAGAGAGCAGCGTCACAAGGATGGTGGGAACACACATCGACAGCCCCAGGACAATCACTGCAAACATTTTCGCTCCCCTCACCCCGGCCGAGGAAAGCAGATCACTCCCTGCAGGAATGAGAACACGGACACTGCTGTTCAGAACAAACCAAACAAAAATTTAATAAAACAAGCATATCCTTAAACAAATAAAAACAAACTAGGGACGCCTCCCCTGGGCTCTGCTCCACTGAGTGCTCTGGGCCTGGAAGAGGTCGTGCACCTGGTGATGTATGTCAATAGGGTCCCCCAATAGCTTCTACAACTTCTCCATGCTCTCCCCCATGAGGGGATGTTAAAAATCTGATAAAACCGGCAATGTTAAAAATCCGATATTCCGATTCTGACAATTATCGGTATGATTGGATTAATCCGATACCAACCATTATCGGCATTATTGGATTAATCTGATACCGATAGTACCACCCCTAATGTACATGGGGGAAACTGTCCCAATTATATTCCAGGCTATTGAGAGACTGGCCATGCACCCCTTTATTATTGGAGATCCAGCCTATCCAATCATGCCCTGGCTAATGAAGGTATACCCCGTATCACAAACACCTGCCCAGGTGCTCTTTAATGCCAAGCTGTGCTCCATCCACTGTGTTGTTGAACATGCCTTTGGGGTTCTGAAAATACGGTAGCGCCTCCTATGGAACAGGAGCAAATTTGATCTGAATCAGGCATCCATGCTTGTGATAGCAGTATCATTCATAATTGTAAGCCACCCAGAGCTGCTGTCTGGGAGGGGTGGGGTATTCAATTTTGGAATAAATAACTAAAAATAATATCTGCAAAAACTGGGGGTGGGGTGTTGCCCTGGACTTTTCTCTCCTGCCTTGTTTGGATGATCCGGTGCCAATGTTCTGATGGGACTTCGATGGCTCAGAGAGGCATATATCACACCAGAACTGGAACACCCGTGTGCTCGCTACATTGCCTGCATGCAGGGAGGGCAGTGAGTAGCCACTGTTTCCCCAACACCCTCCGTGGTCTGCACCCATATGTATATATGTTCACTGTAAATAAACACAATGGTTAATGGGCATGTGTGTGTTGTGTTTCCTCATCAAATACCTCATTGGGTGTATGACAGCCCTCCTTCTCTGCTACAGTCATTAAGAAGGCTGTCCTCTTTCAGATGAGAATCCCATGGAGAGGAGCCCCATCCCCACTGTCTGATCGATTTCCTATTGGGGGATGGTGAACGTATTGCATTTCACACCTGTGGCATTGCGGTCCCCTCCTGGTCATGATCCCTGAGCCTACTGTTCAGCCTGGTGGCCTGTTGCACCTTGGGTGGGAATGCCCTGGCACAACTCTATGAGTGACTTAACATGATGCACATGGTGGCAAGAGGGATTCCAAAAATGGTACGGTGGGCACAATCTCCCCATCCACGCAGAAGACCTGCTCCACCTCACCATGGAACAACATTGTGTGCCAGGCCAACCCAGAGGATGGGGTAGGGGTGGAAGTGGAGCTGGTGCTCTCCTGTGTCAGGAAGGTATAACTGTCAGCTGTCATCTGGCTCTCCCTCTGCAGCTAGTTGATAGGGCACCATCCTTTGTCCTTTCCTGGGGTCCCGCTGGCTTATTTGGCTGTCGGAGGGTATCCTGGCTGTGGACCACCTGGTTCTTCAGGTGGCGGTGGTGGATGCAGCTATACTGGTACTCGCCTGCCAAGGACCTGTCAGCTGCCTTGTTGCTCCCCCTCCCGGATCCTTGGGGCAGCATCCCCTGCCCCTGCCAGGGGTGCTGTGCGCTTACCTGGCTGTTGCCATCTCTGTCCATGCCACAGGTTCTTTTCTTTTTCAGGGTTGGGGCTATGGGTGGTGTTGGAGCCAGCACACCCATCTCTTTGGGTGTGTTTCCTTTAAGGGCTCCTGGCCGGGCTGGGAACGTATCATGGGAGTGGGGATGGGGTGTCAGTTGGCAGCCAGGCACTGTGTCTCTCTAGCCCTCATGTAGCTTTTCTCCATGGTGTTGGTGGACCTGTTTCACAGGCGAGTGTGCTGCCCTGTGCACATGGGCCGTTGAGGGGTGAACACCCATCCCCCCCCCCATCTCCACCCAGGCTTGACTTTTTTTTGGTTGCTCCATGCATGGAGATGGGTGCGTGAGTCATGGGAGCATGCACCCCCCCACCAGCACTTTTATACAGGTGTTTTCAGACGTGGAGGAAGGGTGGACCTGCGTGTTAGTGTCTCATTTAAAAATGGCCTATGGCCCTGTTCAAAAAGCACATGCAGTCTATATACATATAAGTGGCCATGGTGTCAGAGTTCATGAGGCACGAGTTGCATATTTTTCCTCTCTTTTCATTTTGGTAGCCTTAGGTTTTGCTATTTAGATAGTGCTTATCAACAACCTGTAAGTGCTGCACATTATTCACACCCAATTTATAATATAAGAACATAAAGGGGAGGAAAAAATGACAAAACATGAGGGCATAGTTGGGCATACAGTGATGCAGGTCAGTCACCATATAGTGGGATGAAATTCCCTATTACTATGAAAGGTTTGTTCTTCTTATTTGTCTTCTCCTTCATCTTGTATACATTGCAACAGTGCTAGCAATGTATACAAGATGAATTGTGATTAGAGACATCTCCCCAGCCTAAGTGGCATACAAACAATTAAGGCTAAAATTATTATTATTATTATAAACATTTATATAGCGCCAGTCGTGTGACCTGGTGCTGTACAGAACATAGAAGTAGACGCGGTCCCTGCCTGTGGCTTACAATCTAAAAGACAAAGGGGGGGAAACAGGGAGAGGGGACAGTGGGAGAGACAGGGGAGAAGACAAACATTCAAGCGGATGCGAAGTCTCAGGTGCATATGCTTGGCTTGGTTACAAAGAGGTTGGTGGCAGCAGTCTGCAGAGGAGGGCAGACAGTAAGTGTACAGGGAAAGACTAGCAGGCATTGAGAAAGGCAGCCAGGAAAAGGTGGGTTTTGAGGAGGGATTTGAAGGAGTGGAGGGAGGAGGCAAGGTGGATGTGGGCAGGGAGGGAGTTCCAGGCATGGGGGGCAGCGAGGGAGAAGGGTCGAAGGCGGTTAGGTGAGCAGGAGAAATGAGGGAGGGGACAAAGGAAGAGCGGAGAGCACGTGCAGGAGTGTGTAGGGAGATTAGGTCCAAGAGGTAAGGGGGAGCTTGGTTGTGGAGCGATTTGAACGTGAAAACCAGAAGTTTAAACAGGATACGTTCAGGAAGGGGGAGCCAGTGAAGAGAGAAGAGGAGAGGCTGCACATGGTCGAATCAACGGGCAGGCAGAGTGAATGACCTTGGCAGCGGAGTTTTGGATTGTGATAAGGGGGGACAGGTGAGAGCGAGGGAGACCAGCAAGGAGGAGGTTGCAGTAATCGAGGTGAGAGATAACCATGGCATGAACAAGGGTTTTGGCCGAGGAGGTAGAGAGAAAGGGGCAGATGCGAGCAATGTTGTGGAGAATGAATCTGCATGATTTGGCCACAGAGTCAATGTAAGGTTTAAAAGAGAGGTGCGTGTCAAAGATGAAGCCCAAGCTACGGGCTTGGAGAACAGGACGGATGGTGACCCCATTGATGGAGATGGTCAGGTTAGAGGGAGAGGAAGGGGAGGGAGGAAAAATGTGGAGTTCGGTCTTGACCATGTTGAGCTTGAGTTGACGTTGGGACATCCAGGCGGAGATATCAGAGAGACAGTTGACGAGGTGTGAGTGGACAGACAAGGAGAGAGAGGGGGTAGAAAGATAGAGTTGGGTGTCATCAGCATAGAGATGGTATTGGAATCCATGGGAGGCAATAATTTTGCCAAGGGACAGGGTGTAAATAGAGAAGAGGAGAGGGCCAAGGACAGAACCTTGGGGGACCCCAACCGAAAGGGGGAGGGAGGAGGAGATCGACCATTGGAGTGAGACATTAAAGGAGCGGTCAGAGAGGTAGGAGGAGAACCAGTAAAGGACAGAGCCAAGGAAGCCCAAAGAGTAAAGCGAGTCCAAGAGAAGCGAGTGGTCGACAGTGTCAAAGGCAGCAGAGAGGTCAAGGAGGACAAGAATGAAGTAGTGGCGCTTAGATTTAGTGACAAGTAGATCATTGGTGATCTTGACCAGGGCAGTTTCAGTAGAGTGGAGGGGACGGAAGTCGGATTGGAGACGGTCGAAGGAGGAGTCGGCAGAGAGGAGGTCCAGGCAGCGGGAATAG
Source organism: Sphenodon punctatus (assembly GCA_003113815.1). Classification (NCBI taxonomy): domain Eukaryota; kingdom Metazoa; phylum Chordata; class Lepidosauria; order Sphenodontia; family Sphenodontidae; genus Sphenodon; species Sphenodon punctatus. The sequence continues at coordinate 1,673,053 of QEPC01008233.1, read as the reverse complement.
ATGATTATGAGTACCAACAGTAATGGCTATACTTGTGAAAATTGTGGCAACAGTAACCACCACAGTTTTCCAGATGAGCAGATATCTGGGTTGCTTTGGCACCTCAGTGTGTGACAGACACCCCAGTGCGGCAGGACATATAAGAGAGAGAGAGGAGAAGCAACAGTTCTTGCAGACAACATTGGGTATGTGTGATAGGAACTAGCTGGCATTCAGAGTCTGACCTTTAAGAATAGCACCAGTATGGAAGGTACACATGCTCCTCCTAATAGAGGACAGCACCCAGAGTGGGTGCTAAGAGGAAGGGTAGGTGTGGAGGCTGGGGTGGATGGTGCCTAGAGTGAAAACAGGTGTGAGCCTCTACAGCCTGACCAGCTGAGTGAGGCCAGTTGGTCTGGGTGTGGCTGAGGCAGTCCAGAAGCCCCAAAAGGAGAGAGCAATAGGAGCTCAGAAGGGGATGTCTGGTGATAATTTTGGCCACCACGTAGGTATCAAAAATGACTTGAGTAAAGAAAATGTGTCTGGCAGCCTCTTCTAGGATGGTCACCCAGACCTCCAATAAAGATGCATTGGTGCTAATGTCTAATAGTGGTCCCGCTCCCACCTAGCCATCCACCATTGGCCATAACCAGCAGCCGTGAAGTTGCACGATGTGGATCTTAGCTGAGCCAGCAACTTTACCATCTCTGCAAGAGACGCTGATTCAGCTCTATCTGTAGAAAGCTGACCCTTGGGCAAAAGGCACATCTTTCCTTTATTCTGTCTAAACTAGCAGCACCAACCCTACACAAATCTTCCCAATGAAATGTCCGGAAAGTTTTTCACACCATTCAATAGATGAATCGACCTCAGGGTATAAACATACCGGAGCCACCACACTACCTATCACCCAGAAGAGGTTAATGGGGCAAGATCATGTACCATCTCTAGGGTAGATGTGAGGTCATTTTTCCTTGCCTCTGTCACCATCTCCTTGTATAATGCCATAAACTCAGGATAAAGTTCCAATCTGAAACTGTTTTGGAACGGTGCCACCTCCTCTGTAATTTTCTTCCACATGGTATACTAGTTAGGGAGATTATGCCTTGTCTATAATTAATTTTACTTTTGAACTGCAAGATTCACTGAATAGTCACTGATGTTGCAGGTACACTTCAAATTATATGTTCTCTCCTGTATATATAAATAGTCACTGTGTTTTCATTTCCATCTACTATGACTTTAATATACGCAGATTTTTCTGTCACTCAGCATGGAAAGTTCTCAAGGACAGAGAGTGTTAGAAGGAAAGGAGACACTACGCTTCTTTGTTTCTTCGACTCCTGTCCATATTCTGTTGATGTGATTAAGTGCTGGTAGTGTCTGATTTAAAAGGCTATGCTTTTCTGTGCATATTAACTACTCGCAATTGAAAATATGTAGCTAGCCATACATGGGTGTCGATGGAATAATTGTTGTACGTGGCACCTGCCTTACTGATCAGTAGACTTGGATATTAAAAAATCAACTAGGTATTATTATGATAGGTGAACACAAACACTAATGATGAAAACTCGACTTTTAACCCTTTGTTTTCTTGTCTTTGGCTGATTCCCGTCTGTGTTGGTCCTCTATCTTCATTCGTTTCTATTACACTCCAGTTTCGCCCGTATTTTGCATTTTTCTATTTCCTTTTTTACCAATTAACTTTCTCTCTCCTTTGGCCTCTGTCTTGGTTTCTTCTTTTCAAACTGTATTCTGTGTATGTTTTTGCAAATATAATCATGGTTTCTCCTCTCTATCTGTCCAAACCAGACATCTTTCTTCCCTCATTCTGTCTGCGGAGGGCCCTGACTCAGCTTTTCCTCTGACTTTTTCACTCTGGACGTGTTCTTCACGTTATGCCCCAACCTCATCCCAGCATTCTTGTTTCCATCATTTGCAGCACAGTAATTTCCCTTTCCCCAACTGGCCAGCACTCAGTTCTGTACATGTACACTTTTGTTTTAAGCTTGAGTAGTATCTTTTTAAAACACATAACACTTCTATAAGTCCTCTTAATTTGAACCAAGTTCTTTGATCCTCCTGCTCGCACATGTGACAACCCTGGGTGTTTTTACACACACGCATTTCTCCTGCATATTTGCTGTTACATCCTGAACTTTGTGTCTTAATCACTCACCCAGATCTTAAACATCTGGCTCTTTGAACTTCTGCATAGAACTTCTCCCAGAATTTGTGTGTGTAAAAAGTTCTCCTGATAAACTGCTTTGCTCCAGGCAGCTGTGGTCACTTGGTTTCCATGGCAGCCCCAACCGTCTACAGCTGCGGCTACTTTATGTTGTCTCAGGGCAGTGTTTGTATGAAGAATGCATCCAGGAATTGCCTCAGGGCAGTGTGTGTGTGAAGAATACATCCGGAACTTACTTGTGGACTTGTAAACCCAGAAGATTGAAAGACCAGGACTTTAAGGTGTGTGTAAAAATGCCCATTGATTCTATCCTCAGATCACTCCCCTCACATATCTTCTTTCACATTTCCAGATCTAACTGCAACTCTGTTTTTGTCTTCCACTCCATCACCTTCTGGACCCCTAACCTGCCAGCAGTCACCCTCCTCCCCATCTCCTCTTCCACCCTCAAACTCCTAAGCCCTGATCCATTTCCCTTGGCCTTGCCAGAGCAGTCACCATCAGGTCTCTAAGACTAGGGGGGTGCCCATGTCATTTTTCGTTTTTAAAATTGTCATTTTTCGTTTTTGAATATTTTTTTTGTTATTGTTCATTTTTATTTAGTTTTTGTTTTTGCATTAGATTCCAAGGTAAATCACTTTAGGGCTTCCTAAGGCTTAGGAATCGCTTGTATTTGGCCTCCAAAGTACTTTCCCCCTTCCCCAAAGTTACTGAGAGTGTGGCAGAAATATCACAGAGAGACTGGCATGTAAGCATATGGGCGAGGGACAGGGCAAGAGCAGACACTGGCAGGAAGCAGCCGTGGGAGCACGGGGGGCACTGAAGAAACAGAAACTGTGACTCACAGAGGAAGGAGGAGACAAACTGTGTGTGTGCTCCAGCAAGACTTTAACTTCTTGGAAGCAGAATATCAGGGAGAGACTGGCACACGGGAGGCAGGCAGTCAAAAGATGGAGCACCAGAGGCATGGGCAAGCTGCCACTGACTAGCAGCAGGGACTGGCAAAGGAGACATGCTTCCCCAAGTCTGTTGGGCTTTAACTATCAGAGACTGCTTCAGGACTTATATATGAGAGAGAGAGAGAAAGAGAGAGTATAACTGGCAGTAACCACCACAGTTTTCCAGATGAGCAGATATCTGGGTTGCTTTGGTACCTCAGTGTGTGACAGACACCCCAGTGCGGCAGGACGTATAAGAGAGAGAGAGGAGCAGCAGCAGCAGGAGGCCCTGGTGGCAAGCAGTTCTGGGCATTTGGTACTGTCCTTGGCACCCCTAAGCATGTCAGGACATCAACTTGCAGCGATTGCCCTGGGGAGCAGAAGTTCTGAGAGAGAGAGAGAGAGACGTACTAGCAGGAGCAGGCAGTGGTGGCAGGCAGCAGAGGTGTAGAGGCAGCAGGTATTGGCACTGGCATTGGCATTTTCACCCCAAAGTCTGGCAGGGAATGAACCTGCAGAGAGCACCCTAACAGAGGCAGGACTTTTGTGTGTGAGAGAGAGACATGCACTGGCAGGAGGAGCAGCAGGTGGCAGTGCAAAGCAGGAAGCCGAATTAGGAGGAGCAGAGGCAGTAAGTACTCGTGGCACTGGCACACCCAAAGTCTGGCAGGGTATCAACTTGCAGAGAGCACCCCAGGGGGCAGGATTTGTGTGTGTGTGTGTGTGTGTGTGAGAGAGAGAGAGAGAGAGAGAGGCTCACTGGCATCCCCAAAGTTTGGCAGCAGGTTGTCCCACATGTGCCAGACAGCCAGCAGCGGCTGCTGTTCTAATGCTTTCTGGGAGCATTCTGGGAAATGGGTGGACTGGTCATTTGGCAGTTATGGCAAATGTCAGAAGGGCCAGTACTGTTGATGGCTGTTTCGTGCAATGTGAGGTTTTTATACTGTATGTTTCTAATGACAGGGGCAGGGTTACTGAAAATTAGGGGTGAAATGAGATTTCAATCCCTCCAAAAATCTCACTGAGAATGGGCTTCTCAACAAGATTTTCTGTGTTCAGAATCAGCGTTCTCGCTGCCATTCTTGTGAGATTCTCAAGTGCTGCAAAATGACTCCCCCCCCCCCCGCCACCCCCCCAATGTTCTGTGCATGTGCAAAATGGCCACCAGGGGGCCGCACATGCTCAGAATGGCCACAGCAGCCATTTTGCTCATGCACAGTGTGTTTTGGGGGCACGTCCATGTTCCGAATGGCCACGGCAGCCATCTTGCGTATGCACAGGGCGTTTAGGGGATTTTCAAGACTCTCATGAGATTCTCAAAAACCCTAACAAGATCTTGCAAGATCTCCCCGGGTTGCAAGACTATCATAATTTTCTCGCGAGAACGGGTAACATTCTCGTTTCACCTCTACAAATGCTAGAACTGGTTTTAGGTTCCAGTCAGCCTCTGCTGGGAAATGTAGTCATGCATGCTCCCAGAGATCCTTCATGGTGGCTCCACTCCACAGCAGCGCACTGGCTCCCTTCACTTGGACGCTATAGGCCACATCCATGCTGAGTTTACTGCCCCTTGCCCCTTCCTGTCCACTATGCCCCCCTGCTGTCCTTCTTCCTGATCACCACACCCCCTAGAAGTTTTCCTGCTGCCCCCCTTCCTGCCTGGCATTCCCCACTCCCAGTAATGTTCGTGCTGCCCTTCCTCCTGCCCATCGCGTTCCCCATAGGGGACTTGGTAAAATACTCAGTGCACCGGGAACACATTACACCAGTGCTTTGTCCGAAGTCTTCACTGTCTGCCTATAGCTTTCTGGACACAATTCAAGGTGCTGGTTTTGACCTTTAAAGCCCTAAACTGTCTGAGTCCCACTTATTGGAAAGACTGCCTGTCCTTCCATGCCCCATTGAGGCACCTGCAATCAGCTTGGAGCTCCTCCCAGTGGGTATTAGGAATGTGCGAACAGAGTTCAGGGGTTCGGTGTTTGGCCCAGGGTTCGGGGTTCAGGCCATTTGCAAACACCCCAAACCACCACCCCGCCTGAACTGGCTGAACTGGCTGAACCAAGTTCAGGTTTTGAACCCATTTCGGTGGGGGGTGGGGGACAGGGGGAACCCAGTTTTCCCTCCGCCCTCCCCCTTCAGGCTGGTGCACAGGTGGAAGGGGTGCCAGGGCTCACCTCGCCACCCCCCTGCCCAGCCTGGTGAATTTTTAAAAAACAAAACAACCTCCCCCCCACCCCAGGGATCGACCTACCTGGTGGTGCCGGAGCTCCAGTCTTGGGTCCGGTGGTGGCGGGTCCGGCTCTGGTGGTACTCCGGAGCACTTCAGGCCTCTTCTAGGCCTTCCAGGAACTGAGGGAGGAGTTGGCAGCCCTCCTTAAGTTTCCAGAAGGCCTAGAAGAAGCCTGAAGCGCTTCGGAGTGCTTCCGGAGCCAGACCCGCCACTGCTGCTGCTGCCGCCACTGAACCCGGAGCCCCAGCACCACCAGGTAGGTCGATCCCTGGGGTGGGTTTAATTTATTTTTTTTACCAGGCTGGGCAGGGTGGGGGGGGAGGGGAGGCCTGGCACCCCTTCCACCCACGCAGCCTAGAGGAGGGAGAGAAAACCGGATTCCCCCCGGCCCCCAAATGGGTTCAGTGAAACCAAACAGGTTCGGGCCGAACATCCCAAACCCAAACGGTTTCAGGGGGGGCCAAACCCTAAATGGGCTGAACACCGAACCACACACCCCCCCCCCGGTGTTCGCACATCCCTGTTAGCCTTGTCTGTATGACGAGATCCCAGGGAGTCATTGGCCCTTTTTACATGAGACAACCCCACTCATGCCCATTCAGAATCACTGCATGGGCATGAGTGGGTGCAGCCCATGAGCAGACATGAGTGGGTGCTCCCACAAAACATGCATCCCCACCCACCCCCCAAACATCCCTACTCACAGAGCAACCAGAGAAAACAGAGGTTGTTCCATGCATGGGGATGCATGTGAGGCAGTGTGCACGCCCCACCCACCAGTCACACATGCACCAGTACACCCACAGACCCCTCCCCCCCCACTCTGCGGGGGATGTGTAAAAAAGGCCATTCTTGGTTGCTGCCTTAATACTATGGAACTCCCTTCTCCTGGAGGTCTGGTTGAGCCTGAGACTGAGCATCTTCCAGAGGTGGTGTAAGACTTATTTGGGAAAGCATTTGGCAGGCAAGGATAGGGGGTAGAGGTGGGTTTTGATGGGTGGTTTTGGAGTAGGAGTGGAAGGGAGGGTTCAGGTGTTGGGAATTGGGAGGTAGTATTGGGGACCGTTTTTGGGGGTATTTTTGTATAAATTTTAATATTTGTACTGTTTGTGAGCTGCCCTGAGCCTGTGGGAAAGACAGCATATAAATTTGAATGAATTGAATAAATAAATAAATCAATATCTTCTGTCAGCCAGAGGTGGTGCATAAATGAAGACTTACGGCGGCAAAACCTACCTAATTTAGCTGCCTGTCCCCCTTCCACCGGGCTCCGAGGTCCCCAGTCAGCTCCCCTCCACAGCCAGCATTTTGCCTGTTTGGCAATATTAGTTTGGCAGTCAGGAGCTGGAGCTTTCACACACTCAACTAAGACTGGGCTTCTCTCAATCTGACAGTATGGGGCATGCTGTGATTGGCCTAGGCTTCCTCCTTGTCTTTGGGCGGGTTATTGTCTCATGGCTTTGGAAGGTTGCTCCAGCACAGGGGAAGGGAATTTTGTCACTGTGAGGGAGAGAAGAGGAGATTCTAAACTGGCAGGGTTCCTGATCAGTTCTAGAGCAAAGAGCCCAGCTGGTCAGCAGAAAGAAGATTATTTGGGGCACCCTTCCCCCCCCCCTCCTCCCCACCCCATTTTAGGGCAATCAGCTGTGGAGCACTCCTGTCCTGAGGTAGTGGAGCAGCCCCAGAGCAGTGAACTCATGGAGATTCCCCTGTTTCGAGGCAGGGGACAGTGCAGACCCCACTCTGGGCAAGGACACTGAGGCTGAGCCCTAGTATCATGTCCTCCAGACCTTAGCTTTGGGAAAGGCAGTAGTGGCCAGTGATCCCAGTGGGACTCAGCAATCCCTAGAGAGTGCAGGCTGAGAGCTCTGTTCTGCCACTCCTCCTGTCTCAGGAAGGGGCTTGAGACCAGGTGTAGGCTACGAGTTCAGCCCCACTGCCACCACCACCACCACCTCCTCCTCCTCTCCCCCTCCCCTTGGAAGGGAAGGGATTGGACCAGCTACACGCTCATTGCTGCTGTTGGTTGCCACCTCCTCTGCTTCCCACCACCACCACCACCACCCACCGAACCACCACCACCAAGGACTCCGATCGGGAGCAGACTGTGAGCTCAGTTTAGCCCCTCTACAACTGCCTCCTGCTCCTCCTTCCTCCCCACTCCTAGGTCTGAGGTGCAGACTGTGAGCTCAACCCTGACACCAGTGCTGCCTCCTGTCCTCACCTCCCTGGGAAGGGGTGTGCATGGTGGCTGCCACTGCCAGGCTGTGTGGAGGCAGGCAAGTATATCCCACGAAAAACAGCCAGGGTCTTGACTATAGCAGGGGGGTCCCCCAGGGCCACACAGGGGCTCTTAGGGGAATTAGCTCACCCCCTACTACGCGGTGTCCGCCTCAAGCCAAGGCGGAACCCCCTCCTTCCAGGCAGGGGGTACCCTCTTTGGACACAACGCTCACAGTCCACAGGGTCTTTCAAGTCTCAGCATCTTTATTGGACACTTCCCTGTGTACCTGGGCTGCCGGCTCATCTGCCTGCACCCTACAGCACCACGTTAGTCTCTCCAGACCTCAGAAGCAAGGCACCAACAACTCCCCAATGTCCATACAGCCAGACCTTCGATCCCCAGGCCCTGGCCAAGTCTTCCCCCAGGCTAGAGGCTCCCTCCTGGACACAGCCTCCTGCAATACCTGGGTCCTACTCTGTCTCCCTAGCAGTCAGCACCCTGGACAGCATCGACCACAAAGGCTTACAGGGAGATGTTGCCTCTTTGGCTCCCTGGCAGAGACAGAGAACTTCTTCTCTCTGCCTTCCTTATATCCACAGGCAGAGTGGGCGTGGCCAGGCTTCCACTCTGCAGCCTTAAAAGGCCAGTGCCCTGCCCACTCTGTCACAAGGGTTCTCAGCCTGTATCCCCTCAGGCTGATTCCCAGCTCTGGGATTGGCTCTGCCACACCCCTTAGGTACACTCCGCCATCTGATGGGTACCCCTTACCCCCTTCTTAAAGGGGTAGAAGCCCCCCTTGGGCTGCTCCCTGCTACACTGACACTTCCCCAAATGTCACTAGCAATGGGCACTCCTCCTACCCCAAGATGGCAATTCTGGGGAACTGTCCTGTCTCAGTCGTTCCATGCATCTGATGCCTTTACAAAAGGTAAACTCAGTTCTTCCTAATGTGCCAGTGTCCTATTTGGGTGAATTGGGGGGGGGGGGCAGTAGGGATGTGCGAACGCGGTTCGGGCGTTCAGTGTTCAGCCTGAACTCAGCCCGTTTGGACAGCCGAACTGAATGGCCGAACCAAATGCCAAAAGCCCCGAACAGTTCGGCCGCGTTCGGATGAGTTTGGCAGCGTTTGGGCAGGAAAAACAGGACTGGAAGGCCCGGTGGGGGGGGGGAAGCTGAGGAGCAGACTTCCTGGTGCCAGGGGTGGAGAGGCTTGGACTAGCAGCCAGCCCGCCCAATCACCATCCCTCTTTTATTCAGACCACTGGCTTCGCAGTCTGCGATTGGTCACGGACTAGGCTGCACAGAGCCAATGGGGCTTGAGGTAAGGTGGGTGCAGCAAGTAACAAAAGTCATTGCCCTCCCCCCTTCCAACTCCTTCTGAGTTAGTCAGTGATCCTGTCAGCAGGCGTTTTCAGAAGGCTCCCTCTCCCAGCAGTTTGTGTTCCTCCCAATCTATTGCCATCCTCCTCCTATTTCACCCATTTCCACACATTTACCTCCATAGTTTCATTCATTTACATTATATTAGATAGATTTAGGTGTTATTTTTATTTTTTACCCCTCCCCGTGTTCTTTCTCCCTACCCTCCATTGAATCCTCCGCTCCTCCCTGTATCTATTCCATTCCTGATTCCCTTCCCCTGTTTTGGATTTATTTAGAGTAAGATTAGATTAATTTAGTTTTCATTTCAGTTTTGTACCTCTCCTTGTGTTGTTTGTTGTGAGCTGTCTGTGTCCCCCACCCCCCTCCCCGTGTGTGTGTGTGCGTGTGTGTAGATTTATTTATTTACTAGCTAGATGTTTCGGCTTCTGCCTTCATCAGTAACTCAGTTGATTTTTGAACTGTAGTGTGCTGTGAGCCAAGCTGACAGTTCCAAGAACACTGAGGGTAGAGAGGTTCTAAGGTGTGACATCAGATGTAGTTATTCTTACAAGAAAAAATAGGTTCAGGTATTGTCTTCTAAGCTGAGGCCATTGGGTGTTAGGGTGTCAAGCCTGTAGATCCAGAAGTTCTCCCTGGCATCTAGTAGCTACATAACACCCTCCACCCCAAAGCTACTAGTTGCCAGGGAGAACTTCTGGATCTACAGGCCCCCCTCCACTGTCTAGTATATATATTAATTAGGTAGGTAGATAGATAGATAGATGTAGGAGGTAGCTTAGTTATAGAGATAAATATAGTGTGTAGTGGGTGTGGATGAGTGGGGATGCGTGTGCGGCCATGTGCATGCCCCGCCCATGCACCGGAGCACTCATGGACCCACCACCTGCTGTAGCCATGTAAAAAGGGCCTGTGAGGAGCCACTCAAAGAAGAACAGAAGGTTGCTACCTTGTAAAGAAGGTTTTTTGAGATGGCTCCAAACATTCTCACAACACCCACCTTTCCAGCCCCGCATGGATTTTTTTTCTTATATGTCTAGAAAGGGTTTGGAACGAACTGTCATTCTGAGGGGGAGAGTGCTTTTATACTAGAGGAGCTCGAGACATCATGTGCTCTATTATTTTAATATGGTGAGCATGCACAACCCTGTTGTGAGAATGTTGGGAGCTATTTCAAAGAACCTTCTTTACAAGGTAACAACCTTCTGATCGCTCACATGGGGAGGAGTTGTTTGTAAACAAACAGCTTTATCTCCCAGTCCGATCTGTGTGTCTGTTGCTGTTGCTGGGTCTCTAATGTCCTGCCATTCCACCATGAGCACTCGTGGGGGTCCCTGGAGCACCCCAAGCCTCCTGGCGGATCTGAACTTGACCAAACATTTGGCGGGACCAATTTCCGCCGGATCGAACACCCGAAAACGAGGTTTTCGGGCTGAACTGCCTAACGGCCGAACATCCAAACCCCATTCTGTTCACACATGCCTAGGTTCATGGGTCCCAGGTGACTCTGTCAATGATAGTGTGGTAGATATTTTATATCTACATCAATTTCTGCCTAGCTCTGCCCCCTCCACTGTCAGTTTGAACCACTGATCCTAGTGTCCTATTGTATGACTTGGAGGCATGTGGGATATTTCTAGACTTCAAAATCTGGGTGCGGTGAAGTCGCACACAGGAACTTTAGATGATCCTCCCCCCAGTCAAAGTCAGCTGGTCACCTTTGTAAATAGCGGTGCCCAGCAACTTCTGCATGTTTCATGACCTGGACTTGTAAGACCCCAGTAGCAGAGGATGTAGAAGTTCGGGTTATGAAACATGCGGAAGTGTCCAGGCACCGCTGTTTACAATAGTTTACAACCTGGACTTTGAAGTCTGGGAAAATTAGTGTGCATATAAAAAGACCCATAGAGGACTTCAGTGGGAACTTGTGAGAAATTCAATGAGAAATTCATTAAAAAAATAAAATAAAATATACTACAGTCTATGTAGGTGGGTATTTTTCCAGACTCTATTATGACAACACAGAATGGCTAAAAATTCCTTTCAAAGCAAATAAGTGGTACAGGAGGCTTTCTGTGATTGATCTGCTGGGCTTCTTTAGCTCCTGTATTTGAGCAGGAAAAAGAGCAAGAGAAAGGCCTTGCCTTGCCTCTCTCTGGCAGGTTCTATAGTGGACATGGTGGAGGGGGCAGCTATAATTGCAGGCTGTTCAACAGGATGGATGTTCATTTTGTATTCACCTGAACACAAAAAGCACAAAAAATATGTATTTTGTGTCCCTCCCCAATAAACACACAACAACTGGAACTATTTTTTTTAATGTTTTGTCTTTTTGCTCGGCAGTTTGGAAAATCTGACTACAAGGGGTTGGTGTTTGAAGTGGGAGAGTCCTCACATGACTAGATCCCATTACTGTAGCCATCAACACATACTCAGAGGCCTGACACTGTCACCACAGCACTCATTTATGAGTCTTTAGCCACTTACATACACTTATTATTATATACTATTTGTCATCTTTAGATTGTAAGCTCTCGGGCAGGGACCGTGTCTATCTTGTTTTTTGTAAACCACCAGGTACATCGCTGGTGCTATATAAATGCTAATAATAATAATAATTAATAATTTAATGTGTGTTACAATCCTTATCTGCACTGATTATCAGCAGGGATCCTAATTTTTTCTGTTAGGGAGTTTCTGCCAGTGGCAATTTTCCTGAAAAACCTGGAATTCTGTGTTTTTCTCTGGGGAAAAGAAGGAATTCTAGTGCTTTTCTTTGGAAAAGCATGGAAAACTAATGTAATAATCAGTGTTTTCTGGGAAATTTCTGCCTGCAAAAAGTCACTGGCAGAGAAAACTAGAAACCAAGACAGAAACCAGAAATACAACATTTACCCCCTGTGCACATTCCAATTCCATAAGTCTAGAGTGCAACAGACTGGGCAAGTTGGAAGGGAATTAGCTTCTCAAGCTTGTGTAAATCTCATTTTGCTCATTAATGCTTAGTTAATTGTTTATCAGTTCAATAGTGTATTTTCTTATCTCCAAGTCAGGGTACTAATACAGCTATACACGACAAACTATACTTTCTTCTTGCAGGCAGTACTTATAACCTCTTTGCATAGCTTTGAACTCTGGAGGCTGTACTGAAGGTCTGAGCGGTCAGTGAGTCCGTAAAGGAAAAAAGGAATTCCGGTTGCAAAATGTGCTATCAATATATTATACTAGTTTGTGCAGTGGGCATAGAAAGGAAGTATGGATTGGCTATTACATTTTTTTTTGCCTCAAGCTCTGTCAAATTGGATTCAGATAAAGCAGTCAGCAGTAACAGGTGTAATATGAATTAGTCTACAATTGTGGCTGAGTCTATTCAAAGTGAGAGAGTGATTCAAACTGATTCACACATCTCAGTGGCCTAGAGTAGTATGGGAGGTGCAGATGAATCAGAATGAATGCTAAACAGGACAAATATTCTCTCTCCAAAACAGTAAAGAGATGCCAGGTAACCCCTGTACCTAGGGGACACTGGAAGTGGGACATCACAGTCTTGTTTACCTGTCTATCCCAAAACTGTATTTGGGAAGGAAAACCATGCATTTTCCTCAGAATACTACAAAAAATCCATGTTTATAGAGTACAGCATACAGGCAGGTACAGTTTCCTTGTAGACACTTTCCCAACAGTTCAAATGACACTGCCTTGACTGTAAATTTATTTATTTATTTATTTATTTATTTATTTAGTACAATTTAATATCCCACCCCCTTTGTGCCTCAGGCACCTGGGGGCGGCTAACAACAATTATAAAAACACCACCATATAAGGACATCTACTTACATAATAAAACAACTAAATCCAGGGCTAAAAGACTAAAAAAAAATCCAACCCCCCTCCCACTACCCCTCTCCCCCACCAAACACCTGGCAGAACAGCCAGGTTTTACAGCGGCGGTGGAAGGAGGGGATATCCAGGGAGAAATGATCCTCTACTTGGAGGGAATTCCACAGCCTCGGGGCGGCCACCAAAAATGCCCTTTCCATGGTCCCCATAATTGAAACCCAGGGGACCTCAAGGAGGGCGCCCAGGGTGGACTGCAGGGTTCGCCCCAGAACACGGGGGATGAGGCGGTCTCGCAGGTAAGCGGGGGCTAGACCGTATTGGGCTTTATAGGTTAAAACCAACACCTTGAATCAGGTCCAGAAGACAATAGGCAGCCAGTGCAGAGCTCAGAGCACAGGGGTAATATGCTCTCGGTGCCCTGTCCCCATAAGGAGATGGCCTGCCACGTTCTCCACCAGCTACAGTCTCTGAACCATCATCAAAGGTAGCCCCACGTGGACCGTGTTACAGTAATCCAGTCTTGAGGTAACAAAGGCATGAATGATGGTGGCCAGGTCCGAGTCCAAGGTATACGGCCGAAGCCGCTCTATCAGATGTAATTGACAAACAGCACACACGGCCACCACTTGGGCCTCCAGGTGCAGCCAGGAATCGAGTCTGGAGTCTGGGACTGGAAACATTGGATGCATAAACATTGGATGCCAGAAGCCCCCAGCCGCCATAGCAACAGCAGGGCTCATCCCCTGCAGGTGAGCGAGGCTCCACCCCCTGGGAGGGCCCAGCCCAGGCCCCAGGCCAAAGCTGCCCGCCCGCCC
>QEPC01008233.1:1620467-1645994 GCA_003113815.1 Sphenodon punctatus | reverse complement strand
CATCTGAGTCTCTCCTCCACGAGGCTGGGGGAGGGGGCCCGACAATTAGCCCGTCGCCGCCATTTTGGCGGCGAAGGGGCCTTGTCGCTAAATCTAAGCGCCTTTACTCCATTCTTGTCCTCCTTGACCTCTCTGCTGCCTTTGACACTGTCAACCACTCACTCCTACTGAACTCTCTTTGCTCCCTAGGATCCTGCAGCTCTGTCATTGACTGGTTCTCCTCCTACCTCTCTGACCACTCCTTTAATGTGTCTCTTCTCAATTCCAACTCCTCCTCCCTCCCCCTCTCAGTTGGGGTTCCCCAAGGCTCTGTTCTGGGCCCTCTCCTCTTCTCTATCTACACCCTGTCCCTTGGCAAACTCATTGCCTCCCACGGCTTCCAATATCACCTCTATGCTGACAACACTCCAACTCTATCTCTCCACCCCCCCTCTCTCCCCTTCTGTCCAAGCTCACATCATCAACTGTCTCTCTGATATCTCTGCCTGGATGTCCCAACATCAGCTCAAGCTCAACATGGCTAAGACTGAACTCCTTATCTTTCCTCCCTACCCTTCCTCTCCCTTTTTCCTGTCCATCCTTATCGATGGGGGTCACCATTCGTCCCATTCCCTAAGCCCGTAGATTGGGCTTCATCTTTGACACTCACCTTTCCTTTAAATTTTACATTGACTCTGTTGCCAAGTCCTGTCGCTTCGCCCTTCACAACATTGCTCGGATTTGCCCCTTTTTCTCTGTCTCCTCAGTCAAAACCCTTGTTCATCTCTCGCCTGGACTACTGCAACCTCCTACTTACTGGCCTCCCCCGCTCTCACCTGTCCCCCCTTATCTCCATCCAAAACTCCGCTGCTAGGGTCATTCACTCAGTCCATCGCTTCGACCATGTGCAGTCTCTCCTCTCCTTGCTTCACTGGCTCCCCCTTCCCGAATGCATCCTTCACAAACACCTGGTATTCACTTACAAAGCCCTTCACAGCCTGGCCCCCCCTTACTAGGGATGGGTGAACAGAACGCGATTTGGATGTTCGGTCGTTTGGTTCGAAACCCGAGTTCGGGTTCGATGGTTCGGTTCAGCCGAGTTCAGTTTGGTCGAAATTGGCCGAACGTTCAAAAATACCGAAATCGAAACCGAAACGAAATCGAAACAGAAACCTAATGTTTGGCCCTGGAAAGACATTTTTCCTGCCTCCAAACTCATCCGAACTTGTCCGAGCACGACTGAACTGTTTGGTTGTTTGAAAGTTTGGTTTGGACATTTGTTTCGTATGTCCGAACAGACTGAGTTCGGTCTGAACTCCAAAAATCCGAACTGCGTTTGCCCATCCCTACCCCTTACCTCTCAGCCCTAGTCTCCTTACATACTCCTGCACGCGCTCTCCGCTCCACCTCTGCCCCCTCCCTCGCTCTCCCTCATCTCCCCTGCTCCCCTAACTATCTTCGTCCATTCTCCCTTGCTGCCCCCCATGCCTGGAACTCCCTCCCTGCCCACATCTGCCTTGCCTCCTCCCTCTGCACCTTTAAATCTCTCCTCAAAACCCACCTCTTCCTTGCTGCCTTTCCCAACGCCTGTTAGAACTTTCCTTTCAATATATACTATCTGCCCTCCCCGCAGACTCCTGCCTAACTGCAACCAAGCCAAGCACATGCACCTGGGACCTCGCATCCACTTGAATGTTATTTATCCCTTGTCTCTCCCTATATCCCCTCTCCTTGTCTCCCCGCTCCATGTCTATTAGATTGTAAGCCATAGGCAGGGACCACATCTATCTTACTGTTCTGTAAAGTGCCAGGTACACTGCTGGCTCTATACAAATACTTATAATCATAATTATAATTATAATCATAATAATAATAATCTGAAAGTAAAGACTGTGGATTCTCTCAAAGCCCAGTGCACTGAAGCTGGGCTCATTTTTTTCTATTATTGCTTTAAAAAGAAAAGAAATGAGAGAAATCTCAACTGTAGTCTATTTCAAGGGTCAGATGTGAATTCTTGACTAAACAAACACATTTTCTAGGTTCTACCAATAGAGCTGACTATTGTGTTTAATTCAGCTGCTTGAAAAGAACTCTCCATATTGCCCAATTAGCTTTCTTTCTTTTAGTTTAACTGCCACAGCAGTAGGAGCTGTATGCTGAAGTAGCCAAGCTTTGATGCTGTCATGCTAAGACAGGAGTCCTGGGTACTAATCTTTCTTGCATACTTGTCTCATCACTTCATCAACTTCTTTACAAATAATAATGAAGGATCAGCTCCCGGTTTCTTAGCACAGAATGCTTAGCAGCCAATATTTACTGCTGCTGTTGATGACAATCTGTTTATCTCATTGGCAGCTGAGCACAGGAGAAACATCCTGGTCACAGGTGACCAGCTACCTTTACTGCTTGCTTTTGCTCAGAACTCTCAATCAGCCATCCAGCAATCCATTAGCACCTCTGAGAGACATGGGCATGCTGCTTTGTTTTCAATTGCCTGCAGGCATGGGTAGACTTGGAGATCACTGCTCTCTGAAATGAATAACTCTACCATTCAATGCAGAAGACATACATAACATATCTGAAAGAATAGTGTTCACTTCTTTTCCTCCTCTAGCAATTTCACACCAAGCCACACATGCTTGCTCTAGGCAGGGCCCCTGTGGACTGGAGCTCCCACTTGTCCACCTGCTGGACCCATAAGCCACCAGCAATCACCCTGCAATGCCGGCATCCATTTCCCTTGGCACTACACTGATCACGTAAGACCCCTGCTTCAGGCCTCCTTGACCCTCTATTCTTTGGGCTCTCCCCCAACAGGTTAAAAAGTAGGAAAGGAAAATCAAGAGCCAGTGTCATGGAAATGGCACTACCAACAGGGTAAACCAAACAAAAAATCTGTAAACAAACACACACACACACACACACATATATGAACAACATCTGAAAACACTCAGTAATTCATGAAGTATACTATCTAAAAATACAGGTTCAATCTGAATGTTGAAAAAAGTAAAGAAAGGCCAATGCGTTTCGTAAAAGTGCTTTTTCAGGGCTTGTTGTTTCTTTTCAAAAGATGGCTTGGCACTAAAAAGATCAAAATTAACATACCAAAAATAGTGAACAACAGCAGAGGTATGTAACGTGGAGTCCATGACTACAAAAAACAATTCATAATATCTGAGTGAAAACAAAAATAAATAGAAAAAACTTACCTATAAATGGATATAAAAAGAGTATATCATCAGTAGGAGAAAGGATTCAAAGATAGAATCCTAAAATAAAAATTGAAATATGATGAATCATCAGTTCATGTAATGGATAACTTATATAGCATTGGAATTAATAACTATCTTCATAAACAAGAAATATACTCATCCACTAGCCCATGTATCTAAATAAGCTAATATAATAAGAGTCTTCTGAAAAGAGCCCAGAAACCAAAATATTAATACAGTCTTTACATAATATATCAAAAAGAAAAAAAAAGCTTTTGTAAGTACTTACTCTTTGATAAACTGGCAATCATTGAACGAGGAGAACGATACATTCCACTATCATTCTCTGTAAAAAATGACACAATAAAAAATACACATAATTGTAAGACTTGTATCTAATCCTCATGTGTGAATTTATATTTGCCAAACCCAAAATTAAGCTAGAAAACTTACCAAGCCAAAGGCTGAGCAAGAAAACATACCCCTCCGTCAAAGATCTTTGAAAAAAAAGAGCTGCTAGAGATCAAGCTCCTTTATAGTTAGGACACACAGGAAAACACAGGTGTATTATAGTCATCATTGCAGATAATTAGTTAATAGATCCATTGATCTTAATCAGCAAATGACTACAAAGCTAAGAGAAAACATACTTGTTGCTATGAACACGAAAATACTCAAAAGGATGAAACAGTGGAGAGACTACAAAACTCCTATAAAACTTGAAGCAAATCATATTATAATCAATTTAAGACATCCCAATTGTTTGGAACTGCAGAATTTACCACATAGTTTAATCGTCACTAACAATAACGATAATAACATCCAACTTTAGGACAGATACAAAAAAACTATATGCTGCTCCTCATTCAAGCCACAACAAGCCTCTATATGTAACTTAAAGATCCCAAACAACTCTCTATGAAGCAAAAAGTACTCTACATCATTTTACCTACATGAACACTGTTGTACACCCCAAAACAAAAAATCCATAAATGAGTGATTGGCTTCTACAAAATGCTTGACCATTGGAGCTGTAATTATCTTGTTTCTGATATTGCTCCTATGTTCAGACATTCTCACCATTAAAGGTCTGAGGGTCTTTCTCACGTACAATTTTTTACAGGGACATTCTATGATGTAAACCACCCTCTTGCTGCCACAGGTGGTAAATTCCTCAACATATATTTGTAATTATCTAAAGGATTGATAAAGCACTGCATCTTTCTGGTCTGCTTACAAGAACAACAGTGGCCTCAGGGTTGATACCCCCTTAGGAACAGAAGAACTGAATATAATTGATCTTTGATCTTGTATCACTGGGTATTTTCAGATGTGATGGGACCGATTGGCCCCGTCACGGAAACAACCTTTGGGATTCCCCACCGGGATCAAAGCGGCACGTCCAACAGACGTGCCGCCCGATCTCAGCGGAGAATCTGGGGAGGGGGTGGGGCCACTCGACGCAACGCGCGGCCGCACGGCCCCGCCCCCCACGCTCCCCCAGCAGCCCGCCCTCCAGGAGACGGGTGGGCGCTGTGACCAATGCAGCTGCCACGCCTGCCCGCCCCGGGACATTGACCATGGCCTGGAATCGGCGGCCGTGCTCACCGCTGATTCTGGGCCGTGGTCAGTGGACAGATGTGCCGCTGACACACTCAACCACGGGGTTTTCCTGTGGTTGAGCGTGTCAACGTCACATCTGTTTAGTGTGACGCCGGGTATTCACCCCCATGAATCGCGGGGGGAATCAGATTTACCACGCTTCCGTCCCTCCTCTGGTGAGTAGGGACGGAAGCGTGGTAAATCTGATTCCCCCCCGTGATTCACAGGGGTGAACATCTGGCGTAACACTAAACAGACATTACGGGATCGCGCTCCCCACATAGGAATTGACCGTGGTTGAGCGTGGTCTCGTAAAGTCTGAAAATACCCACTATGTACTAGGTAATCATGAGGATTAGGGGTGTGCAATTTTGTTTTCATTATTATGATAACAAAAATGAAAATTTTCATTTTTATTATTGTAATAACAAAAATGAAAAATAATAATAATGAAAACAAAAACAAAAATGAATTTTTGTTTTTGAAATAATGGGAAACCACTGAGAAACGTATTTCCAGATATACCTTTTGTGTTTCTTATTCAATTCTGATTAAACTTGGGGAGATTATACCCCCAATAGAGGGCACTATGTGTACCAAATTTAAGAAAGATTGGATAAAGGAAACCGATTTTATAAGCAATTGAATGTTGTGATTTTAAGAAAAGCTGCATACCACATTTTGGACTACAACATCTTTATTTTCCGTCCAACTTGCAAGAGACTTGGAAATATTATATTCCTCACCAAGATTACCAATTCTGCCAAATTTCAGAAGGATTGGAAATCCAAAACGAAAGCAAAAACAAAACGAAAATCTTGATATTTACAAAAATGAAAGATTTAAATAAAGAAAATGAAAAATGAAAATGAAAAATGACATGAGTCCCTGGTGAACACCTCTAACAAAGATTCTTTGCCTTTTTGTAGGCAAATATAGGAGGTTGTAAACATGAAGGAATATCATGCAACACGTGCCAACGTTTAAGAATAATGTTCCTGATCTTGTGGCTATAGGGATTTTATGTAAAACTACAGACCAAGCAGCTTCTCCGCAATCTCAAGAAATGTCCCTTAGGTATATTATTATTAATCATGTGTCTTGGGTGAGAGCTATTGTAATGCACATAGTTATATTTGTCTGTGTTTTTTTTATATCCCTGAGTGATTAAAAAACCACCAAATTTAATGACTTTTACATCCAAATAGTGGATTGTTTATCATGATATGACATCTCAAACTGTATGTTACTATCCCTTTGATTTAACCATGTATAAAAAGATTATAAACTGGCAACATCGCCTGACTATAACAGAAAAATATTATCAATATACCGCAGCCACATAACGTGATTTGATGTTTAACAAATTTGTCTCCTCATTATATATGAATTGCTCCTCAAAATATCCCATATAAAGATTGGCAATATCTGGTGCCATCGAGGATCCCATGGTCATGCCCTTAATCTGCCAATAGAAGGCATTATGAAATTTGAAAAAATTCTTTTTGAGAGCTATAGTGGCCAAACGTATAAGAAAATGGGTAGGTGGTTTTAAAGGTGTAGCTCTCTTATCAAGAGTAGCTTCAATAATTGCTAAAGCCTTTCTTTACATTTTTCAAGATTCAGCTTAAACTTATATATTTAAAATTGACTTTATATAGTGTACTTCATGAATTACTTAGTGTTTTCAGATGCTGTTCATTGCCTATTTTGTACAGTGATGTGCATTATGAGTATATGTTATTATTGGATATGCTTTATATTTATAATCATTGTTTGATACTTATATGCGATTGAACCTATATATATATATATATATATATATATATATATATATATATATATAATGTGTGTGTGTGTGTGTTTACAGACTTTTTAT
Source organism: Sphenodon punctatus (assembly GCA_003113815.1). NCBI lineage: Eukaryota > Metazoa > Chordata > Lepidosauria > Sphenodontia > Sphenodontidae > Sphenodon > Sphenodon punctatus. The sequence continues at coordinate 1,639,319 of QEPC01008233.1, read as the reverse complement.
TTGATTTTCCTTGTTTTTTGGCCTGTTCTGCATATAGCAATTTCTTGGTCCATTGTGGTTGTTCAGTTTCACCATCAACAGGGCACCACTTGGGAGGGCGGGGGGTCCTAATGATGTATGTATATTTCTGCACCCCCCTCAGAGTTGTGCTCTGGGCAAGTCCCCCCCCCCCCCCCCCTTTCTGCCTCTCCATTAGAACAGCACTTCTTGGAGATATTTTCAGTTACAGCTGACTGGTTGGGTTTGGTCAGTGCTCTTGATATCGTTCTTCTGGGCTACTGCTGATTGGGTGTAATCATGCCCCATATGGACCCAAGGACCAATGTTGTTTTTCATTTTTGTTATTAAAAACTGCTGTTTTTGTTGTTAACGAAATTTTGTTTTTCGGTATCGTTTCCATTGTGGGCTGCCACCAGTGACGGAAGTGCCAGCAGACACCTGCCGCAGACTTCTCAGAAGTTGAACTCCTCCCTCCCTTCCTCATTATAATGCAGTAGAAATAATAAGTGCACAATGACAATATGAAAAATTACTAATATGTATGTCTAACCTAAACCTACATCTAATAACCGGGCAGGGACCGTGTCTATTCAATTACTTTGTAAAGCACCAGGTACATTGCTGACACTATATAAATTATTATTATTATTATTATTTATTTTATTATTTATTAATAATATACTATATGCAATATATTCCTATCTATCTATCTATCTATCTATCTATCTATCTATCTATCTATCTAATTCTATTCCTATTCTATAATGCTAATATAATAAAAACCTAGTATCTATCTATCTATCTATCTATCTATCTATCTATCTATCTATCTATCTAGAGGGACACAGGCAGGAAGGTAAAAGATAAAATAAAGGGTATAAGGAAAGAGAAGGTATAACATTGAGGTCTGGGGGAGATTTTTAGTGCAAACAACAGCACCAGAATTCTGTAAATGTAACCTGACACAGAACAAGAGTCAAACAGCGTGACCCTGCAACATAAATGGTTGCAATGCCCTCCCCAGAGCCCCCATGATTGATTCTGGGAGACAGGAGGCATTGAGCAATCAGAGGGTGCCATGCAACTGCCTGGGACCTGCTTGCACTGCTCATTGGCCAGTGATTACATCCATCAGGTCCTTCGCCTCCCATCAGAGACCCAGTTCAAGAGTTCAACACTGTTTCTGGCTCTGAGATGTCTGCTCCCTCCTCCTCTCTCCACATTTCCCTCCAAAAAACACCTGCCAGGCAATAAACAAAATCAATAATGACTTTTGTTATCATTATTGATTTTGTTATTATTTATTTTCATTATCATTATTGCAATAACAATAACGAAAATGAAGAATTTTGTTATCATTATCAATATAATGAAAATGAAGTGCACACCCCTACAATTAAAGTCAAAGGTTTAATTTTCATTGAGATTGTATTGGGACTGGGACATTAAGACTGCATCCTTATTTTGCGTGTAGTGTGCTGCAATGTTGAAAATGAAGAGATTGGGAGCTACCAGTGTGACAATTAGATCAAACACCCAGCATTTCTCCCATTTTCTGATCTGGCTCCATATTGTTTTGAGGTTCTGGGGGTGGGGGGAGATTAGATCACATTCTCATGAAAAGCAGTATTTAGTTTGCCCTTTAGCAATTCTGTTACTTAACCGATCAGAGACTGTAATCCCATCTCCTTTATAGTGTCTATATTAGAATGTGGTGTTTTTCTGATAAAGCACATTGTCTTTCAATTGAAAACTATCTTATTTTTACATTTTGTGCTGCTGCTGATCAGTTCTGTTTGGTGCACAATGCAGAAAACAGACTGTTACCAAAAGAATGAACAAAAGGCAAATCGTTGTAAGATCTGGCCTGCCAGAATTAGTCCATCACATTACAAAAGTGGTAATTCTGTTTGACAGCCTCAGCTGTACCAATCATGACATTCGGCAAATTAGCCAGGCCAAGAGCAAATAAAAAGAAGAAACAGGTGTGAAACCAACTTCCTGCCTCCCAGGATAAATACATTGTACACTGAAGGGCAATGCACCTGCACTATTGTTTAGAGTAGAGGGGGAAAGAAAAAGCTTTTAAGTGCAAATACACTTGAATCTCGATAAAGATGAGTATTCTCTCTAATTTGAGTGTAAATGGGCATTTTTCTTTTATGATAGCTTATCATATATTAACTCTTTGGGGAGAGATTTCAAACTCAGACTAAAGTGTTCCAGCAGTCTCTTGCTCTTAAATAGGAGGAGGCAAGGTGTGAAGCTGTTTACTGTGCAGGTCAGAAATCTAAGTGGGGGCGAGAAGTTGTGTTCATAGTTGTACCCTAATTCTGCAAACCGAACTGCATGAGCAGAGTCCTGGCCAAATGCATAGAATGTCCCCTGCTCCAGTGTACCAGAATAAACAGATGGCCTCTGGCAGTGGCTCCCCAGTTACGATCTTCACCATTAGAAGTCCTACAAAACAGACACTTTTCAAACCATGGCTTGAATCTATATGTTTCCAAGTGGTCACGTATCTTCAAAATGGTTTCATCATCCTCTTCCAGAGTTTTCCCCAAAACTATGAGATTGTCCAAGTATATACCAACACCTGTAGGTGGTCCATGTTCCCAACAACCTTTTCCAGAAGTTCCTGAAATGTGATTGGAGGGAGGTCCAGAGGACATATGAATGCTGTTTCCTCCTTATCTTCTTGGGAAAAGGTGATCCAATAATACCTGTTCCAAAGATCCAGTGCTGAAACCCACTGGGGCCCTAGTAAACAATCAGCATATTCTACAGAATCCATGGCATACTGATATTCTTGTTTAATGTCTCATAACCCACACAAAGTCACAAACCTTTATTTTTATTTTTCCTCGCCACATATGTTGGGAATACGTAAGGTCTGTGAGACTCAGTAATAATGTTTGCTTTCTTGAGTACTAAAGGGAACCCTTTATGATGAGGGCTTGTTGGTACAAATACAGATGGAAGAAGTTCTCCCTAAAAACACAAATATAAAGCACTGTTTTTTATTACATTTAAAATATTTGATAGTGTGGGATAGTTACCACTACCTAGGTTAATTGACCGTTTGCCTTTGTCAAGAAATGGTTTCCAATTGCATGTACTTGTGGATGATTGGGGGACAGAGAACATGAACAAAGTGTGCATTGCCGTATTGGTAACCTTTTATATAGCTGCATCAAGGGTGAGTAGGTTTTGCTTTGTTTTTGCAGTTGTGGAAGCCAAAGGACCTGCTTACAAACATATGCTGAGAGAGCTGGTCTTCATAAGAAGGTGAATTGCTGGGACAGCTGCTGAAGAGGATCTTGCACACCTTGGAAACTGGGCATCTGCAGCAACAGGGAAAAGAGGATGAAAAATAACATGAGGGTGCCTGAGTGCTGCCATGGACTAACGTGGTCCAACGTTGGACCAGCACTGTGGTCGGAATTCAGCTAGGCCCCTGAACTGACGTGACAGGGGCCTGGCTACCCCAGAGGATGGGGAACTGGGCAGAAGTGCGTCTGCCTGGCCCTGCCCCTGCACTGCTCATAGTGGCACACCCCCTTCCCTGGTGGGCAACCATGGTGGCCAATGATGACTGCCATGGCGCCCAGACCTGGCGGTGCTCCCAACTGTGGTGAGTAAAGCAGGGTTTCCAATGTGAAAGCCTGCTTTACTCCTGGTCAGGGCAGCAGGATCCCGATCATGATGGGGGCTAGCCCAGGCTGTGACTTGGGGAATTCCGTGAGTCACAGTCTAAGCTAGACACCCACCCACTCTCCACGGTCTAGATTCAGCGTGGGATCCAGATCTGGCAGGCACATTTCAAAATGACGCTCGGCCCTGGTTTAAACTGCACTAAAACATGTTAAGCTGGGCCACTGTCGCGTTTGAAAACACCCAGAGTAGCAGAAGTATATCATAGCAGCAACTGCACTCAGCTGAAGACCCAAACTTCACTGGCTTTCAGCATCCAGAAGAGGAATCTAAGTACAGGAGAACCACATCAAACATCTTCTAGTAGCAACCATTTTAACATTTCTTATGCATGTTAGATAGATTAGATAGATATAGGGCATCAATACAGTCCTGCAACATGCATAAGAAATGTTAAAACAGTGTTAAAGTGGAGTTAGCATCATGTCTGTTTTCATCCCAAGTGGCGACTGTCTTCCCTGTGTGAGCACTGGGTTGCTGAGGTCTACACATGCAAGTGAGATTGGTATTTTATTGCATACAGTCTTTTTTTGGTAATTGATGCTTTTCTGTTGTATAGAATGGGGCTAAAAGATTTGCTGAGGTTCAGTCAGAAAGCACCAGCACTTTAATAATATTCACATGTCACTGAGCTGAATGGATGGTAACAGTGGCTGTTATTACAGTATCTTCCTCCACTTAGCACAAGGCCATCTGGGGGTATATGTTATATAAAGGGTTTATCTTTTTTTTTTTCTTAGTGCTTCACTCCCTTGTTAAAAGTATTCCTCATAAATTGTTTTTGAATCATCGTCCTAATAATTGGGTTGTTATGCAAGGCCTACTAAATGAAAAATCTGAAAGCTACTGTTCTTAAGTTGAACACCTGGCCGTGCTATTTTGATCTGATTTGGATTCACTTGACAATATTTGTTCAGGCTCTGGTGGGGACTGCAGAGAGAAGATTGGTATCCGTGAATGCACTGATGAGTATAGCATACGTTTTCACAAAAAAGGTTTAATTCTAGGAAAGCAACAATAATGGGTTTCAGTTTTCTACCCTCAGCTTTTCCTTTTGTTGTTTACAGGGTAGGTATCAACATGAAGACACTGGATAAAATTTTCAAAAGCACCCAAGTGACTTAGAAGCCCAAGTCCCATTTTCAAAAATGATGTAGGAACTTGTTAACCTTCTTTTTCTTTGAAAATCAATATGAAGCAAGCTAGTGTCAAGCTGGTGTCTGATTAAAAATGGGATTTTGCTCCTTGAACCACAGTAGGACTACACTGGAACAGAGCTGAAACTAATATTTATGGTGGATATCTGATTAATTATATCTGATTAATTTACCTACTTCAATTTGCATCCAGCAAAGCAGCTATATTTGGTCTGTTCTGGTGGACATTAGCTTTGGAAAAGAACATAAGAAGTGCCGTATTGGGTCAAACCAAATGGTTCATCTAACCCAGCATCCTGTCATTGATGGTGACCATCTTTGGATGATATTGTGGTTTGGTTATTTTGGGCTTTTGGTCATTTCAGTTCAGCCATTTTATATTTCAATTATGTTGTTCAATAACAGAAACAAGGTAACAGAAATACGAAAATAACCAAAACGTTGAAATGAATTAAATGTTCAAAATGAAATAACTGAATAAGTAGATATGTGAATATCTATTTTGGTTACAGATATCATTTGGCTAGTTGCATAGCTGTCTGAATAAGATGTACAAATACAAAATCCACTATTTATTTATTTTTCAGCTCTATTCTGGAGTAAGTAATTCTAGGATGGTTGTTTTTGTATTCTAATGCCTTGTCAACACGTATGTTCATTACAGTCATTAAACTTTCTTGGGCACTGGAAAGTGAATGCAATTTATTAGGTGACAGAAATAGACTGGCAGAAACTAGTCCACTGAATAGGTATAAACTTGGGATTATCTTTCTGCCTATGATGTAAAGTTGTCCATATGGTTGAGGGTCTCCTCTAACAGAAATGTCAGTGCACAGTGCACCATCATGTTTTGATCCTGACTGGAGTGAGGGCCCTCTCCCCGGGCAGGATCTGTCCTGGATGCTGAACAGATGTTTTGGCAGCTCAGACCAGGGTGGGGATGGGGAGAGGCTTGCAGATGTGGGTCTGCAGGCTCTGCTCCCATGCTGCTCAGCGCGGCCTTCCCACCTCTCTAATGGGAGGGCATGCAGGCCCTGTGCCCACCCACAATAGCCCCAGACCGGTATCAGGTAGAGTGGGCCATCACATGGGATAGCCTGGCTTATTTTGAACAAGCCAATAGAATGAGCTCTTCCTCTGATTCCATGGAGATTCATCATCAATCATCATCATCATTAGCATTTGTATAGTGCCAACTGTGTACCTGGTGCTTTACAGAACAATGAGATAGACGTGGTCCCTGCCTACGACTTACAATCTAATAGACACAGAGGGGGAAGACAAGGATAGGGGACATAGGGAGAGACAAGGGATAAATTACATTCAAGTGGATGCGAAGTCTCAGGTGCACGTGCTTGGCTTGGTTGCGGTTAGGCAGGAGTCTGCGGGGAGGACAGACAGCAAATATTGAAAGGAAAGTTCTAACAGGCGTTGGGAAAGGCGGCAAGGAAGAGGTGGATTTTGAGGAGGGATTTGAAGATGTGGAGGGAGGGGGCAAGGTGGATGTGGGCAGGGAGGGAGATCCAGGCACGGTGGGCAGCAAGGGAGAATAGATGAAGGCGGTTAGGGGAGCAGGGGAGATGAGGGAGGGGGTAGAGGAGGAGCGGAGAGTGTGTGCAGGAGTGTGTAAGGAGACTAGGGCTGAGAGGTAAGGGGGAGCCAGGTTGTGAAAGGATTTGTAAGTGAACACCAGGAGTTCATGAAGGATGCGTTGTGGAAGGGGAAGCCAGTGAAGCGAGGAGAGGAGAGGCTTCATGTGGTAGAAGCGACAGGCTGAGTGGATGACCCTAGCAGCGGAGTTTTGAATGGAGATAAGGGGGGGACAGGTGAGAGTGGGGGAGGCCAGCAAGGAGGAGGTTGCAGTAGTCAAGGAGAGAGATGACCATGGCGTGAACAAGGGTTTGGGCTGAGGAGACAGAGAGAAAGAGGTGAATCCGAGCAATGTTGTGGAGGGCGAAGCGACAGGACTTGGCAACAGAGTCGATGTAAGGTTTAAAGGAAAGGTGAGTGTCAAAGACGAAGCCCAAGCTATGGGCTTGGGGAACAGGGCAGATGGTGACCCCATCAATAAGGATGGAGAGGGAAGAGGGAGAGGAAGGGAAGGGAGGAAAGATAAGGAGTTCAGTCTTAGCCATGTTGAGCTTGAGCTGACGTTGGGACATCCAGGCGGAGATATCAGAGAGACAGCTCTGTCCAAAAGGGAAGAGAGAGGGGGTGGAGAGAGAGAGTTGAGTGTCGTCAGCATAGAGGTGATATTGGAAGCCGTGGGAGGCAATGAGTTTGCCAAGGGACAGGATGTAGATAGAGAAGAGGAGAGGGCCCAGGACAGAGCCTTGGGGAACCCCAACCGAGAGGGGGAGGGAGGAGGAGTTGGAATTGGGAAGAGGCACATTAAAGGAGTGGTCAGAGAGGTAGGAGGAGAACCAGTCAAGGACAGAGCCGCTGAAGCCTAGGGAGCGAAGAGAGTCCAGTAGGAGTGAGTTGTTGACAGTGTCAAAGGCAGCAGAAAGGTCAAGGAGGACAAGAATGGAGTAAAGGCGCTTAGAGTTAGCAACAAGTAGATCATTGGTGATCTTGGCAAGGGCAGTTTCAGTGGAATGAAGGGGACGGAAGCCAGATTGGAGAGGGTCCAGGGAGGAGTTGGCAGAGAGGAGGTCCAGGCAGCAGGAGTAGTCAACACGTTCCAGAAGCTTAGAGGCAAAGGGTAGGAGGGAGACCGGCTGGTAACTAGAGAGGTCAGAGAGGTCAAGGGTAGACTTTTTGAGGATGGGAGAGACAGTGGTATGCTTGAAGGAGGAGGGGAAGGAGCCAGTGGAAAGGGAGAGATTAATTACATGTAAAAGGGGGGGAGACAGTGGGAGCAATGGAGGTCAGGAGGTGGGAGGGGATTGGGTCGAGAGGGCAGGTGGAGGCGTTGTAGGAAGATTTCCTCAATGGAGGCAGGAGGGAAGGAGGAGAGGAGAGAGGGGGGAGGGGGTGGTGAGGGAGCGGGGAGAGGACACTGGTGGGAAGCATTGTCCTGGCAGATCTCATAAATCTTTGAGGTGAAGAGTGACACGAGATCCTGAGCAGAAAGGGAAGAGGGTGGAGGAGGGCAGGGGGCTTGAGAAGTGAATCAAAGGTGAAGAAGAGGTGGTGGGGGTCACGAGAGTAGGATTCAACCCGGGAAGCATAGTAGTGTTGCCTCACCAGGGAGATAGCGAAAGAGAGGAAGGAGAGGGAGAATTTATAGTGGAGGAAGTCAGGGTGGGAACGGGATTTGCACCACAGGTGTTCAGCAGCCTGGGCACAGGAGCGGAGGTAGCGGATAGTAGGGGTGAGCCAAGGACGGGGGTTTTGGGGTCGAACGGGGTGGAAGGAGAGGGGGGGAAAGAGAGTCGAGGGTCGTGGTGAGAGAGGCATTGAGAGAAGAAATGGCAGTATCAGGGGAAGAGGACGAGAAGACAGGAGGGAGGACGGGGAAGAGGGAGGAAGCAAAGTCTAAAGGGTTGATAGCCTGCAAATCACGGAAGGGGCGTGGAGCAGGGGAAGAAGATGGGGGGTCGGTGGGAGAGGTTGAAGGAAGTGAGGTGATGGTCAGACAGGGGACAAAGGTCAAAGGAGAGGTCAGAAACAGGACAGTTTCTGGAAAAGATGAGGTTGAGTGAGTGGGCACCGGTGTGGGTGGGGGAGTCAGTCCAGAGGTGGAGATCAAAGGAGGAGGGTAGGGAGAGAAAGCGGGAGACAGAGGGCTGGGAAGGTGCGTCAACACAAATGTTGAAGTCACCAAGAATGAGAGTGGGGGTATCGTCAGAGAGGAAGAAGGTAAGCCAGGATTCAAAGTCTGGGAGAAAAGAGGAAAGGGGGCCAAGGGCGAGGTAGATGACAGCGACACAAAGTTGAAGGGGGGAGTAGAGATGCACAGAGTGAGTCTCGAAGGAGGGGAAGGAGAGGGAGGGGGACAGGAAAGGGGCTGGAATCGACAGGGGTGGGTGAGGAGAAGGCCCACACCACCACCTCGGCCTTCGGGGCGGGACCGATGAGAGAAACTGTAGTTATACTGAGTTTTAGTATTTGGTGTTTCCGTTGGCTGATTAATTAGTTAAAAGTAGGGTTGAATGAGAAGAAAATTTTTTCTCACAAGAAAACTTGTGAGTTTGAGATCTTGGTCCTGGAGCATGTACTTGGTAGGGGTGGGAATACCGGCAAATCTGGAATCCGATAATGCCGGTACTGGGCGTACCGGCATTATCGGATTCGACCCGGTAAATCCGGTCTGGTTACCGGATTCCGGGTACCGGATTTTTTTACATTGCAGCCATTTAAATGAATGGCTGCAATGTAAGTCCCAACAAAAAAGTAAAAAAACCAAAAACCTCCCCAAGTCCAGGCTGCGTGAGGGGGAGGGGGGAGGAATTAATTGTATTTCATTGATTTCAATGGGGACACAGTGCCCCATTGAAATCAATGAAATAAAACCGGTACCGGTATACCAGATTTAATCCGGGAATCCGGTTCTTTGAGAACCGGAAACCGGTAAATCCGGTATCTGGTATTTACCCCGGGGTCCCACCCCTAGTACTTGGGTGAGAAAATAAAATAAAATAATCACTGCACATGTGCAATCATTTCGATAGCCATTTTGTGCATGCATGCATGTTGAAGATGATTAATTTTATTGTTCCAGGTGAGAAAAAAGTCATTGCACATGTGCAGATGTCCACGGGACTGTTTTGCACATGTACAAATAGCTGCCGCCCTTAACCAAAATGGCAACAGCGTCACCATCATTTTGGTTAAGGGCAGTGACCATTTTGTGCATGTGCAAAACAGTCCAGCTACCATTTTGCACATGCACTATGATTATTTTATTTTCTCGCCCAGGAACTCATTCCAGGCAGAAAAAAATAGTGCTGAAACCCAGTCCTTGGAAAACTTTGGAATTCATCGAGGATTTTGGCCCTTGGGTCGTAATTTCAGAATTCTGATGTTCCAAGGACCAAGGCCATTCCCCATAAAACTTCGGAAGCCTCCGTCGAATACTTGCGCCACTCGGTGTGTGACTGGAGTTGAGCTTCTCAGAGCTAGGAAACGAAACTTAGTGCCATATTTGGTAGGAGGGGGGGTATGGGAGGGGACAATTGAATGACAGTAAACCAGATGGAAAGTTTTGATTGGCTGGCAGGGCAAAATAAAATGGCTGCACAGTCATTTCCCATTGTCTTTGGTGAATTTGGCTGTGTGCTACACTGCTGATCTGTAATCAGATTGTGGGGAGGGATGACTGGCCTGGCCTGGCCTGACCTGTCACGTTTGGCCTGGCCTGGCCTTTCTTGGCCTGTCCATAGGGCCAATGTTGGGGAATGGGGGTTATGTTTTCCACCATGCTGTAATTTAAATAATAATAATAATAATATTTAATAATTGGGTGCTACATTGCTGCTGCCTGCTGCTTGGTTGGCACCATGAGGCAGAGGGATCTCTCTGCCTGGCTCCACTTCTCCTTGTCTGGGCTGTTCAAGTGACCAGCACCAGACCACACCAATGCCATTCCTTTTTTTAAAAAATAACTCTTTGCCACTGCTTTTCACACTGCTTAGCACCATGAAGGGGGGGGGGGAGAGCGTGAGTTCATGGCCATCATGACAACCATGGGATTGTCTCAGAGGGTTGTTGGCCCAGCCCATGATGGGGGACATACCCTGGATATAATATTCTGCACTGGCCTTGAGGCGGGGGATCCGGTAGTGGGGAAGGTGTCAGCAGTGCCCTTGTCATGGTCGGATCATTATCTCCTCCAAGCCAGTCTCCCAGTGCACATCAGCCCCCGAAAGGTGCTGAACCAGTTTGGTTGGTTTGCCCCCGGAGACTTATGGAACCAGAAAGGTTCCAGAATGCTCTTGGGGAAATACCTCCCAATCTTGAAGGTCGTTCACTTGATGACCTCGTAGTCCTGTGGAATGTCATGCTGACCGAGGCCATTGAACAAACGATTCTTAGGCATCTGCTTCCCGAATGCCGACGACGCAGGTCTCCCTGGTTTATGGAGGACCTGCGACGGATGAAGCAGGAGGGACGGTGGCTGGAGCGACGGTGACATCACATTCAAGCTGAAGCCAACCGATTGCAGCATAGAGTTAGTTTAAAAACCTATGTGGTGGCTGTGCGGACAGCAAAAAAGATTTTCTTTGCTGCCCTCATAGCGTCCGTGAAGTCGCATCCTGCTGAGCTTTTCCGGGTGGTGAGGGGGCTGATCAGTCCGGTCTCTCTCCACCTGGAACTGGATTCTTCCAGTGCTTGCTGTGACATGTTTGTTGATTTTTTTGTGGATAAAATTGCTCGGATCCACCATGATTTTGATGCCATGCTTATAGCAGTGGGAGAACCGGAGGTAATGAATGCCCCACCTTGTTCTATTTCATGGGATCAGTTTCAGTGGGGGTGTCCCGCTGATGCGGCGGATTTTCTTGGTTCAGTTAGAGCCACCTGTTGTAAATTAGATCCTTGCCTGTCTTGGCTAAATAAAGTTTGCCGTGAGACACTCGGATTGTTGCTGGCTAGGGTTGTCAATGCCTCCCTTAGGGAGGGCAGAGTGCCGGACTGCCTCAAGGAGGTGGTGGTGTGGCCTCTGTTCAAGAAACCATCACTTGTCATTGATTCCCCTGCCAGCTATCGACCAGTCTCTAACATTCCCTTTTTAGGGAGCGTTATCGAATGGGTGATGGCTCGGCATCTTCAGGGGCATATAGATCGGATCAGTTTTCTAGATCTCTCACAGTCTGGCTTTTGCCCTGGGTTTGGCATGGAGACTGCGGTTGTGAGGGGTGGGTAGGGGGTGGGTGGGTGGTGACAGAGGGGATTGGTTTTTTATTCTTTTTATTGATTTTTTTTTATGGTTTGTGCTATTTTATTGTGTATTTTTGATGTTGTTAGCCGCCTTGGGTTGCATCTGGCAAGGGGCGAGGTATACATTTTAAAAATGAATAAATAAATAATAAATTGTGACTTTGGTCAACGATCTGCACCGTGAGTTGGATCGGGGCAGATCATCTTTTTTGTTTCTGCTAGATCTGTCAGCAGCATTTGATACCGTTGACCATGAGATGTTGGTGGCTCGCCTGTGGGACCGAGCAGGGGTGGGCGGAATTGTTCTTGATTGGTTCCACTCTTTCCTGACCAGAAGAACTCAGTGGGTGGTGCTTGGGGAGTGCTCGCCATCTCCCCGGGACCTCACGTGCGGAGTCCTAAGGGGTTCTATTCTGTCCCCCCTCCTGTTCAACGTGTATATGCAGCCTCTGGGCGAGATCGTGAGAGGGTTCGGCATACGATGTTATCAGTACGCCGATGATGTACAGCTTTACCTCTCTTTTTCAGCAGACCCAGACCCGGCAGTCTCGGTGCTTACCTGGTGTCTGGCGGCTGTGGGGGATTGAATAAGGGCCAGTTGTCTGAGGTTGAATCCCAACAAGGTGGGATGTTGGTGGGTAGGGCTGGGGGGGTCATTTGTGCTGTTGTTACTAAACGTGAATGTGCTTGTGTGATCAGGTATTTTTAATAGCATGCAGCTTTTTTGATGTGACCCTTTGATGAGGTTTTGTATTTTTTAAATATGTGAACAGGATTTTTTTATCCTGCTGTGGCACTACCACTGATGGAGAAAAAGAGAGTTGTCCTACTGGAGTCCCATCCACTTACTGGACGAGATGCTATTGTAGGAGGGTTCTCTCAGTCTCCAAGTAGCAGAGTTTTACTCAGCAGCAAGGAATGATGCCTTAATGTAGGATATAATGTAGATATTTGAAGTTTGGTATCAATTCTGCCCTTAGTCTTCACTTTGCTAAGCTAAACACAGGGCCTGTGGAATACTAGTGCAGCTGCTGTAGGAATGAAGAAGCCTTACTGTAGGATGCATAGCAAGGGACAGAGTGATTTTGGGTTGGGGGCCATTGAGCACTAAAACGGAGTGATTTGGGGAGCCAGAGCACTGAAATGAGGGTCAGTACTCCCACCAGTGGCAGTCTCCCCCCTGCCAGGCTGCTGAGGATCTGAGTCTGGGGACTCAGCTGTGCTAGGCCCCAAATCTGGTGCACTCTGCCCGCCCCAAGCCATGCCCCCAAGTCACACACCCCAAAGCCACGCCCCCTTGGCCCATTTCCGGCCCGCTGGCGGCTTTGCCGCCGGCACAGGGCCATTATGACTATATTTTCCCGGGCCACTTTGATTTCCCAATCCGCCCCTGAATAGGAGGTTTAGAGACTGCTGAATATATACTGTGTGGGGGTGGGGGTGGATGTGCTGTTGTGCACCCTGATTGGCTAGACAATTAAGGGGGAGAGGGAAGGAGGGAGGGAGGAAGGGGTGAATGTGCTGTTGTGCAACACAATTGGTTAGGCAATTAAATGGCTGCAGCTGCCACACGTAGCACCACATGCTGAGGTGCCAACTTGGCACCGAGTAGTTCTGAGTTTTCGCAATTCTGAGTTCTGGAGTTCCGAGGATTTCTGTGGTCCAGAATTCTGAGTTTCGAATTCTGGGTACTCAGAAAAAATTCCGAAGCTCCGCTGAGTACCCAGACCTAGTACCTGGAAATTCAGAAATTGGCTTGAGTACCTCAGAAGTATTATTTGATACAACCCTAGAAAAAAGTCATTGTGCATGTGAAAAATGGCCGCTGGACTGTTTTGTGTATGCAAACAAATGACTGGTGACACTACTGATGCCATTTTGGTTAAGGGTGGTGGCCATTTTGTAAATGCGCAAAACAGATTGATGGCCATTTTGTGCATGCACAACCTTTCTTTCTTTAAAATCTCACCGAGAACTTGACAAAAAAGTCTCTTTTTTTCTTGGACAAGTGGAGAATGGGGATTTCGAAGCGATTCTCTCTTTTGGTGAGATTTTGTTTCAGTCCTAGTTAACAGTGACAATAATTTTAAGAGGATGATAGCCCTACTTTTAGCTGTAAAGTATATAACTTTCCCTGGCTTATGCAATTAATATAGGTCTATTTGTCAGTTACTGGTTAGTTTTTTGTGCCCTCTGATTGGTATTGCTGCTATTGTGACTCCTCAATAAGAATGGCCCTGCATGGCTCAAACGCTTGTATATTCTCACCGACTGTAGTTGGTCCAATAAAAAATATGATCTGAACTAGTTTGCCGTTAGGCCCTATATTGGCTAATTGGGTGTATTCCTGGGATATAAAGTGTGTTACTGGAGATGGAATCACAGCTTTCTGGCATCCATTAGGAATGTTGAGAGCTTGGCTTGGGGGCATTATGGCCATTCCAGAAGCTCATGAGAGAGCTTGCTTGCCCCAAGAGCACTTACTGGCAACCACAGTTTCTGATTGGATGGTACAGCCAATTAGTACCCTTGATTTGGGGGATGAATTCAGCATCCTGATTGAAAAGATTCTGGCCACTATATCTGACCACATGGTTGTGACCTGAAGCATATCTGAGTGAGTCATAGACCAAATGTGGAGGATCAGGAAAGTAAGATTTGGGGCAACAATTCCTCACCATTGTCCTGCAAGTTGGCAGGAGCCATCATCTTGTTGAACTACTTGGAAACACTCGCTGACAAAGGAAAAAAGGGGAGGAAAAAAGTTTAATCCTCCTCCTCTCAGACAATTAGCATTTTCAAGTGGAGCGGAGCTAGTTGAAGCAGATGGTTTATCTTTTCTGGTAGTGCTTCTAGTTGGACAAATGAGACTTATATCATTCTGACTCCCTTCCTCTGTCTTCCAGTGCCTATGGAAGCATTCCAGATTTTACGCACTGTGTTTTGACTTATTTAATGCAGATGTACTTTTCCCGCAGTAAACATGATTACCCAAATACTTTAACTTGAGAGCTTCTGCTTTCCTCTCTGGTGTAATTAGTCACACTGCACTCACACTGCATTTAGGGGGGGAAAACACACACATGGAGCATCTTATAAATGTGCCTCTATCCCCCATACAGCTGCTTACTTCACTTAATTCTTATTTGGCTGCTTATATAGAACAGAATCACTGCAGCTGGGCAGCAAATGCACAAAGTTGCAAAGGCACCTCCTTGCTTTCATTTTCAGAATCCATCCCTTCAGTTATGGAGGGACAGCCCCTGATTAGCACGAGCTTAACATGGGACTAAGTTTTCTTGGATTCTGGTATTGAATAACTTGGCAGGATAGCTATTAGGTTTGAATTTCAAAGCCAAAAGAGTGATCTGAGATAACACACTGGTAGTTCCACACCAGTAATTATCATGTTAAAAGAATACTTATCACAAGCACCACAGCGAAAGAGGCAGCTTTTCACTGAAATTAAAATTTCTTGTGAAATCTCTTGTGAAATTAAAATTTGGTGTTCATTTTATTAAGGAGCAGTATCCAAATGTTTCTCCCCCCTTCTGCAACGAGGACTGCCTTTCTAATTTTCCTCTTGATTATTTTGCTTGAATGTTTTAAATTTTACCATGTTAGAAACATACAAAAATGAGCAACTAAGTACTTGTAGAACTCTAGTGTGAATGTTCTTCCATTTATGTGCCACGACGACACTGCCTGCTAGCAAAAGAGCAATCTGAGAGTAGAGGGAATAAGAGCTAGGGATGGGCGAACGCGGTTCGGCAGTTAGGTGTTTGGCCCGAACTCAGCCTGTTCGGACTACCGAACGCGAACACGAACGCAAACATACTGAACAGAACCGAACACCAAACGGTGAAATGGCAAACATACCGAACAGAACCGAACACTGAAAGGTGAAATGGCCGAACAGTTCGGTCAGTTCGGATCGCGTTTGGGTGGCAAAAAAAGGTTCACTGTAAGGTCAAATGTGACAGGGAGGGGTAGTACTAGTCACTGAGGAGCAGACTTCCAGGCACCAGGGGTGGAGAGGCTTGCAAGAAATGAAACTATCTGCCTCCCCCCTTCCCAACACCTTCTGAGCTAGTCACTGTTCCTGAACAGCAGGCGTTGAGTAGGATTATTAGATTGCTTTAAGTTTCATTTCAGTTTTGTACTGAAATGAAACTTAAACCTTAAACTGAAACCTTGTGTTGTTTAATATATGGGATGGGGGGGAATCACAAACAACACAAGATTTCAGTTTAAGGTTTAAACTAAATGTTTAACTAAATGTTTTAGTGTTTGTAGGAGTAGGCCTGTATACTTATTAGATAATCCATTTAGTTCATAGCATTTAGAATAGTTAATAGTAGTTAGATTTAGTGCAGATAGATAGATATATTAGATAAAAAAAACAAAAAAACCAACCCCATATAAAAACAAAAAAACAAATAAAAAACAAAAAAAACACCATATAAAACCAAATAAAAAACAAAAAAACCATATAAAAAACAACAAAAACACCCATAACAAAACATTTCCAGAACAGCCGAACCCGAACGGCAGAACCAAACGGCAGAACCCGAACCCGGCGAACTAACCGAACGGCCGAACCGAACACAGGCAAACCAAACAGCCAAACCCGAACGGATGAACCAAACGCAACCGAACCAAACGGCCGAACCCGAACCGCGATCTGTTCGCCCATCCCTAATAATAGCAGAGAGGATCTGTCTGGGAATTGGGATATAGTTAATTGGGGAATATGGTTTGATTCATTTGGCTTCATGGAGTATGATGGGAGCTTTGCCTGGGTAATAATTGCCAGATTAGGCTGTTTAGTTTCAAGTAATGCCCCCCACCGTTACAGTATAATTTAAGTGGTTATCTATGAAAGAATATCATAACGCTGCTATACAAATACATGGTGTGCCTACATCGGGAATATTGCATGCATTTCTGGTCATCCTGTCTCAAAAGGACATAGAGAAACAGAGAAGGGCAACAAGAATGATCAAAGGCATGGAATGGCTTTCCCCATAGCTTTGGCAACAAGAAGAGGCTCAGTAATTTAGAGCTCTTCAGCACAGAGAGGAGACAAATGAAGAGGGATATGACTAAAGCTTACAAAATCATGAGCGGTGCGGAGCAAGTTAATAGGGAGCTGTTATTTACTGTATCTCAAAATAATAGAACTAGGGAACACCCTATGAAATTAATTGGCGCTAGGTTCAAAATAAATAAAAGGAAGTCCCCACCCACCCTACTCAGTGTACAATTAACTTGTAAAACTCATTGCCAGAAAGTGTTGTGAAGGTCAATAGCATAACTGGGGGCAATAAAGGATTAGGTAAATCTTAGATGAGAGAGGCATAAATGGCTATTAGCCAAGATGGTCACAGACAAGTCTCTGACTGCCAGGGGCTGAGTGGAGAGAAGGACGTGGGTCACTCAATTCTGTCCTGCCTGCTGTGCACTTTCCTGAAGTAACTGAAGCTGCCACTGTCAGATGGGATGCTGAGCTAGGGTGGACTATTGGTCTGATCCAATACCACACTTTTTATGCTCTTAAAGCTACATCTCCATGTTGATAAGTGAGTTGAACAATACAATTTAATTTGCTGCTTCTGTTCACATTTTTATATGTGGGCCATTTCACTCCTTCTAGAGCACACCCAGAAAGTCAGCTGGAGGGAGATGCCATGGATGTGGAATTTCGAACAGATCATCCCCATCCAGAAGGGTCCTAAAATAGTTCTCTCTTCTTCTGATCATGGTGCCATGACATCGCTGATACCTTCTATTGTATCAGGTTTGTGTCATAATTAAAACAAACAAAATATTTAACCTGATAACCTTAGCTGGGTCACCAATGGTAGGGACTGAACAGACCCATACTGGGTCAGACCAATGGTCCATCAAGCCCACATCCTGTCTCCAATAGTAGCCAATCTCAGTCGCTTGCGAGAAGTACCCAGTCAGATCACAATGGGACAATCCATTCCCATTTCTCCACTCCCAGCTCCCAACAGTAAGAAGTTATGTCCTCTAAACTTACTTGGCTAATAGCTGTTAATGGACCTACTCTATAAGAACTTATCCAATCTTGTTTTAAACTAGAGCTGAAATGAGAATCAATTTGTTTCTCGTGAAAATCTTGCAAGAACTGAGAATCGTTAACAAGATCCTGGGACAATTTCAGTACTGGTTCAAGATCTTCTCTTGGATGCCTATTGAAGTGGTTGCATTATAATACTGTGCTTGAGGCCCCCACCTTGGCACACAACTTTTGCCCCATGCCAACCCCCAGCACACAATATGAGGTCAGAAGAACTCTCAGAAATTCTAGGAATTTCTAGAATAAAGAATCCTAATTAACTGAAACACTGTTGTTAGTATTATTATTAATTAATTGTGTAATGCAGGTCAGACTTAGAATTTGTGGGGCCCAGGACAAAGATAAAATGAGAGGTCCCTGGTGGTCCCACCTCCTCCTCCTTGGCCTCACCATCCACAGGGCCTTAGAAGCAGTCGTATTTGGGCCCCTGCTGGGAGGAAATGGGGACCACGCACCCTGCCCTGGTGAAAATGGGGGCCATTGTATGCCCCACTCCCAAGTAGAGAAAATAGCAGGACCTGGGGTGGATGCCCTGGGTCATCCTGTAGTAAGGCCAGCCTTGATGTAATGCCAGTGATGTGCCTGGTGCTTAAGTCATAATTAAAGATAGGTCCCTGCCCTCAGGGGCTTATAAGTTACAATCTAGAATGAAAAAGGGAAAGGATATCAAGGGGAGGAGACACGTAGGGAGAGACAGAGATACATTCAGGAAGTTGAGAAGTTACTGGTGCCTGTGCTTGGCTTGGTTACAAAGGAGGAAAGAGATGCTGAAGGATGGGGCGACCATGCCCCCCCCCTCCGGCCACCCAATCCTGGCCCTTCAGACCTGGCTGTTTGCCCCCACAGCCTTCCCCCCCTCCTCCCCCCGCATAAACCTCCCCCCTGCCCTCCCGGCCACCCTGCTCCCACCAGGGGTCGGGACAGGCCATACCCCCTGTCACCCCTCGGTATCCCCCTCTCACCGGGATGCCGAGCCACCCCCTCCCCACCAACCCTCCCAGTGCTCCCCCTGCTCTCACCAAGGGGAGTCACTGGGTCCACCACCCTTTT
>QEPC01008233.1:1605742-1620210 GCA_003113815.1 Sphenodon punctatus | reverse complement strand
CCCCCCCCCCGCCAGCGGCAGGGCACCACAGACCCCCCGCAACAACAGCAAGGTAAGTGGATGGGAGATCACAGTCCAGCAGGCTCCTCTCCTTTAGGAGAAATATGAATGTTGGAAGAGAGAGCGAGCAGTGTTTTGTATGTGTGCAGGGAGGGAGTTCATGCAGAAGAGAAAGGGAGACTGTTTATGGAACAGAAGACTGGGGACGTTGTTAGATGTTGCAGCTCCATGACTGAAAGTCACCCTGGCAATATTGTAAACTGTGGCGCCACGTGACTCCTGCACGTTTTGAGACTCAGATTTGTAAGACGGTGGCTACTGGGGGAATACAAGTCTGGGTCTCAAAACATGTCAGGAACTGTATGGTGCCGCTGGTTACAATGGTACCAGGGGAACCTCCGGTCAGGAGGTGAGTGTCTAAATCCCCCCCTACAGGAGTTTGCCAACCCCAGACTTTTGAAGTCCAGGAAAAAGCTGCAGTGTCTAAACATGCCCTGGAAATACTGGATGTTCTGTTGCTGGAAGAGGGCAGAGTCACCATTTCCTCAGCTCCTGGTAGCCCAGCCAATTTGAAATAGCAACCAGGAGCAGAAAGGTGCAGCAGGAACGTGTAGGGCATCAAAGATGTATTGGTCTGAGTGGTGGGGGGAAATAGCCTACTCTTTTAATAAGCTTTGATGCTGCCCTGATCAGGAAGACTATATTTTTTTACAAAGGGGGGTGGGGTGGAGAAGATGTTCTAACTAAAGGGAATCCTGTACTAAATGTATAAGCATACAAGTGGACTGGGTTTGTTTATTCTCTTTTAGATAAAGTCCATACTGATTTCTTGTGTTGGAAGAAGCCTGACTGGCACAAGTAGGTGCTTGTGTTTTAGAATCATAGACACATAGGGCTGGAAGGGACCTCAATGCAGGATTCGTTATACCTGTTGGTGAGTTCATCTGTTGTAGCAATTTAGAAGAGGAGAGCCTGTAATTAAATCTACTATAAGTAGAGAACTGGGGTGACCAGGGCACATCATTGCCTAAAATGACATTGAGTAATTTTATAAGATGATGGAGCCATTTTTATTCATCCCCCCAGCCCCGACACACATACTTTCCTCCTCTGTCTGCCAGTTTTCTGTTGCTTTCCCCTTTGCCTGTACTGGTAATTTCCTCTGCTTTTTAAAATTATATTTGTCTCTCAATTCCCTCCTCCCACAGCTTCTCCTAGGAAGGACGCACAAAATCCCCAAACCAATAGTGCTGAGTTTTAGAACCTACTTTTGCTTGGGTGAGTTTAAAATAAGGTGAAATGTGTTTGTCTATCGCTGCATGTAAACAAGTTGAATAACTTCCTTATTTTGAGGCATTGTTCCTTCAGCAGAATAATTCACGCTACTTCAGGGAAACAACACCTGCTAATTAACCACAAGCAGAAAGAAGCACTTTATTGGTAACATTAAGTCATTTTTTTCTCTCCTTGGATTTCAAGAACACCTTTTTCTCTAGTGACAAGGTGCTTTCATGAAGCATATTTTGGAGAGAAACGTGTCATTCATTATGAGCTTTTGAAATCTTCTCTGTATTCACCCAGGGGTGAAAAGGGAAATGAAGAACCCCATAGAATATCTAAAATTCCAGTCTGCATATGTCGAGGGGAAAGCCACTGCTCATGGATGGGTCAGGGAAGTGGGTTGGTTGGGATGGGAAGCAGTATGAAACTTGAACCCTTCCTAATCTCTTTCTCTGTCTTCCTGTGTATCTCACACTAAAGCTGAAACTAATATTCTCCAAAACAGGTATATCCATCGAATATGCACTAGTCGCTCTGCCATTTGCAGATTAATTAACAAGCACTACACACGTGGTATCCAATAAGTACCTGCTTTGAAATTAAGGTGTGCGTCTGTAAGTAAATTCTCACAGTTTTTATATATCAGCTGACAGAAAGGGACTTGGGCCGACAAAGGTTGACATAGAACTTAGGCACAGTTGCTTGGAAGCAGAGTTGCTCAGCCACCCCAGGAGGGCATGCCTCACATACAAACACATTCACGCACACACAGGTTTCCCCGTTTTAAATCCAAAATGAGTATGAGAGTACTCGTTCCCCACCACGAGTATAGGTCACGTCCTCGCCACGCTGTTTGAAAGTTTGGGAAATATGACAAACAAATTCACTACCCATTTCAGCTGTGCTGTCACATACTCACCACAAGAAGTTGGCCCATTAATATGTGTTGTCTTAGCCACAATTCTTAGCTGCTGACTAGAGCTGAAATGATTGTCCTATCTGATGATTTTGCCCATTTCATATCAAATCCGTTGAAGGAGATACAAAATACTATTTGCACCCCTGCTTCACTTGCATCTCTGTTTTCTTAAATGCAGAAAACACTGTGTGCCTGTAAGCAAATGCTCTCTCATTTTGAAATTAAGCTGTCAAAAAGTTGTTATGAAAACACAGTGATGACTTGAACCCAGCATGCTGTAGTTATGGTGAGCATAAATGCAAAACCACACTGGTGGAGTCTAATAAGGGGCTAACAATCAGCTATGTAAGTGAGTAATATGGAAATCTCTTCTCTATGACTGAATTAGAAAGTAGCACCATAGCTGTCCTTGTAGCTCAGGTGGTAGAGTGGTGAAATGGAAATTGAAAGGTGAAGGGATCAAATCCATTTTGTGTAAGCGGACATTGTGTGTGTGATTGCTTCCATTTTTTACAAAATGAGGATCAACACACACCAGATAATCTGCTACTAAGACAGAAGCCCAATGTTAGCATTCTAAAAAGAAAACTTTAATATGAAATAACTCACACCCTTAGGCCATCAAAGATCCAGATTTCAACCCATTACATGTCAATCATCTTTTTACAGTCCTAATACCACAGCTTTAGGAGGAAGGGCTACCTGCTGCTTTTCATTCAGCCACCAAGAGGAGGACTCTGCATATTGTTCAGAAAGCCAAATAGTGGTTTGTAAGGCTGCTATACCAGCAGTAGTAATGGTTATTGTTTTGGGGCGGCCTCATCAAGAGTCCTGGGTTCTTGAGCAAAACCAGGAAAGGCTTGCTAAACTATTTTAATTTTCCCTCTAAATGTTCTGTGGGAAACAATTACAGTGCTGGTAATTTGTAGTATTTGTGTCTCAGCAATGGCTGTCCCTTTTAAGAGAATAATTCCCAACTGTGATGGATTAGCTGGCTCCCATGTGTAAATCAGGTGAAGTTATCAACTGTGGAGATGCGAGGGGCTTGGATTGATCAGGACGTCCTGACTGAAGGGCTAGGAAACCTGCAAGAAAAAATAAAAGCCTATGAGAAAAAGGCTGATTTAATGAAAAAAAACAACCAAAAGACTTTCTGTGGAAAGACAGGACACCCCAGGACACATACTTGGCCCCCATATCCTACAGGGACTGTTATGGCGAGGCTCTGTAACTGACAGGGGTGTCATTTTTCATTATACTTGTCATTATTGGTACCGATTGCAAATGAAGATTTTGTTTTTGGTATTGTTATTGGTACTGATATATACACAATATCTAGTTTATGTTTATATATATATACATAAACATATGTATACATATATATATATACATATACACAGAGAGAACCTAAGCTAAACCTAGCCTATGTATAATACAAAATATTCTTAGCCTATAATCCTAATATATATAATAAAACAGCCTAGTATCATATCTAATCATATACATATTGTACAACTAATATCTATATAATATATGAACAGGAGGAGACAGACAGGGGAAGGGAAAAGGAAAACTCAGAAGTATATCCACTATCTCTATTCTATCTCTATTCTGTATCTATCATCTAATATATATATCTAAACTATACTTATTATTATTATTATTAACAAACATTTATATAGCGCCAGCAGTGTACCTGGCACTTTACAAAGTACTCTCTCTTTCTCTCTCTCTCTCTCTATAAAATATGGTAAAATGTAAGGGTAAGGAATAACGACTGGAAAGGTAAGGTGGTAGAGATATATATGGGAGGATTTTTAGTGCAAGTACCAACAGATTCTGCAAATGCACCCTGACAGAGCAATAGCTAACACAGAACCAGAATCAAGCAGCCCAGCCCTGCAGTATAAAGGGTTGCAGTGCCCTCCCCCAGAGCTCCCCTGATTGGTTCTGGGAGTCAGGAGGCATTGAACAATCACAGGATGCTATTCAACTGCCTGGGACCTGCTTGCACTCCTCATTGGCCAGCCATTACATCCATCAGGCCCTTCCCCTCCCATTACAGGCCCAGTTCAAGAATTCAACACAGTTTCTGGCTCCAAGATGTCTGCTCCCTCCTCCCGTCTCCATATTTCCTTCCAAAGAGCTCCTGCCAGGCTGGTAGGCAATAACAAAATAAATATAGACTTTTGTTATTGTTATTGATTTTTTTATTTTTTTGTTGTTTTCATTATTGCAGTAATGATAATGAAAGTGACAAATTTCGTTTTCATTATTGATATAACAAAAACAACGTGCATGCTCCTAGTAACTGAAGAAATAAGCTAGACTTGATGAGAGGAGGCTGAGAGAAGAGGGCTGCTGTTCAGATCTACTGGCTCCCTGCTGTTTACACAGACGCCTCCACCCATCTCCACCCAGAGAAATGCACCCCACCCACTGCAAGTGGTGTTTACACGGACGCCTCCACCCATCTCCACCCAGAGAAATGCACCCCACCCACTGCAAGTGGTGTTTACACAGATGCCTCCACCCTTCTCCACCCAGCGAAACTGGGTGGAAGCATCTCATGTGAAAAGGGACCATGTTGCAAGGCTGCAGTGTTCCCTGTACCATGTATAATAAAATATAACACCCATTTTATCAGTCTGTGTAAAAAGAGCCTATGTGCCTGTAGATAGATAGATGGTGATGGGTTCAATGAATTGGACCTATTTTCATTTGTTTGAATCTGGAGATCAGATTCAAAACTATTCTTTGACAAAACTTTGAGTTTTCGCTTTGGTTGTTCAACAATGGTTCTTCAGTGTTCTGTACTTTGTTCTCTTCATTTCATTTGTTTACATTGGGTGCAATCCTATGGCCTGTGTAAGCTGGCTGCAGACACAGTGCTTGGCCAGTATGCGTGCTGCGCGTGCAGCAAGCCTCATGGGGCAAAGGCGTGACCTGGGCCAATGCAACCCCCTGAGGCCCATGGGATGGAGTAGGCATGGCTCCTTCTCCATCCCTGGTGCTGTGGACTGTGTGGGCTCAGGGGGTCACATTGGCCTGGGCCGCGCCTTTGCCCCGCATAGCTTGCTGCATGCCTAGAACACATGCATGCCTGAGCACGGGCATTCTGGCCATGCACCTCACATAGGCACAGTGTACGCGGGCCATAGGATTGCACCCACCATCCACTTAATTATGCAGTATTAGAGCTGAAACGCATAGAAGGTTTCATATTTGCCAATATTATTCACATTTGTTGATAATATCCACATCCAAAACAGGGAGATATACGCCCACTCTTTAGAATAGTCTGGTTCAGTTACTTAGTTTATTTTGCTATTTCGGTTATTTGTTTTTGCTATTTGGGTTACTTTGTTTCAGCAACTTGTACGTGTGGAATAGCACTCATCCTGCCTAAACAGCATCACCAAAATACTGAAATGACTGCCTAATCAAAATAACTGAATTGAAAGAAATAACTAAACTGGAATAACTAAAACAATTATCTGATGAAACAGGAAATAATGGCTGTTATTTCTGCTTCATCAGGTTGGGTTTGAGTAGCACAAATTCAATGGATTTCTTCGTTTTTGTGGAGATTTGCTACAGCTCTATTCAGCACTTTGTTATTCTTGTCTCCCATGGTACTATTTGGAGGATTAATTTTTTTAAAATGAATATGAATTAGAATGTGATTGCTCTACCTGTGTAACATAATGCAAGAGAAAGTCACAAAGTACTGGGTGACAAAGTATTGAATAGCAAAGTGAATGAAGTGTTAAGTGAATGAATGGAGTACCAAATAACTGTAACAGGATGGCAGTAAGTATTTTCAGAATCCTCTTCCGCAAATATCACACTACACTTTGTTGCTCACTGTTCTTTATTGTATAGTGTCCCAAGTAGTAGTTCAAATATTTATTTATTTATTTTTACATTTTTACCTCACTCTTTTCCAAAGACTCAGGGTGGCTCACAACATCTATCTAATGCAATAATACATTAAAATCCCTTAAAACCACCTCCTGCCACCCACCAATCCTCCTCCCCAAACCCCTCTACCCAATTCCACCAAACCCTATTCCTGCCTTCCAAATGTCTGGCCAAACAAAAAGGTCATACATCCCAGCTGGAAGACGAACAGGCTCAGGCCTAGGTGGACCTTCAAGGGGAGGGAGTTCCATCTATGCACTAACACCCTTCAGATAACACGACTCACTTAGTTTGCTTTTCCCAAGTCCATCTTCTCTCTAGCTGTGTTCTGGATCCTCTCGAAAAGGCTTGGGCGGCTGATAGCACAGGCATCTGGCTTGGTACACTCCCTGCCAGGAAGCTCTCTACAATGTGAGCCCCTCTCTGGCTTCATCTTTATGGGCCTCTGGCCTAGCTTTTTGGCAGCCAGTACATGATCTTGGCATTACCCTGGACAGCTCCCAGCAAAGTTCAGCCTTGACCCTCCTGGCATCACAGCCAGGGGCAGACTTCCTTGATCTCAGGACTCCCAGGCTTTAAAGCCCATGAAGGGTGGGTGTGGTCACAGCAGGAAACCAGTTCCTTTAAATGGCTAGGCACCTGAGAAGCACCAGTCTGCTCATGAGGGCTTGTGCCCTCCAGGGATGTATGGTCCTGCCTGGTTACAATTACCAATGTGATGGATTTCACAACATCAACAAAGTAACAATACAAGTATTTGTCTCTGGAAATGGCCATCTGAATTGTATTTACAAATTTTAAAATGCACCTTTGTCTCAGACTTTCTATAGACAGCGCTATATAAGCAGAGATAATGTGTTTGCATATAAAACTGAGGGCAGTGGGTAATGAGGGCCCTGGGAGTTGAAGCCTCCCCAAATGATCAGCCTCCTGATGCCCACTTGTCCCCTGTGCTGTGTGCAGGCCTGCAAACCCCACCACCCTCCTCCTTGAGTCATAAGAAGCAGGGGGGGCAGGTAGAAATGAGGGACTAGGCTTTGTGCTTCCGCTTCCCAGAACTGTATCCCCAACTTTGCCTCTTCACTTTTTTCCTCCTCCCTCTGCTGCTCCCAGGGCCAGCCTTAGGATTTGTGGGGCCCAGAGCAAAGATAAAACTCAGAGCCCCTGGTGGTTCCTCCCCCTTGGGGGCAACCTCTGTGGTGCCCTGAAGGTGGTCATGTTTGGGGCCCCACTGAGAGGGAGTGGTGCCCCCACAGTGCAACCTGTCTAGGAGAAAATAGAGGCCACTGCAGGGTGCTCAGAAAAAGTGGGGCCTGGGGCAGCCACCTCAGGTCGGCCTGTGATAAGGCCGGCCCTGGCTGCTTCCCGGTGCTGTGCTCTGTGCCTGATACTGCCAGCAGTCGCTTCTCCCCCCACCCCCTTCTCCCCATTGCTGCTAGTTGTCTGGATTACAGGTACTCATAGGGGCATAAACACACACATGCACAGAGAGTTGTAGCTAAGGAAAGTTTACATTGATCACCATTAAATCTAACACATGCCTCTTATTAAACCATGTGATGCTCCCTTGCCATTCTCCAAAGTATTATTGATAAAGGCCCTTTAGGTGACAGTCCAAAGGCTCTGGGGGTTTGTATGTTGCACCTGTTTGCTTGGGAAACCTCACCCATGGTGAATCACCCAACAGGAAATTATAACAAAACAATGTTCTTGGGCCAATGCCTGTCTATTTTCAAACCAGATTATTCTTTCTCTTAGAACCCAGCCCTCCTGCCAGTTGATCTATGGAGTGTCTCTGCTGTGTCTTCAGAAAAATCTGTTCTTCTGCTATCCCAGCTGGGAGGAAGGAGGGCCGTAGGTTGCTATGGCAGCAGTAGGAATAAAGAAAGGATAAGAAGAGAAGGTGATAAAAGACAGTCAAAAATAACAGATTAAAGGAGAAATAGGACACCTTTTAACTCTGGCTGAAGGTGAGTCTCAGCTCTGTCCCTGGCTAAGAAATGATTGAAACCAAAAAAGGAGCAACTCAAGGTTAGTGATTATATGATTTTAACTAAGGCATTGTTGACAGGAGTTAACTGTTATACCACACAAGCCCAATCAACTGAGACCCCTCCAGTTACAGTTCACTTTAGTCTCCACAACCATGGATATCACTGAAGACTATAAGATGCTAACTATGACACTTCTTGTGGTGCTCCTTGCCTCATTTAAGATCCCCTCATATTACATAGAAAGATCTCTTGTATGGTACGTTAGTATCACTGGTTGACAGTAGTCAACACATTCCTAAGTTTCTATTTGAACTCGCTGGTTGGATCATGTTGAAAGGTGTTCCTGCTTAGGGTTTGTGAAAAGGAAACAGTCACAATTCATTGCTGGCGCAGTCTCCAAAAGGAAAAAACAAACAAACATGTTTACAGTTTCCACTGTCAATTCCGTAGTGCTCTTTAAAACTCAAAATACAAAATGAATTTATGGCAGAGGCTCTTCAGTAGAACCATGAGGGACTGCTCAGTGAACTATAGCTCATTTTCTGTTTCCTACAAAGCTCTCCAAGTTCAAAGGCCTAAGGCAGAAGCCGGTATAATTACAGGCAAAAGACCCACAGAGCTCAGTGTCTGACAGCCAAAGAGCCACTTTGTCATTGAGTGGAGTCTCAGAAAGCCAAAAAGATATAAAGAAATAAGGAATTTTAAAAAAAATTAAAATGCTCACAACACCTTTATGGTTATAAAATAATAGTTAATAATTCATTCTCCCAAATAGCTGAATGAACTTAAGATTACAGCCCAAACATTGTTATTCAGGTCTCAGTGAACAATTTGGTATTTGAAGTCTGTCACCTTCAGTTTCAGGAAGTCTGGTCCTATGGATGTCACTGCCACCTACACATATCTAAGTGTGTGTGAGTGGGTGTCAGTGTGTGTGTTGCTGTCACATTTCATTGTAATTTGCTTTCTTACCTGGGGTGACTGCCTCTTCCTCATCAGGATGTCATAGGGAGCTTCACTCACACTTTAGGAGAAAGCTATTTTACAGGGAGCCCCCAAAAGCACCAAATGGAACTGCCTATTGCACATCTCACACTGGAGAGAACTCACTCATGGACCTTTTCCATTTACTTCAATGAGACCGATCGCATTGGTATTCATTAACTTTCAAAAGTAAGAATTTTACATCTTGGCCCAGATATGGGGAAAGGCTTCCAGTTCTCTTGTGCACCTGCTCTATTTTATTTTCATCACTTTTAATGAGGTCACAATATAGCATTGCTGTTTGTGTCCATGTGGGCTCAAATGTCATTGTATTTCATTCCAGCATGATCTCCTGATACTGTGACATAAATGCTGCAAGTCATAGTCTATCCTGAGGATATCCACAAAGAAGAACCTAACCTTAGAACAAACCTGTCTGGTATGATATCATGATGTTGAAGTCAAAATGGCATAATGTTGCTCTAAGTCTCGGTTGCATCAAGATGTATCTTGCACTATGCACCAAAAGAAGGGGTGGGGGTGGAATTTGTTTCAAGATAAAATATCTTAGTCTGATGAAACAAGACATTGTGGAGCCAAAACATCAGTATGCCACAGCTACAAACTGGAATGCAGTGTTGACCTGAATATGATTCCAGAACCATAGAACAGAAATTGGACCAAACCATGCTGTCCTTATTATGGTTGGATCCTAAACACACTTCTTCATGAGTGAGACTTATTCATGACAAAGTGTCTTTAGGAATTGAGGCCTACATGTTTTCTTGTCTTTCATTATGGCCGTTTTTACATGGACCGAGGTGGGTGGGGTCACGGGTGTGGGTGTCGGCGCAGCAGGTGTAGGTGGGTGTGTGCCCGTTTACACACACACACACACACACACACACACCCCTACACCTACCGACACCCATCTCCACCCACGGAGCAGCCTCTGTTCTGTCGGATGGCTCCATGGATGGAGGTGGGTGTGAGTCGATGTGTGGCAGGAGTGCCCATGCACACACAAACACTTGCCATCCGTGGCGTTTACACGGGCACACACCCGCCACACACGAATCCCCTCACCCATTGGTGGCTGACTACACAGACTGCCCCCCCCACCGCCGCACAACCACCTGAAAACTGAGCAGGGGGGTGGGGCATCCGTGTAAAAATGGCCTATATCAAGAGCCTGGCGTGTGGCATCATGGCACTTTATAAGAATGGTAAACCACTTGTTGACATTCATTTACATGGCTTCTTAGCTCTTGATGTGGATACACAGTTATTCCCCAAATCCCCACAATTACATTTAAACATGATCATATGTTGAAGATTTTGTCAACCCTTATAAAAATATAACTATATAAAGACTCCGCACGTACCTAGTACAACTGGAATCTATATGTGTTTTAGTCTAATGGGTATTATTAGTATTAGAACACTCTGGAGTCAGTGTAGAATACTAGAGCATATTTACATGGGATTAGATACTGTATAACACTTAATAGCATTTTAGTTTTGAAGGGCATATAGGTGCAACACATCAAAAAACTGTGGTCTGCTCATTGAAACATCTCTCTCCTATACTGTAACATGAGTAAAACCCAACCACACAATGAAACACTCTTGGTGCAAACCTATGGGCCACTGACGCCGGCCCATACTTGTGCTGCAAGCTCTGACCGCAGGTGCTCAGGTGTGCACGCGCCCCACCCACACAGTAAGCAGCATGGGGCAACAGTGTGCCCCCTCTGATGCAACCCCCCAAGTCCACACACCCCGAAGCCCGGGAGAAGGAGCAGGAGCCGTGCCTGCTCCATCCCCTGGGCTGTGGTGGGTGTGGGTTTGGGAGGTCGTATTGGAGGGGGTGTGCCATTGCCCTATGCAGACAATGCTCGGTTAGGGTTAGGGTTCCTGCTCCTTTCCAAGATCTGTGAGGTGTGTGGGCTTGGAGGGGTTGCATCAGAGGGGGCACGCTGTTTCCCCATACACCTTGCTGCGTGTGTGAGGCGTGTGTGCACCTGAGTACTGGTGGACTTTCACACCAATGTGCCTGCAGATGGCATACACCGGCAATAGCATTGCACCTAATATGTGGATTTATTTTTAACCCTAAAATCAGAAATTATCTGCTATTTTCATTTTCAGTATCCTAGTGTTATCAATCATGAAATTTGGGTATGGTCTACCTTTAAAAAATAATAATTTTGTCCTCATAAAACATCTGTCTCAATCAATAATTTTATGAGGCATGGCCATAGGTCATTGCTAGATACAAACATACACATAACAGCAGTATGCCATCAGACATAGCGCAACATAAAGGTCCATTAGTAACTCATTCACCCTGTATATCCAGAGATTCGTCATTATCAAGTGGTTTAAAATTAACAAACTGCTGCCTCTTGCTAAATGCAATTATCAGGAACTTGACCACTAACCCAGAAAAATCCTGATTAATGTTACTAAGCAGGAGCTCCATTTTTCTGTCATCGGATCTTCCAAACTGACTTAAAATGGCTCCAAGATCTCAGTCCGCTGACGGTCATATAAATGACACCGAAACAATACATGATCTGTGGTTTCGACCTCCAATTGATCATAGGGGCATAGTCTCTGATGAAAAGGCACCCCAGCCAATCTGCCAACCCAAAGTTGGGTTGGCAGAGCATTGAACCTTGCGGCTGACATTAGCCACTTTCCCCTGGCGCTGGGGTTTAACCCGGAATATTGGGTGGGGAGGGAGTTGGCAGTGGTTGTTAGGGATCTTATCACCATGGTCAGGGATAGGGATTTTCAGGAAGAGGCGGCAGCAATCAGAGCCTCTGGTCATCTTGTCGACTATCTTTGCTATCTAAGGCCCTCCCTTGGTATGGCTCCCTATTTGCTTTCAGCCATTTCATCTAGAGCTAAGTTTTTGTTTATGTCTGCCAGATTTAATGCGCTGCCGTCTATGGTTCTGGAGGGTCGTTATTCTTCACTTAACTTTTTAGAGCGACTTTGCCCTTTTGACCGGCAGTATGTGGAAACACCGGGTCATATTTTGTTTCAATGTCGGCTATATGATACAATTCGTTCTAGATTTTTATCAGCCTTTCTCCAGAAATTCCCCGGCCGTACTGAACATAATTTATGTCTCTTAGCACTGGCAGATGTGAACTTATCTATTTTGGAGACGGTTGCTCAGTTTTTGGTTGCCACCATAGATCTTCGCAGCCGCTTCCTACATTTCAAGCATCCCTCTGAGCAGTGACATTTGAGCCATGACATCTGTTTTTGAGTTGTTTTTGAGCTAGGATCTGATCCCAGTGGGCCACATTTCCTTTGGGCTTATTATAAAAAAATAAAAAAAAAGTTTTAATGGGGTTTTTGTATTTAATTTGCAATCTGTATTGTCTGAGAGTTATTCTTTAATGTTTGTCTTTGTTATTGGTTTTTGAATCTATGGCCTTGGCCGCAATAAACAATATATATATATATTAATGGACTTTCCCCTGGCCGAGTAGCTTGCTGCCAAATGCTGAGCCAGAGAATCGATTGGGGGTGGGGAGAGCAACCTTAGATACCAAAACATATGAGTGGAAGTTGTCACCTGGGCCCTCTCCTCCTGAAGGTAAACATCCACCCACTTGTGTTTTAATTCCACCCTCACTGCCCCTGAGTCCTTGGCTACCAAATAAGGCCGAGACAGGCCTAGTCTAGTTACTTAATTTTCAACCTTCTGAGCCCACTGGCTCCTATGGGTATCAGCTTGCAGGTAAGGGAAGAGGCCCCTCTGGCACGGGTCCACAGTTTTTAACCAAAGCATATGGGCCCTGGACCATGCCAAGAAGGACCATCTCCGCTGGACCAATTCCAATCTAATTGCGGCCCCCGGGGTACCCCCCGGGGCCCTCAGCAATCCCCTAAGAAAAACAGACTGGACTTTATTAATATATACTGGAGCGAAAGGTGCCCATAGATCCGTACCAAACAATGCCTGTGCCGTAGACTTGGCATTGAAGGCCCTAAGGGCCATTCTATACTCAATCCTACCCGAGGAAACAAAGAATTTTTGGATGGCAAATGCCGATTGTTTGACCGCCACCATTGCCCAATCCAGATGTTGCTTCCATCCCGCCGCAGATTGAAATGTGATCCCCAGGTATCTAAACTCTTTTACTTGGAGTATCTGGGCTCCCTCCACCTTCCAAGAATGCCAATTATTCCTCAGGGAGTTAGCAAAAACTACTACCATAGATTTTGTTAAATTCAAAATCAAAGCATTTTCCCTACAGTAACATGCAAAGGCATCAAACTGCCTGCTTAGGTCCTTCCGGGTCTGAGATAGAAGGGCCAAATCATCAGCAAATAGCAGGCAGACAATATAGTGTGAGGCCAAATGGGGAGGGAAAAAATAGGGTGATGCACGGGACCACGTCATTAATAAATAAATTAAAAAGAGAAGGCACGAGAATGCAGCCTTGTCTAACCCCCCGTTTAACAAAAACCTCCACCGAGATATAACCCCGAGGGCCCAATCTGACCACCAACTTGGAACCTGCATACATAAATTTGATTAGGGCCAAAAGTCTCGGATCCAAAGATAAATTTGCTAATTTGGCCCACAGGATTGGCCTGCTCACTGAGTCAAAGGCCATCCTGAGGTCCAAGACCACCACATATAGCCTTCGGTTACGCTGTTTGTATTTGTCTGTTAAGTGCCCAAGAATCAAACAATGATCAATTGTTGATCTGGCCTGCTGAAACCCTGCTTGCTCGGGGTGAATCACACCCAATTCCTCACACCAGGTAGTAAGTTTACCAAGCAGATGTTTGGCATAAAGCTTGCTTATTACGCAAAGCAGACTTATGGGCCTATAGTTCTTCGGTTGGGTGCTATCACCCTTTTTGAAAATAGGGACCATGATAGCCTGGGCCCAATTAGATGGAACACACCCTGTTTGATCAATGGCCGTAAACAGTGTCGATAACATGGGCACCCACCAATCCTTGTAGCACTTAAGGAAATTAATAGTAATGAGATCCCAACCAGGCGCCCTATTACTTCTGTGAAAAACATCTGTGAAAAAAGAAAGTACCATCAGGTCCATGTTACAGATGCCAAACTGAAAAATGGTGGGGCTAATCCCATGCCCCACAGATCCTGCATGCAGCCGCGTGCATGTTTAGCCACACAGAAACCACGTGCACCCCCATTTCCAGCACATTATGCCAGTAGCAGCCTGTCAGGCTCTGAGGTACGGAGCCGTGGGGGAAACCAAGGAGGGACAAGGAAGGCCAGAATTACCAGGTTCCAGGGGACGGAACTGGGGAGAGGGAAACAAAGAGGGAGGTATCTAGGCCTGGACACCGGGGGGAAA
>QEPC01008233.1:1570484-1604502 GCA_003113815.1 Sphenodon punctatus | reverse complement strand
TGGGAAGGGGCATGACACACAGGGAGCAAGCACACAAGGGAGACAGGAGGGGGAAAACCCAACACCCTCACAAGCCCACCAGGTGGTGCAGAGTGCTGGAGAGCCTGTTCAGCACCCCAAGGGCCATGGGTTCAAGACCCAGCCCTGACACAGCCATGCACACACGGGGGTGTCCATGGGGCATGGGATCAGCCCTAGTGAGGTTAAGTGATTTTTCCAAGGTCAGGCTGGGAGATGATGGTGACAAAATGGGTGCTTTTAGACAGACGGGCGGTCCCGGTGCTGACCGCGCCAGTTCATTTTACCCCTGGGTGGTCCATCCATCTAAAGGAGCCCAGCCAGATGTGCAGGCAGAGCAGACACAGAGCAGACTGTGTATTGCCATGGCAGCCCCACCAGTGGAGCTCCCAAACTTTCCAGAGCGCCAACCTGCGGCACCAGCTTTAAGAGGAGCAGCTGTTCCTCCAATGCACAGACTCATGCTGCTGCGCCCATTCCAGCTGGCTGTTGTGGATGCTCTAGCCTGCAACTCTATGATGTGGGGGGGGGGGGGAGGGACTACATGGGTGGACTTCCAGTCAGGGAACCCTCTGGGTCCATCTGATCTAGACCCAGGCAGGACTAGAAGCAGGCAGACGCGGGAGATGCACCTCCGGAGCAGCTCCATGGCTGGACAGACCTGCATCCATCTGAAAACACCTAATGAATTCAATGTGTGTCTGTCAAGTAGAGTTGAAACAAATAAACTGAAATATCCAATGAATTTGCCGAGTTTGGATTTGTCTAGAAAAAACAGACCTGAATAACTCTTTGTTTCTGCTTCATTTATTTGTTTTGATTGAGACAGAAATCAACATAATAGCAGGAGCAAAGAAATGAATATGCAAATTTTGTTTTGAGTTTGAATATTTATTTAGATTGTGAACAATATTTGTAAATGAGAATTTTGCTGTTTGTTTAATCTCTGTTCTCAAGTCCAATGCAAACACCTCCGTCACTATCTCATCCCTCTTCTTCTTGGTGGATTCTCTGATACCACTGAGAGAGGCAAAAAGTTTGGAAACCACGTTCTTAAAAACAAGTAATGCACAAATAGGATGATTTTCAAACATGAAAAAAATAGGCACAAAAAATAGCTGAAGCTTCAGCAGAGCTGCTCAGAAAATGGAATTTTCAGACCTGCTCCAAAATGTTAGCATTTCACTGTCAATTTCTGTTACAAACTGGAATGAGAAGTTGGAATGTTAGAAAATTTCACCAGCTGGAAAACTCTGAAATATTTTAACTTGGGAATCTCAAGAGTGAAATTTCAACATTGTTGGTTGAAGCAAAATGGAAATTGTTGTTTCAAATCAATGTTTAGACAGAAGGTCTGCAATCTGAAAACCACATCTCCAGAGAAGTCGCAATGAAGTCAGCGAAACTGTTCCAGAGTAAGTGCTTTGGAGATTACAGCCAGAATATTTCATTTTTAACTGAGAGACAAAATAGGTATTTTAGGTCAAAACAGAATAAAAGCTGTTTCCCCACAATATTAATTTAATTGAGTCACAACGTCAGACATGACCATGACCACTGAGGTCACTGAATCTAACTTCCTATATGGAGGAGGACCATTTAATTTTCTCCTCCTATTACCCTATTAAACCCATTAAACTTATTTAACTAAAACATATCTTTTAGGAAGATTTCTAATCATGATCTAAAGAGTCTAAGGCTGCTTGCCGACGTTCTGCTTTTTCATGTGAGATTGAATCACATGAGAAAATAGCAGTAATGAGATATCGAAGGTCTGCATGCCCACGTTAATTTATCAGATTTTTTTTTACAGTGGGCATATCTGCTCTGAGAAATAATGGATCCCTGCCCATGTTTGGTCACTGCAGCCCCCAGACCCCCAATAGCCCACCCCACCCCCCGCACGCACCACTTCTAGGTCCAGCATACCTCTTCCTGTGCTGGCTACTGATGCTGTTGCCACCCCTTTCAGTCGCTGCCACTGCTGGGCCCCCTGCACAGTGTCCCGGGAAGCTGACTGTGTGGAAGCGAATTTCCGTGAGCAGCCCTGCCTTCTCCCACCCCCTGGCTGCCTGGCTCAGCCTTTGCAGCCGGGAGAAACCAAGTGGCACCACAGGGAGGGGGAGACAGTGCTGCACCTGCTCGTTTCTTGTACACCCTCACTGCGACTGCCGCTCTTCCTGTCCCTGCCAGGTTGGAGTTTTGTGGTGAGTTTAATTAATGATAAATTTGAATGCATGCACTCATTCAGATTGAATGCTAATTTCTACTCATGTGGGTGACAGGGCTGGACTATTGTTAGTTTCCCTGGCGAATGAGTAGGGCTGCTTGCCCACATTCCACATTAATTGCTATCAAACGTTAGATTGTGTAACGTGGGCAAGTTGCCTAAGTTGTGGAAAAGCCACCACCTTCCTTGCTGGTCTGTTCTGATGTGCCATGTTTCTCATTTGTACAGCATTAACTTCCAGTTGATGGTTCTTGTTGTGCTTCCTGAAACTAAGGGTGATTTCAGAAGTGACATGTTCCAATTCACCACAGTGAATCCCACCCCGGTGTGAACGGATTCACCGCGGGCTGTGGTGACACGTGCGGCCCCAACAGAAGTGACAGGATCGTGACCACCGCCCGGGGGAAATCAGAGAGAACATGGGCCGGGGGAACACAACAGACATGCAGTGGAGACGTGGACCGCGGTTTGAGCCCCAGAATGCACCACAGCTGGGGTCAATTCCTTCCACCGTGCCTGCGGGTTTCCGTTCAGAAGTTACTTTTCATTCACCCCCGCCGTGGCGACCATTCACTGCACTTCTGGACCTCCTCCCACCCCGACCTCATGAAGCATGGTTAGCTTCACGTGTTTGACTGTGGTGAACATCTGGATGCGAGCAAACAGACATGCAGAACGCTTTCACCACCTCCCGTGTTTGACTGAGGTTGACTGTGGTGGACATTCACCACGTCACTTCTGAAATCACCCTAAGTTAAAGATCCCTTTGTTATTCCCTGTTAAGGTACTTAGGCACCAAAATTGAATCACCTCATATTTTTTGATTTTATTTAATTTATTTTTTTTCATAAAGTTGAACAGGTACTGTAGTCTTCCCAAATGTTGTAAAGGCTTGTTTGGAACTTGAACCTTGCATTCAACATCATGCCCATGGGTGCTAACAGAAGGGTATTTCGGAGACAGGGTGAAGAGGTTCCAATGTGACCCAATCCCCTATAGAGCATTGAAATGTGACAACACTCTGAAAGGGCTGGGGCAGGGCCATCTCAGAAAGGAACAAAAAGTAGTCTCTTAGTCCCACCCCTTTCTGACATGGTTCTGCCCCCTGTGGAGCACTATGATGTCACAAGGCTCTACAGTCATGTCAGAAACGGTCAGGAAGCCTCTTAGCTCCACCCCTTTCCAACAGCCCCACCCCTTTGGAGCATCGTGACATTACAGTGCTCCAAAGTGGCAGGGACACACAAAGTTCAGGGGTTTCCCAAGTGCACCTTTTTTGCCCGTCCCTCCTGGCATTCATGATCATGTTCCATGTCTCGCCATTGGATTCAAAAAGAAAATTTGAGAAAATTGCAAGTTCATATGGCTTGATGGAAAATTATTGAAAGTCCCCTTGGAAAAAATAACATTTTCCTTGTTTTACTGAGCCCTCTGGATAGGGTGTGATAATAAATTTAAATAAATAATAAAAGTGTATTTTCAGGCAGGACACCTTTCTGCCTTAGAATATACCAACCAGTTGGACCCAAATGTCCCTTCGTATCATATAGGGAAAGGTTTAACTTTACAATTTTTAAAAAGAAAGCAAGCCTAATAAAATATGTAGTTATTCCCCCCCAGAAAATACAGTTATTTTTCCCAGAAAAGAAGTGTATAGTTTTTGGCTGTGATCCTGAAGCACTTACTCCAGAGAAACTCCACTGAAATCAATGAGACTGGCATAGACCAAGTTATTTGATGACTGCTGGCTGTGTTTCCCAGATTTATTAACAAAATTTATCTCAGGTTTCTCCTTTCTGGTGCATCAGACTGCTGAGAGCAATGTCTACTATCAATGGAGCATGAATTAAAAAGTCTTTAGTTTAACAACAGGGTATAACCTTCAGTCCTAAAGCCAATGAGAACTGAACTATTGACCCCAATGAGGAAAAGATTGCACCCATAATCTACAAGTGTACATTGCATCAATGTTTCCTTTGCATTTTGGAAATGTTAACATTTTCAAGACTGTATTAAAAAAAAACCCCAGTCTTCTCTTGCCTAAGATTCTTGCCTTTCCATTTGTAGCATATATATAAACACAGTCGATCCATGAACAGTTGAGTCAAAAGACATGAAGAACATTATTTGCATGCACTAAGGCATACTGTTATTTTTAATAACTGCAACCTGCACTTATTATTGTACAGAGCCTTGCAAGAAAATGAATTACCTCCAATAAAAATGCTGGGTAGATTTTTCTTCTTATCCTCTAACTCAAAATTTCATCCATAAATCCGGAAACAAACAAACAAAAACAAAACAAAAAAGAAAAGAGAAAAAAATGAGTCTTTTATTACTAACGGGTTTCTTGTAGTCATCTGGGAAAAATGTGGCTTAATGAATATAAAATGGTCACACTGAAATTCATTTATCTGGATTTAGCATGTTTAAATACAAGGGAAGATCAAGGAATTCATATTGGTTACTTATAATCCAATGAGATAATCAAGGTTTAATGAAAATCAACAGTTATTAGCTAATCAGTTCAGCTTGGTGACTATTGGTCTGTTATTGCAGGACAAGAATAATTAAATGGCACTTAAGGTATGAGAAAGAATGTTAGTCAGAAATTGATGCTCCTATAGAAGTCTCCAAATGGCAGACGTTTAATGTTCCTTTATACGTTACTATAGCAACACACTTTGATAACTCACATATCCACACTATCGTAAAACAAGGGGCACGGGGCTCTTATGAAGGCGCACTCTCCTTTAAGCAGATCTATAAGAATCGCAGATGAACAGAACTCTAAACATTCCTCCATGAATATTCATGAAGTAAGTTGTTTTTTGTTGCCTGCCTAGTCAGCAGTCACAAAACACATGGTGTGTGTTGGCAGCATCTTGCCTAGGTAGAGGGCTATGGACTGAGGCAATGGCAGGAACTAGGACCTGTGAGGCTGACTGACATTTCCATCTGTAGCTAAGGCTGGTAATTAACAGGAAGGAGTGTGCCTGCACCATTGCACCATCTGCTAGGGAAACGGCTCAATAAGAAAGGAGCTGGATATCATCTCAGTGGTGGCTCGAGCTGGTTCCGACATGAGGCTGGGCATCTGTTAGCTGAGGAGATAGGCTATTAGGAAATTTGACTGGGAATGAACAACATGGAAAGAGCACTCTGACCTAGCCCATAAAAGCATCTCTTCAGAAATGGTGTCTTTTTATCTTACTTACACAAGTCTTCTGAAAATGGTTTGCTGAGGGACCATTATGAATGTTTGAAGTAACACAATGGTTTCAAAAATGCTGTTTTATTCCAACATGAAATTCTTGAAACCAGGATACAGCTGTCATCTTCTGACAATAGAGCTAATTTCAGAGTGAGGATATGAGGTTAAATTCCTTTTTCTCTTATTTGTTGATTTTTTCTTTCCCATTTTGGGAGATGGCAGGAATGAATATTTACGTTTAACTATCATTCAATTTAACTCTAAAAGCGCAGAGTCATCTGTAGCACACCAACAGAAAACGTACAGAGACTAACAGAATGACACACTGACAGAAAATGTATGGAGAATATTCCTTGGGCTTCAAAACAGCTTAATATTTGGGAGAACAATAATACACACCACACTTAGCTATGTAATTAAAAACAACCAAAATATAAATGCATTATTAATGATTAATTAAAATAATACGTTTCAGTGCTCATAGAATCTGGCAGCCCTGGAGACTGTGTTCAAGGTAAGGGACACACATCACATTCAGTGTTTTTATAACAAATTTGAGAGAGAGCCATTTATTTGCCAACCCTTCATAAATCATGACCTATGTGATTGCCAGCATGTCCACTGGGCCGCCATTACTTTGGGATCCGTATTAGTGTACCACAGAGCGTGAGGCATGCTTGGCACCCTCTGTTCGTGTGGTGGTGGTGGTGGCGGCAAACCACCCGCAGGCTCAGGAGGCTGCTGCTTTTAGCTCAGAGAGTAGAGGCTCATGCAGCAAGAGACGACCCAAGCCTCTAGGGGAAGGGCAGCCTATAAATGTGAATAAATAAATAAAGAGTGAGAGGTCCCCAGTTCAATCCCTGCTGCTGAGTACTGACAACCCACCAAGGATGTCAGGTTATGTGAGGAATAGCATTATTATTTCTATTACAATAGTGCCTAGGAGTCCCGAGAGAGAATGAGACCTTGTTGTGATTGGTGCTGTAAATGCACATGGCAACAAGAAAGAGTCTCTTCCCTGAATAGATAAAACAGACTAAGGGCTCATTCACACGTGCAACAATTATCTGGATTTTTAAAAATTCATTTTCTTCTAGCTCACTGTAATCAATGCCAGTTGCATTCACATGCATGCCAAAGCGTTGTTCCCAACAGCAAAATAACGCATTCAGGCCTTCTTGGAGCGCGTGCTTACCCACCTGTTCAGTGCGGTTCAATTACAGCATGACTGGGCATCAGGCTGCACCCAGCTTCTCCCCCAATAAGTTCCTCTACCTCCCCTTCCTGGCTCCGGACCCCATCCCTTACCTGCCTCTGCCTCCTAGTAGTGCTTCAGCAGCGGCAGGCAGCGGGGACACCGAGCAATCGGAGATAATGCCGTTCGTTTACAAACAACTCCTCCCCATGTGATCACGCACATGGGAAGGCTTTGTTTGTAAACAAACAGAGTTATCTCCAATTGCTCGGGTCCCGCTGCGCTGCTGCTGCTGCATCCCGTAGGGGCAGGAGTAAAACAGCGCACTTGAAAGCACAGTTGCCTTCACATGCAGGACAAGTTCACACCAGTTAATACAGAATACAATGTAGCTTTCACACTGCTGTAAAGAGCGGATTTATTTCAATCGGACAGCATAAAGGTAGGTTTAACTAGCTTTGAACTGTGGATTACTTCGGTGCGATATTGACGACAATATTTTGAATTAGGGACTTCAAACATGCAAGATACATTCAAATTTTGTAAACTTCGAACACAAACTGAACGTCTGAATGACACCTAAGGAAAGGACACAAACCTACATCCATTAAAGCCAATGGCTCATATCCCATTGACTTCAACATGGACAGGAGCTCATCCTTTTGATGCAATCCTCCACTATTAAAGTCAAAAAATCAGCTCAGCCATTGACCTCAGTGGGTGAGGATTGCACCCTTGAAGGAGGGTAGGGAGAAGTACTATAGAGAAACCCCTTCATCCGGACACCTCGTGGGACATGCATTTTTGCCCTAATTATAGAGATGTACCAGATAAGCAGGGTAACGACTGTAACAGAAATATAATGTGCTTGAATCTTACATGGGACGTAAAACATACATGAAATAAGGAATAGTCTGGTTTAGAGATGTCTGGATAAGTGGGCTTCCACTGTATTGCTAGTAAAATGTGTTGAGAGACTCAACTTATTTCACATTGCCAACTGAGCAGCCACCAAAGAGCAACTATTATCATAGAACTGTAGAGTTCAAAGGGATCTCCAGGGCCATCTAGTCCAATTGGATTATCTGTCACTACTCAAGCAGAATAGACAGGAAATCAGAATATATAAATGAAATGCTCCATGCCCCATTGCCCCAAGCAGAAACCACCCAGTTCTTTGCTTTTTCGAGAGTTTCAACATCTTTTATGAACAGATAAAATTCAGTTTCCATTTTCTTAGCTGATCCTGTTGATTATTTCCATTTCTCTGTTTTCATTCTTTCAAGAATAGTTTTCTGCTACTGCGAATGTTCTTGCATAAATAGAATTGAAATAAACAAAGGAGAATCAGAACAAGAAAAAAGCCCAAATTAACCAGAGGATTTTAGTTCTTCTACCAAAATAATCATCATTGCTTGGAGCTACTACATTGGGTGTAAACAGATAGATGGCAGCCCTGCCTCTGCTCTGCATCACCCCCAGTTGGCTCGTCCATATAAAGACAGGCTGACAGATGTGCAGGTGGAGCAGAGGCAGAGCAGGGATCTCCAGCATCTCTTGCAGTGCCCTAGAATATCCCAGAGCACTGCCAGCGGAGCAGGCCCCCAAGCCCGGGGCACCGGCCTGAGACAGAACTGCAGTCCATCTGCTTGGTGGACAGCTCTGCTGTTGACCGGCATTTGCCCTGGGCAAGACCACAGAGCTGTGGGTGGCAAAATGCACGCATCCCTGGCAGCTGCGCACTCACGCGGGGCATGGGATCGGCCCCAATGATTTTAATGGGTAAAGATCACATCCTAAAAGTATGGTAAAGAGAGGTCAATTTCTGTATTCATCATCTCTTTCATTGTATTCATGAGTTGAATTTATAAACTTTTAAATCAGTTTCAGAAAATCACATTGGTACTTTATTTACACTCATGTTACTTGCAGTTATTTTACTTAACATATTTGATTAAACATTAAAGAAAATTCATTAAGTTTTTTTGGGGGCGGGGGGGAGCCTGAGTTTGGGGGCCTGGTACAATTGTACGCCCATTCACCCTTCTTATCAGGTCTAAGGATAAGAGTCAGAGACCTTCTGTCTTCTCCTGTGTAGTCTCAGTTCCTTCATTAGTTCATCTCTTACTAAGACTGAGACATGATTGCCTACCAGCCCAAACTAGGAGCAGTTTACTACCCTTCTATACTGGTTGATCTGAATGAGGGACCTAGGTTTTCTTTAACTTCTCTGCCTTCTCACTACCTACTTGTATGAGACAAAAAGTGGTGGCAACACTGGAATTATTCTTCTTGCTCTGCAGACCAAAGATGTCATGCAACCATGCAGTCCAAATCACAGTTTTGCCCTTAAGCTTCTCATCAAGAGGACCTGCAGTTTTCATGAAGTGAAAGACTGAAGAAGGCCACAGATCGGCAGAAGACTTGATCAGACCACTACCTGGGGTGATGTAGAGATATAGGGTGATTTCAGAAGTGACGTGGTGAATATCCACCACAGTCAACCTCAGTCAAACGCGGGAGGTGGTGTAAGCGCCATGTATGTCTGTTTGCTCACATCCAGATGTTCACCACAGTCAACCGTGGCCCGGGGTGAAGCTAACCACGCTTCGTGAGGTCGGGGTGGGAGGAGGTCCAGAAGTGTGGTGAATGGTCACCACGGCAGGGGTGAATGAAAAGTAACTTCTGAACAGAAACCCGCAGCCACGGTGGAAGGAATTGACCCCAGCCACGGTGCATTCTGGGGCTCGAACCGCGGTCCACGTCTCCACTGTATGTCTGTTGTGTTCCCCCGGCCCATGTTCTCTCTTATTGCCCCGGCAGTGGTCACGATCCTGTCACTTCTGTTGGGGCCGCACGTGTCACCACAGCCCGCGGTGAATCCGTTCACACCGGGGTGGGATTCACTGTGGTGAATTGGAACGCGTCACTTCTGAAATCACCCATGAATAATTTATCGATTATCTTCCTTCTGGGGACACTTGCAATCATGGCAGGAAAGGCAAATATTTCCCTAGTGGTAAAATTGACATGACATAGCCACAGATGGATATTTTTGTAAGCCAAAGCTAATCACGTCAATAAAGCGTTGACCATCTTTAGTGATTGAGGATTGGGGAGCCTCTGTGCAGCTGGCAAAATGGGCAAACCTTTTTTCGGTTGTTGTTGTTGATCAGATATCTGTTTTCCAGCCAGCAGGTTCCTCACTATTCAATCAAGGGCAATATGTTCTCAATCAACAATTTTCATTTTTTTTGTTTTGTGCAACACAGTCCTTTCTGCAGCTGGTTGTTAACTGAATAGCTGCCAATAGCCTCAGAGAGAGCCCTACCCCCTACTGAGCACACATCAGTAGACTCTCCCTGAGCTTATTCTCTCATGAAAACTTTGTTTCCAGGGATGATCAGACCTAACTACCATATAGGAAGGGGCTGTGAGATTCAATTGCACAAATGAAGGAGAAGCAGCAGCAGCTCAGAATAAATATGGAACCACTGGAAGGAAACATTTTTCTTAGGATCTTCAGGTGACAAAGTAGTTCTCCGAAAAAGGATGACCCTAAATGGTGGACAACATAGAGCAAAACCACTGTCTCAATGTGCACAGGATTTCCCTTGAAAAGGGAACAGAGAGTGCAAGACAATAGGGACTTGATTCAAAGTCTGTTGAATGAGTAGAAAGACTTGTATTAGTGCCCATAAACTTTGGATCAGGCTCCACAGGGGGAGTTATTTAAATATACAGCTCATGTTGGTAGTATCCTGCAGATGCAAGCAAAATAGTATTATATATAGCATCTAGGGGTGTGCATGTCATTTTTGTTATTACAATAACAAAAATGACAATCGATAATGACAACGATAACAAAAACGACAACATCGTTATCCTTGTTGTTATTA
The DNA here is from genome assembly GCA_003113815.1 of Sphenodon punctatus. NCBI lineage: Eukaryota > Metazoa > Chordata > Lepidosauria > Sphenodontia > Sphenodontidae > Sphenodon > Sphenodon punctatus. The sequence goes on along the minus strand of QEPC01008233.1, from coordinate 1,593,946 downwards.
TTAGTGCTGTGGCATTTGGGTTTTGGAGGGAAAATGTGGAGAGGGGAGGAGGGAGAAGACATCTCAGTGCCCTAAACGGGGTTAAAGCCTTGAACTAGGGATGGGCGAACAGAACGTGGTTTGGATATTCGGATGTTCGGTCGTTCAGTTCGAAACCCGAGTTCGGGTTCGATGGTTCGGTTCAGCCGAGTTTGGTTTGGCTGAACTTTGCCAAACATTCAAAAATAGCGATATTGAAACCGAAACTGAAACCAAAATGAACCCGAAATCTAATTTTTTTGCCCTGAAAAGTCGTTTTTACCACCCCCGAACTCATCCGAACACGACCAAACTGTTCGGTCATTCGAGAGTTCGGTTCGGACGTTCGGTTCAGACATCTTTGTTTGAAATGATACCGATACCAATAATGACAACTATAACAAAAACAACATTGTCATTAATCATGATAATAAAAATGACATTTTTAATAACGAAAAACAGAAATGACATGGGGGCCTGGTGTACACCCCTAATGGTATCATTTGAATTTTCCATCTACGGGTAGTTGGAGAAAGCCTCAAAGAGTTCAATAGAACTGGACAGCACATGCACTTCTGTTTTGAGGATCCTTTTCAATGTGTGTTGAATCTCATTTTAGTGATCTGATTATGCAGAATTTATTTTGTAGGCAGAGGAAAGAGAGCAGACACCCAAGATGTCTTCTCCCTCCTCCCCTCTCCACATTTCCCCTCCAAATCTGTCCAAAGAGGAAAGAGGAAGAGCAAATATTATATATAGCTATTACTGGATTTTGATTGCACCTACAATATGCTGGGAATTTACAGACACACCAGACAGTCATTTCCCATTAAGGTAAATGGGAGTTTTGCCATTGGCTTCAATGGGTGGAGGATTACATACAGAGTTTATGCAGTGAAGATCTTACAATCTAGGGGAAAAGGAATATTTGCCTTTCTTACCTGTGATGACAATCTATGGAGGCTGAGCCCATTAAAGTTGAGGACCCTGTGTTCTCTGTATTAGGAGATGAAAAGGTTCAGCTATCAGACATGTGGGGCAGGAAATACGTTTAACATCATTTACCAAATATAATTGATTTATTGCAAAGTAAGGGGCAGGGGAGTCTCTTGCTTAGTATTTATGTGAAATAAATGTAAGATCCCTAGCAAAAGCTCTTAGATTTTCATGACACGCATCATAGTGATAGGCATAAGAATTGCACTACTGGGTCAGACCAATTGTCCATCTAGCTCACTATTTCTTCTGTGACACAGTGGCCAGCATGGGATGCTTCAGAGGAAGCATACAAAAACACAACAACATATACGGAGTAATCCATCTCCTATTCTTTAATCCGAGCTTGGCAGCTGAAGGGTTGCTTCTAGAAGACACATCTTGGCAGCTGAAACCCTGCCTTCTTACTGGAATTAACGAAACCCTTTGAACCCTGGTTGGCAGAAACTGACCTGTTTGGCAGTCGCTGCTGAAGATGGGGGCTGGTTGGAATTGTTGTGGCAAAAATGTAGTAAGTTGGAGGTGCATTGGCAGAGATGTGTGAGGAAACATGCAGAGCACCTGCCCGTGCTGTATGTGGCTCTAGGCAGTGTCATTAGCCACTCATTTTCCTGAGCATTGAGATCCTCCACAACTAAATGCTGGCAATTTATTCTTGAACAGAAAAGAGATGCCATTTGCAAAACTTAAGCATCATTGTTTGGGTCCAGTCCACACAGAGAAGTAATTCCCATATATGACACCATATTAACATATATATGTACACAGCTCCAAATGCTATGGGGTGGAGAGGAGGGTAGGGGAAATAAACGGAATGCTTACCGTATAGGGGAAGCGCAATATTTAAAGCTTATGGCATTTGGAAAGTGCCAGATTCTCTATATCGCTCAATATTCCTTACAATGAAGAAGAGGGATTTTTTTTTTCTTGCCTCAGTCATAACACTAATTATTTAGTGGTCTTTCAAACCTTTTGTAATCTCTGCTCAAAAAAGCTCTGAAAGATATTAATTCTTAGCCATGTGTCTCATAAATGAAGGCCATTCTGCTATACTTAATGACAAGGCTGAGGCAGCAAGATGTCATTTGCTTTTTTCTCGGTTTTTAAATTGCTTTCTAAATGAACTACAGCTGTGAGGGCCAGGTGCTGTGATCCCTTTAGAAAGATCAGGAAATGATGAAATCCAAAATTTCAAAGTGTGATGGATGTCAGCTCCCAATTTGGTGTGTGTGTGAGGTCACCCTCATGCACCTGGTACTATCTCCCCAGTAGAATCACTTTTCTGTGGAAAGAGGAAGAAAAAAAAAATAGATGCACATTTCGAATGAAAGTGTAACAATATGAGAGGCAGTTTATAATTATCCCTTTGTTTCCCACCCCCCTCCCCTCGTCTGGATGGAAGTGATGAATATACAGCATATAGGCTGCTTGTGATGGGTGCCTCAGTGTATTAAAAACCAAGTTTCAGCTAATATCAAAGTTGGCTGAATGGCCGCATTAGTAAACATCGCACCGGAAATTCAGCATCCTAAAATAAAAGTTCATTGACTAACTTGACTCAATCAGAAACTGTAGCTGCAAGGTCAACAGCTCTATTAGCTACAATTTATTATACAAACCAAAGATAGGGAGGAGACGGAGCTGCAATACAGCAATACATTTCACCAAAATCCTCCCACGCCATTTACCTCACCCTGTGGTACTATTTAATATACTTTTACAATGACACACTTGAAATATTATTAGTGGTACTAGTGGCCTTTTCAAAGGTACAACTGAATGCTAGAAAAATTCATGCACAGCTTGAGTAAATGGGATGCGTTCTCAGGAAGATGCACACAAAAGGCACAGGGCTGAATGCTGGAATCCTCACACTCAATAGCTGACCTGCAGCCGCCGGACTGCAGCTGCTACTGCAGGCTGGGGGGGGGAGGGGAGGGGAGGGGGGTGGAATGCAGACACAGCTAACTGCTCACCCCATTTCAAGGTCTCCCTTGTGTATCCAATTTGTTTGTTGGCCAAATAACCATGCTGACACTGTGTTCCAATATTAAAGAATTACTCATGCTGTGGAGCTACCATGGATTTCTACACCATGATATCCAGCCCATGTGGAGTCCACTTCCAAGGGCTCCCCATCTTCCATCACCATGCCCCTGAGATGCAGCAATGTAGCCACTCTGGATTTGGTTTCTATCCAAAGAAGTTGCTTTGTTTAGGCAATCACGTTGAAGAGTGTGTGTTGTGTTGTGGTAATCGTGCCAGAAGGGGGGCAAGAGGGTGCAGTCGCACCCTCTTCCTGGCTGTGACCATGGTCCTTCTGAACCCTTTGGGGATGGACCTTGGCAATGGGAAGGGGCAAAAGAACCATGCCCCTTTCCATGCACTGTGACATCCCAATGCTTGGAAAAGAGATGGGATTACACCAGAAAGGGGAGGAGAGAGTCCCTTTGCCCCGCCTCCCTACTGATGTAGTCCTGCCCCCTTCCCTTCCCTGAAATAAATGCTGTGGGTGCCTCTGGCTGTGAGAACATTATACCTGAAGCTGGTTGTTAAAAGAGAGATGGAAAATCCAAACTCAGACTTTCCCCAAACATAAGTATATTGAGTTTATTTTGATTGAGACTCAGATCCACACAATTTTTTTTAAAGAAAAGGCATAGCATGTATTCAACCCAGTTAAGCATCCAAATCTTTGAAAGCCTATCTCAGTGGTTCTTAAACTATTGGCTATGTAACCCCATTTTCAGACTTAAGCATTTACTTAGGACCCCAGATAGCAACAAAAACCTGCAAAGTATATCAGATATCTGCCAGAGATGTGACTCCATCTGTAAGTGGTGTGTGGATCCGTGTTCACTGCATTTTCCCCATAGCTCCAATAGGAAAACGCAGTGAACACGGGTCCCTGCTTGAGGTTACAACCTACACTTCAGGTTGGAAAGACCAAAATTTCTCACACAACGTGCGGGCACCTCCACTTAAAGTCACACAAGGCCAGCCAAGCAGTGTAGCACAAGCACAACCTACTACAAACCTTTTTGGTACTTCTGGTGCAGAGTTGCCACCTGTGGGTTCAGGCAATTCAGGACATTGTTGAATAATTTATTGGTAACAGAGATTTTCATTCCCACTTCCAGGGTGGTCGCCTTTTCTCACACTCAATGGTTCTCCCGCTGCCTCCTAATTCCCAAGCCTTTTTAGGAGAGAAGGGGACTAACTGGGGAACAGTTTCGTCATGCTGTGAGTCCTGGCAGAGAGGAGACGTGGGGACCCGAAAGCTCAGCCATTGTCTGACTCACAAGGTAGTAGAAGCCCTATTGCTGCCACTATCTGACCCAGAAGTCCCTTTCTGCTAGTTACAGAGTGAGGCAGGGGGAGATCAGGACCATCAAACCATTCTTTTCTGAATAGCCATGAAGATGCTGTGGCCAGCTTAGGATCTTCATTCATCCTGGTTGGTTCCTGTCAATGGTTTTCTGGACTGTTGGGAAAAAAAATAATCAGGACAGGTAGCAACTCTAAATTTAAGGATGGGATCCTACAGGTCCTTGGCCCAATCACTAGCACCTATGTGCAGTGAATGCCAGTCTTGATGTTGCACAGGACGACTAGCACTGGCTACTGCAGAATAATCATGCTGCTCATATTTTCTATAATGCACATGAGCATAAGCATACACATGCACACGCAGATAAAAACATTTTAGAGAATATTTGGGATATATACCTGGGCCTAGCTTTACCCCAATACAGTCAATAATTATAGACTTGACAGGACTCACCCTGACCTACCTTGACTTATCAGTCTCCTGTGCTCTAGCCTATCAGCAGAGCTACAGGAGAAACAGCTGGAGTGTTTCAGTCAGCTAGCAGCCCAAGGATTCTATACAGTGCCCAGCAAGCTAGTTAGTTGTTTGTAAGGGTGCTACACATGCAGTTATGGTAGCTTTGGGCTTGCTGTGCCTGGCAGGAATCATGGGTTATAGCCTGTTTGTGTTTCCTTCCTATTACCTTTGCCGGCGCACCCCCCAATGAGACACAGAGGCAGTATATAGTTTAAAACTTGGCCGCACTTTATTTCAACAGATTCAATTAGGCCAGTGGGTGATTGCACCAGCAATATGGGTCCAGTATGCTAGCTACTTAATTCTTATTAACGATGTACCTTCCCTAGTCAGTACTAACCAACCAACTTTTCCCTTCGACAGCACTCTGGCTCTGGCCAAAAGGGAACAGGCCCAACGGTGGGCTTGAGTAAGGAGGTGAGTACCCGCCAAGCCAGCAGACCGTGCGTGTACTTACTGGCCTCACCTGGTACGCCTCCCAGGGTGATGACCCCTGCGCGTACTGCTCTCCCTTCGCACAGGGTGTCGCCTCCCCATCTCTTAAGGAGATGACTCATCTTATCCTATTCTTACCTATTTATCCTACTGTAGCATACTGGACCCCCGCAAAGTGCGACGATCAATCCCTTTTCTTGTTCGAATCCAATCTTGCTATTACCAATTCACCCTGCACATGTTTCTATAGTTCGTGATTGGCGGTTTTATCATTATCTGGTTCCAAATTACGTTGCCAAACAACCTATTTAACCTACTTCGCACTGTTAAAGGGGCGAAACAAGCAACCCTAAAATTAGGCTAGTTGCCAAAATTCCCCTTCGGCTCCTTAATGGCAACCAGTAAAACCACAGTACGAAGGGTGAGGTGGGTGGGGCTGCCTCCTTGCGCCCTCACGCCGACTGAGGCTGTTCCTCGTGGGCCCCGCCCTCCCTACAAAGGGCGGGTACCGCTCTAGATTCCTGGCGCGGCTCCTCTGCGCACGCGCAACAACGGGTTGCCATGGCAACCGGCCCGTTAGCCCGATCACGCCGCTCCCGCCGCCGGCTTTCCTTCTCTCTGTGTCCCCGACGGGGGCGCGGCAATTGCCCCATCGCCGGGATTACCCGCGACGAAGGGGACTTTTTAATAAAATAAATGATCAGCTCCCATTGATCCTAATGGATTTATGATGCACCTTGTGAAAAAAATTCAGCCACTGTTTAGCTACTGGTTTCCTTTCCAATATCTGTGGAAGAAAAGTAGATACAGTACAGGGATGGGCACAGGCTAAAACATCATATTTAAACATACCTGATCTGTTGGATTGCTCAAAATCCAAACTCCCAGATACCAAATATCAGTTTTGGAGTGGACATGACTTTTTCTCCATTCACTGTGGCTAAGCCAAAGGGTGTTTTTAGACAAGCGCCTCCCCACCTATTACCCACCCATCATGGATGTTGCAAGGCCTTATTGGCGTCTTATGCGACCTTGCAACATGCATGATGGGTAGGAAGACATTTGTCGAAAAACATTCACAACCACGGGGTTTTTTGAATATCTGGAAGACAGATCCAAATATGAGTCTTTATAGCTCACATTTAGTCAATTTGGTCATCATTTGGAGATACCTTTAAAAATGAGCGTTATTTTATTCAAACTGCGGATACCAGACTTGGTGATACGCCTATAGAAAATAACATTCCTCATTATCATTCTGATCAATTGTTAATCCCTGGAGTGTGAGTGATTCCCCCCCACCTCAAATGCTTTATCCAACCTCATATTGCTGTTCTTTATCCAACCTCATCATTGCAGTTAAAACGAATGTGATTTATCATGGTAGTAATTCCTTCAGAATGATTTGCTTTTAATAGTCCTGGATATTAACTGTGTGTTGTGAAAACATTTCTATAATATTAAATTCAAGTGCGGCTCGGTTGGGGGTTGGGGAGGCCTGACTCTTTTGCAGACGGATTTGACTATATGGTTCCACGGATCAGCTATTTGCTAATTCTAAGCAGACTGTCTTTAGTTTCCGCATCTCACAGTTTGGACACAACAGGAGGTGACACTGTTAACTGTTACTCTTTTCACTTACTTTTTTCCCCCTAGCTGAACATAAACATATCATTACACAGTTACACTCCACTATATTTAGAGTTGATTTTTTAACTATCTATTAGATAAAATGCTAGCGCTGAACTGAGATACCTGAAATGAATTGGGAAGGTGTGGAAGAAGTTGTGTGGCCCACTGAATCTCATATGGGAGCACATAATCACAACCTTTTTGTGTTTCTGTCGACAGCCTCAGTTTTCTCGTGCTTGCTAAAATGTAAACAAAAAACCAAGGGAGACTCCGCCTTCTGTTCTTCCATTATCACAGAGCTAAAATGAGGACCCACAAAAAGGGTATGCCTGTCAAAACTTCGGTATTCAACCCAAACTGGTAACACTGGGCACTCAGTACCCGATGAGTGCCCACCAAGTTACCCATGTGCAAATTTACCATTTTGCTCCTCCCCTCAATTTTCCGACTTCCGGTACCAATTCCTATACCAATTTACTGTTTGACTGATCAGAACTTCTCGACCTCATGAATGTATCCTTGTCTTTCCTGATGTTCACCTCTCCCTTGTCTCCCCCTCCCTTCTCTCTCTTAGATTGTAAGCCCTTTGGGGTAGGGACCTGTCTATAACTATTGATTGCACAGCACCAGATACACTGCTGGTACTATATAAATAATAAGTAATAATAATAATAAAATGGTAAATCTGTAAATCAGTAACTTGGTAACGGTAATACTAGGTATTTTGAGGGCAATTGGATGCCTGATCGGTACTTGGGTGCCAAAGAGGCACCTGACAGACTACTCAAGAATGTGAGTATTATCCGTGGGTAGCAAATGTGCTACCCATTTCGGCTCTGTTGTTAATTCTATTGACAGGACAATCCCTCGCCATTAAGGTCAATGGGAATTTTGCCATTGAACTCAATGGCCATGATCCCAAATGCCCTGTGTGGCGTGTGTGCTGGATGCGTGTGGGTCCTACATGGCACAATGTCCCTGCAGCTTACGTGGAGCATGGGATGGGTGTGCGATGGGTGTGTGCCCTCCCACACATAGAGATTCCCAGATTTTTCCTTGATCCTCCCTGCGTGTGCATGAGTGAGTGGTGTGTGGGTCATGGAAGCGTGCCACCCCCATGCTGCCTTCAGACAGGTGCTTGGGAGGGGGGATGGGTGGACGTCCATGGGCGCGTCTTGTTTAAAAACGGCCATTGCTGCAGCACTATGGCTAACTCATCAGCAACATGGCTCAGTACAGTAAAGAGCAATGGGTGTTTTCATTAAACAGAAGCTGAGGCACATAGTGCAAGGGTGAGGTGTTTAGACTCTGCCAGTCCTATTAAATCTATAACAAAGTATATAACTCTTTATTGCATATTTCCGTGGTGCACATAGCTATGGAACTGTGATGCTTCTAGATCAAGAGTGGCCAGACATACAGTTCATGTGATCCAGGCATCGACCTCAAGCGACCTACCAGGACCGCTCCTGCTGGCTCTGGTGCTCCAGGCCAGGACCCCTACTGCCAACTCCCAACTCTACGACTTAGCAACTGGTCTCAGGAGGAGCAATCCCCTTTAGAAATAACCCTTCCTGCTGCACTGGAGGACTGGGATCTCTCCTAATCTGTTTCCTTCCCAGAGACACTCGAGGGCCACCAATCTTGCTCTCCTCCCCAGAGGTGATCTCTGAGAGGCTGGTCCCCCTCCCAACACCATGATCTACTGAAGAGTAGCTTCAGTTTACCAGGAGATTCTGATGGTCTCTCCTGTTCTATATATGGCACCTTACCTCCGTCTCCGTGTATGTAAAGAACGCAGTCATTTTCTCCTCACAATGTCCGTAGCCTGTAGAAAACCAAACTATATCCTGTCTTCTCTCCTAGACAACCATCTTTTGCTCTTTACTGTTGTTTTCATAGGCAAAGGGAAACACTTCGAAGGGCTTTGCCTCCCCGCTTCCCTTCAGAGCAACATGATGCCACGATGCTCCATAAGGACTGGGGCTATGTAAGAAAGGGGTGGTGTACTGTGATTTTTCTGCCCCCTCCCTACCAGCCCATGCCCCCTCAGGAGTATTATGACATCAGGAGGCATATCAGAAAAGGGGCAGGGTGAAAAGGCTCTCCTTCCCCCTTTCGATGTGTCCCCCCATGATACATATCTACCAGTGCCTTTGGTGGTTTTCCATAATCTAAAACAAAATTATGGACACATACATTTTTGCTCATTGGTTTAATCGGAAGCATATCCCCCATGTCAGTCACACACCATCTAGTTGGTTGATATGTGGTGAGAGGCTTGAGACTAGTTAGATTCAATCTTTGCATTCACTGTAGGGAACATGTATATAGCGATCACCATTCAAAAGACGGCATTTGCTTCCCATCACTGAGAATAACCCCAAGATTGACTTTATATCAGTGACTCCCAAGCTTTTGGACCGCATGACTCCATTTTGAGACTTAAATATCATTCCGCCACCTCCCACACCAACCAGAACAGGCAAAGGTTATCTGAATCAGTCAGGATCCTAACACTCTCTCTCTCTGCAGATGGTGTGATCTGACTTTGGATCCTGAATTGCAGTTTGGGAATCTCTGTGGTATGCTTTTGAACAGGATGCAGTGCTCCTGCAATAACTATAGTTCATGGAATGGGCCAGGGACATTCCATCTGAGAGGAGTTCTTCACCAGAGGTACGAATATCTGGGCAGAAGCTGGTTGTCATGAGATGGCAATGTCAGGCTGAGAAGAGTGGAGTGGTCCTGGGTAGGTCATTTCATTTTCAAACTGGGATGGTGGTGGGGATGCCTTGCATTGTCTTGGGTCTTGGCAGTTTAGAGGAAGGAAATAGTACAGCACCTGGGCCCTACATATCAAAAGGACCATCTCCTTCCGTATATCCCCTCATAGATCAGCTGAGAGTGCTCTTTTGCAGGTTCCATCATTGCACCAGGTGGTCTAGCTATTTATTTATTATTTATTGAATACATTTCTAACCCCCTCCCTGCCCACGGCAACTCGGGGCGGCTAACAGACAATAAAATCACATAAACAATAGACTTGAGGCTGCAGAGAGGCACTCTGGGTGCCTGCTCCACAGCTCTGCAACGCCCTTCCAACTGGAATTTTGCCAAAACCCTAGCCTTAATCTGGGAAGGCCAGGCATTCAACAGACAGGGTTAAGATATGTGAGGGTTTATGGGTATTTTATATGTGGATTTATGGGTTTTATTTTCTGCATTTTATATGTAGGGTTTTATGATGCTGTTAGCTGCCCTGAGCCTTCAGGGAAGGGTGGGATAAAAATCTAAATAACTAACTACAGTAAATAAATATATAAATAAATAAATATTTGACTGTAAGGTATAGGGTTCTGTAACACTACAGAACATCTGCTCAGTCTCTTAGTAAGCCTGTAGGTTCAGAAGCATTTACATGAGGTGCGTCATTTCCCATTCTAGTTTTGGAAGTCTGGATTTCCTTGACGTGTTTCTGGAACCTGAAGCAGAATGTGAGGTTCCTCTGCTCAAACTTCAACTGACCTAAAATGAGGCTGATCCCATGACTTCTTCGGAGTTTTAGCTCTCTGTGGAGTCTACATTTACTTCAGTTATTCCCAACAATGGCTGGTGATTAAAAAGATTGGTGGGACTGAGTAACAGAAGTTGAAAGAGGGGCAATTTTTAGACACACATTTTTCCTGGATGTTTTCTGTAACATCCAGAACTTTCTGTGTGTTTAAATCACTCATCCAGATCTTAAGCATCCGGATCTTTGAACTTCTGCATGAAATTTCTCCCAGAACGTTTGTGTGTAAAAGGTTCTCCTGGTAAACGTCTTTGCGCCAAGCAGCTGTGGTTACTTGGTTTCCATGGCAGCCTGTCACATTTACAGCTGCAGCTACTTTAGGCTGCCTCAGGGCAGTGTTTGTGTGAAGAATGCATCCAGAACTTACTTGTGGACTTGTAAACCGAGAAGATTGAAACATCCGGAACTTTAACATGTGTCTAAAAATGCCCATTATGCTGCCCTGCTCTGCACTCCACCAACAACACAGGAGCCCATGCTTAGGGAGCTGTGAGCAGGTGCAGCATGGAGCTAACTCACAGGTGCCTAGAGATGAAATAAGTACCCAGTAAAGTGGGTATACCTATTGCATTTGTGGTGCCTGAATTGCCTTCCAAGTTCGGGCACCACAAAGGCCAGTTTTAGATTAGACACGCCCACGCGCATCCATCCATTCCCCCACCCACCCAAGTGCCCATCTGAAGGGGGCATGGGTGGGTACTTGCTTCTGTGACCCGCACATTGCCCACGCATGCCCATGCTTGGAGCATTGGGGAAAAAATCTGGGATGCTCCGTGCAGGGGCACTGACCCACCCCCAGTTGTGCCCATTTAAAAACAGCCAAAGTCTCTGAATGGTACCCATTTGGTCACTGTTTAGCTGTTGTCCAGAAAGCCCTGGAATGGTGCCATAGCATTGAGGCTGGGTCAGTTGCAAGGCAGTGGTGGCAATTCAAGGGTTGGAATCCCCCTAGGGCAGCAATGGGCTTACTGGGGCCTATAAAAGGTGAGTGCAGAAAGCACGTCATTCGTTTTTGCTTTTGTTTACAAATCCCCCATTGTTTTCGGGAGTTTTGTAAAGGACTCTGCCATTTTTGTTTCTTTTTTTGTTTTGCTTTCATTTATTAATAATTAATAACAATAATTTGAAATAATCCCTGCGCATGCACAAAATGGCCACCGGGGCTGTTCCACACATGTGTTCCCTTTTCCAAAGTGGCACCGATGGTGCCAGAGCCATTTTGGGAAAGGGAGCACTTGCACAGAATGGCCCTGGTGGCCTTTTGCGCATGTGCAGTTATTTTATTTTTTAAAATTATTTTTAATAAAAAAATTTAAAAAAGAAAACGAATGAAATCAAATGTATTTCTTTGCTTATTCATTTGTTTTTGTTACCTTACTTACAAAAATGAATGGGGCTCCATTCATTTTCGTAATGAATTAAATGATACAAAATGGCACAATCCTAGCCTATAAGATTCTATAGTCTCAATGCCATCCTATGGCGCTTCTGGCCCCATGACCTCTGCTACTGCCCCCGCACTGCTGCTAGCTCACCGTGCTGCCGTCTCACTACCACTGGCTCCCCTCTACTTCAGGTAAGCAGGGGAATGTGGGCCTTTTATTACCTGGGGTTGTCTGACCAGCTGGGTGCATCCCCTGCAGGTACCTGAAGAGGTGTCCACATGCCTGGGTAGTAAATCGACTACCCATTTCAGCTCTAATCTTTGGAGTTTTCTCTAAACCCTTTGGCACTTTCAGACAGTGGTGGCGGGCAGCAGCAGGAGCAGCAGTTTACCTGCTCTCTACAAGAGGGACTGCAGGGCTAGAGAAAGTCTTCCCTAGTAGAACATCTATACGGGCAGAATTGACTGGTGTGGCTGAGCTCCATTAGCTTTTACGGATGAGTGTCCACTCTTGACGTATTGTTTTCTCCAGACATTTTCAAGGACCACATATCATTTGATATTAGATTGGAAGGCTGTCGTGTGCACATTCCAGTTGGCTACATCAATTTCTAGCTAGCATCACTGGCTCTTTTCAAACGGGCCAGGATGGGTGGGAGGATGGGTGTGCGCCCATGGCGGGTGGAGGTGGGTGTGCGCCCGTTCCCACAGGCGCACACATCTGTTTTCACTCACCTCCACCCATTTCCATGCAGGGAGCAACCAGCACTGGAGCTCGTTGCTCCATACGTGGGTGATGGATGGAGGTGGGTGGAGATGGGTGGAGCACGGGAGTGCGCATGCACCCACACCCACAGCGGGCACCATTCCTATGGGCACCCACCCATCCCCCCACACCTGCCACGGCATTCGCAAAGGTGCCCCCGCCACATTCCTCCTATGAGATAGCTCTGGTCGCTGTTAGTATTTAGCAAAAGTAAAAGTTGTATTTACTCTAGTGGGACTCTCACTCATACTAAGTGCTAGTGCTGTTGCTGAGTTAGTGTAGTCTAGTGGATGGACAAGGTGTTGCACTTGGACCACACTTCAAATCCCATATTAACTATGACCTTGGTGACTTGGCGAAGGCCACCCAGTATCTCTCAACCTCAGTTCCCCCATTTGTAAAATGAGATTAATAAAGCCCTACCTCCCATGGTTGTTGTGAGAATGAACTAGATAAGAATTGTAAAGCACTTTGAACACTGGAATTAATGTATAAATAATCATATAGAAGGTAGGTTTGGGCACTGTTCACCCCAAGAAATCAAAATCATGATATGGCCAAGAGCCACATGACATATGTGCACACCCCTTCGAAACATCTTCCAGGCTGAGCCTGTCCTGCTTTGTGATTGGCTGCTGGGGTCAGTGTTCTGTGGTCCTGGTTACTGAGATTCTGAACTTAGAGCACCTGCAGCTCACCTGCTGAGCTTTGGGTATGGTGAGCTAAGACACAAGAGCAATAAGGCAGTGTAGGGCCTGAGACTGGCCCTGGCGGGGACACCTCTAGGGTCACGGCCTGGGCTACCATTTGTCTGATTGGGCCAGAGCAAACTACAGTGGGCTAATGTTTGTTATAATCCACTGTAGCCTGGTCTGGATCGGGGCCACCATGGCTGTCCATCATGGTGTGGGGCAGCGTGGAGGTGGTGCAGGCCAGCTGCACATTCATGTTGATCCCTGCCTCCCGGTCATGTGAACATTTTTACACAGCCGGATCCAATCCTGACTGTGTCCACCACAGCTTCCCTTCCCCATCTGGCCCGGGTTCCCGCAGAGGCACTGTCACTTGTGTTTCCACGTATAGAGTCATACAGTTGGAAGGGACTCTTAAGGGTCATCTAGTCCAGCTCCCTGCACCAATGCAGGATTCACCACACCTAAACTACCCCCACAGGTAAATCTAGCCAACAAGTAAACGAACCTAGAACAAAAATCTGCCACAAGTAGAGATTGGGACAGACCAGGGCACAATGATGCCTGAAACATCAGGGAGCAAATCTTATCAAAGGAAAATCCAGGTGTCTCAAACAAGTGAGCTGCACCCATGCTGCAGGGGAAAGCAAAACGCACTCTGTGTCAACTGCTAATCTGGCCCAAGAAAATTCCTTCCGAACCCCAAATATGACGATCAGTTAGACCCTGAGCACGCCCCACCGTTCAGGCACCTGACTTTAGAACGATAGCACCCAGGCACCAGAATACCCCTTAGCCCCACCTCCAGTTGTAGTTCACTTTGATGTTTTAGGAGGAAGAAAGCGTGTGTGTTTGGGGGGTGGGACGGGCAAAAGTATTCTGGGGTAAAAAATAATGTGTTCTTCCTATAGCATCAATATCTACATGGAGTGCCATGGACACCATGCCCTTAATATAGTAGGCCACTTATAGCACTATTGCTATTTTCCCCCCATGGCCCCATTCAGATATGTGTATCAACAAGAGAATAGGCTGCAGCAATATCTAACAACATACCGAATTCAGTATTGAAGGAGTTGTGCCTAGAGATCCCTCCTATAGACAACATAGGGTGAAACAGACATGACGCTAACCACCCTTTAACCACCCTTGGTGGTTATTTATGCATGTTGCAGGGCTGTATTGGTGCCCTATGCAGCCCTGAAACATGCATAAATGACCACCAAGGGTGGTTAAAGGGTGGTTAGCGTCATGTCTGTTTTCACCCATATTGCAGGAGATGCAGCCAGGACCAGGATTAGAAATTGTTGGGCCCGAGGCGAAGAGAAAATGTCCCCACTCCAACCTGACCTCAGGTCCTGGAGCACTTCTCCTGCTACTGTCCCCCTCCCCAACCCAGGGCCCTGGAGGGCTCCCTCCGGCGACCCATGACCTGCCCCCCCGCCTCACCCAGGCCCTGAAACACCCCCCTATTACTTGCCCCCCTGCCAGACCCCAGGCCCTGGAGTGCCCCGTCCTGCAACCCTGTCCCTCAGTCAACTCAGGCCCTGGAGCGCTCCCCCTGCAACCCGCGCCCCTACCTGACTATGGCCCTGGAGTGTCCCGTCCCTGACTGATCCAAAGTTCTCACCTTTGGCTGATGGGGTGTGAGACTGGGCTGCTGCTGCTACTGCCTTTGTTCCCACCAGGAAATCACCTCTGTCAACTTCCTGTCAGGTGGGCAGGCAGGGTAGTCCAAGTGCCTGGACCATCACGCACCCCCAAAAGGAGCATGTTTTAAGGTACTGTTAGGGCCATGCTGGGATGGGAGTTGCAGGTCCTGCACCATTATTGAAGTGCTACTGTAGGGCCCCCTGGAACCGTGGACTTGGGGCAGTCGCCCCTATCTTCCCCCCAGTAAGGCCAGCCCTGGATCCAGCAGCAGTTCCAGAATTCATAATTCATCATTCAGCAGCATAGCCAGGTTTCTCTCCGACAACAGAGCTTTGTGTGTATGTGTCTATGTATATAAAACAATAGAAAAAAAGTATAAAAGATTACAGATAGACATAGACTCATCATGCTATGTAAACTGCTGAGACTTGGTCATTGGCAAGTTGCGACTGCCTGTCTGAGAATGAAATTCAGAATATTAGGGATGGTCTGAAAAATCTATGACCAATTTAATAATTCAAGAAAGGCTCAAAATCTCCTGGTTAAGACTGCACTGGGAGATAACTTGCCACAAGATGAGCTGACTGGAGCTCAAGTAAGTGTATGCTTCAGTGATTCCTAGAACAGGGAGAAGCTGCGCATGCGTTCACGGGGGAGTGAAAGATGGGCAAGGACATGCCGAGAGCGATAGATTTTCAAAATTTAATGGCTAATTGTTCTCGTCTCGCACAATTCAAAAGTGGCTGTAGAAATCCAGTGTTAATCACCATAAAGTCATGGCTGAAGGTACGGCAAAGTGAGCTGATCAGCACTGCTACAGGAATGACTGGCTAGTAGTAGCACTGCACTCTATTCAGAAAAAGGACAAAATCTTTTGCTAACAAGGGTATGGCTATAATAGGGACAGGCAGTGCAGCTGCACTGGGGCCCATGAACCTGAAGGCTCTTGGCAATGGCATTATAAGAGGGCAGTGGGACAGGGCATTCCATCTCCTGCACCAAGGCCCATTCTAACCTGGTTTATATTAGTGAAGGATAATATCCATCCTTGCATCCAGATTTAGAAGACAAAAAGAACATTTTGATCTGGTTTAAGTACAGGAAAGAGTGTGCAATGTTAGCTAAGTGCCTTGGGAGCAGATCTCATGGAAAGAAGGCTGGACACTTATATTAAGTCAATTTGCAGGCAACTCAATCTGAGCCTGCCCAGGCTTTCTTCCAACACCCTCAATTTCTCCTTGGAGGAGACCAGTAAGAACCCCCTTCTCTGGAATGCAAGCCTGTGGCATCTCTTCATACTACATTAGAGTACAGGTCAGCCACTTAGAGGTGGATCACAGCGTTGCAGTTCCTCACTTTTGGATAGTCCCCAAATCCAAGAGCGATTGGATGGGAGTCCGTTCCTGCGTCCAGCCCAAGAAATGCTTCTGTAGGTATGAGGCCTTTATGTCTGAAATGGAACGATGGTGGGTTTTTTCATGAGTCTTTTAAAAATAGCAATTTTACACCAAACACTGGATAAAAACATTCCTGTGCAAGTCGACATTGCATCCCGGACTCGCCACTGACATGCCTGGGGGCAATCCCGGGCCAACATTTGGCGATGCAGCAGCAAATGTGCCAGTGGATCACAGGCCAAAACAGGCCTCAGCTGGCCAAAGTAGGCCACCATCACCAGGACTGGCTCCAGGTTTTTGTGGGCCCTTGGGCAACAGAGTATGAGGACCCCGCTTTTTGTCCATACCTCTCCCTCGCTGTAGACCACAGTACCTCCAAACATCCCCTACCTCCCTGTCCCCATGCCTCTCTCTCCCAGAATCCCCAAGGAGCCCCTCCCTCTGTCCCTATACCTTGTTCCCCAGACCCCCCCCAAGCCCCTCTCTTCCTGTGCCCAATACCATCCATCCCCATGCCTCACTCTCCCCCCCACAGAGACATCAATCTTACTGTGCATGTGCAGTTCCTTTTTGAGTGGCTCTTCACATTCTCACAACACCCAAGTTGTGAGAATATTCAGACCCATCTCGAAGAATCTTGTTTACAAGGTAGCAACCTTCTGTTCTTCAAGTGGCTCCTCACATTCTCACAACACCAGTTCATCTCGAAGAACCTTTCTGTTCACCGCATTCCCCCTCCAAGGCTCCTAAAATCAGCACAGCGGCAGCACAAACAAAAAGCCCACCCAGTCCATGTTTGGAAATTGGCCTGATTCCGCCCCCCCCCCCAACTGAAGGCTGATGGGCCCCCCTGAAGCTGTGGGCCCTCGACAAGTGCCCGTGAAAGCCTACTGCTGACACCGGCCATGACCATCATGTTTGTTAACACCCATTGTTAACATGAAAAGAAAAATCATGGCTGGCAGCAAATTGGCACAAGTAGGAATATACATGAGGTGATATTCCCCACCTCATACCCAGTTAATAAATGAATTTGTGCCCACCTTGTATGGACCACTTTTGGAAATCCATGAATTGTAGGGTTATTAATATCTATTGGAAAAGATGGTCAAGGGATACAAATTCCTCTTGCCCATGGTATTCCTACACCATGGGTTGCCAGAAATTGGAAGTAAAGGCGAGGGGATGGGTTATTCCATAATTGACCTTTGGCTTACCATACATGGCTACAAAGTTCTGGTTTGGGTCATTATTGGAGGCAGGATACAGGACTAGATGCTCTGATCTCTTATGGGAGTTCTTATGTTCTACTTCTGAATTTCTCCTTCTCACTCTTTTTCGGATGTGGTTAATATTTCCGTATTTTAATCTGACTTTTTATGTTCAGATAGGGCCGGTGCTACCATTAGGCAGCTCAGGTGGCCGCATAGGGCACCAGCTTGAAGGGGATGACTTTCTTGCTCCTGATCAAGCTACCCCACCACTGTCACCGGCAATAAACTACGCTGGATGGGACCTCCTTCAACTTGCTGCCCTAGGCAGCCTTGCCAATAAGGTGTACCCTAGTTTGGGGATAGGTGAGGCGCCCCCTAGGTGGTTCCACCCCGATCCAGCTTCCACTGCCATCTCTTCTGCCACTGATCCAGCTGTTGCCACTGCTTCTCCTGCAAGTTGAAGGGGGTGCATCTCCCGTTCCCAATCCAGCTGCCACCGCTGGAAAACTCTACAGCTGGATCGGGAGCCAGGAGGCAATGGGAGTGTGGCTACCAACCCCTCAGTACTTGAGAATCAGACTGTGCATGTGCGCATTGCGCACTAGGTTTGTGCACGTGGAGGTTCTGTGTAACATGCTTGTGGGTTGCATGTGAGGTGGGCAATGGTTGCACGAGGGCGCAATCACAGGTGTTTGTCTGGGGCGGCAAAAATCCTTGCACCAGCCCTGTGTTCAGAGGAAAAAAGGTAAGTTCAGATAAGCATAAAAATATAGAAATCTGGAAGGCCAAATTTCCTTCTCATTTTACAAAGTAGAAATCTACTGAGCTGCCCCAAAATAACTCAGACAGTTAGCATTCACCAGCTTGTGGACTCTACTGGTGCATTCACTTTATCGCTTTATATCCTTCTGCCAAACCCACCTTGTTTTCAGATGGATCATTGGCTATCCATCCGTAAACTTCAATCTAATCCCCCACAACTGCCCCTGGAATTTTCTTCTAAAAAGAAAAAAAAAAAGTTATAGCTATATTATTATGTCATGCTGTGTTATACAGCAAGTAAAATGCTACATCAAGAATTGTGCCAGAGAGCATTTCCTTCACATTATGATACCATTACCTACTATGCGTTAGAATAGGGAGCATTTTATCCAAAACTAGAAGCCAAGAATAAATGACTTTCTAGTAAAACAGAATCAAATTTAGTTTTATTCGGTTTCTGACACTCATGTTATCTCTAAGTGAATTACACAGTTATCATAAAGACTTGTATTGCCATACATTAGTGTGACTGTGTTATAAAAGTGTAGGATGCCTGCAGGGGGTTGGATCAAGTGTAAATTCAGTTCACTGGGGTTCCTCAGACATCTGGATATATGTATGTAGAGTTAAAACCCCCGTGGGAATATCCAACCAAGGGCTGAGTCATCCCCACTCTTTTCTCTGAGGAGGGCCACCACAAAGGTTTCCAAAAAGCATCTCACTTCAAGAAGTGTCCTTACAGATGTGCTTAATTTTCAGAAAAAGCTTAACTCTCATATACAGTCAGCACCATTTAATCAGAACACTGCTCATTGGGATTTCCGTTGCCCAGATAGCTATCAGCCTGTCTCTAACCTTCTCTTTTTAGGGAAGGTTATTGAATGGGAGGTTATCCAAAAACTTCAGATGCATCTTAATGCTAATATCAAATTCCCGGACCCATATCAGTCAGTTTTTGTCCTGGGTATAGCACTGAGACCATGCTTGTGGCCAGGGTTGATGATCTACGCCTGGAAATCAACAGAGGAAATCGTACCATGTTGATCCTGTTAGATCTCTCCACTGCCTTTGACACAGTTGCTCATGAGGTGTGACTGCTACAACTATAGGACCTGGCAGGGGTGTACAGGACTGCTCTTGAGTGGTTCCGTTCATTCCTGTCAGGAAGGTTCCAGAAGTAGGTGGTGGATGATTGCTCGTTGTCCCCTCGGGGCCATGATTAGCCACTCATGCATTCTTTAGCGCTGCAGACTAAATACCTCAGTGTCATTATCGAGGTATTTAGTCCGTGGTGCTAAAGAATGCATGAGTGGCGAATCATGCGCGTGATGTCACGTCTAAACCCCACCCGCAGGATTTTTTACATGGCGCGTGATTTTACAGCGTGGCACTGCGCACATGTCTAAAAGCGGTCAATGTCCCCTTGTCATCTGAACCTGGCTGGGAGGTGGTACCAGCAAGAGTGCACTCCCAGTCAACTGCAGGGGGTGTGATGGAATATAATGGAAGAGGTGATCTTTAAGATATGTGGGGTCCAGGCTCTTATAGCTTTATAGGTCAAAACTAACATCCTGAATTGTGCCTGGAAAGCTATCAGGGGCCAGTGCAGACCTTCGATATCAAGGTATTTAGTCTGCGGCACTAAAGAATGCACGAGCGGCTAATCATGCATGTGACATCATGTCTAAATCCTGCCCACAGGATTTTTTAACGTGTTGCATGATTTTACGGTGCGGCGCCACGCGTACGTCTAAAACCAGCCATAGGAGAGGCATTCTTAGTTGCTGCCCTGGTTATACAGAACTCCCTTCCCCAGGTGGTTCATTCAAGCATGACCCTGAGTATCTTTTGGAGGCAGTGAAAGAGATTTTTGGCCAAGTGTTTGGCAGGTAGGAATAGGGTTGGGGGGAATTTTTACAGGATTAGGGTGAGGCTTTTATGGGACTTTTATAAATTCTTATTTCGTAAGTTGTCCTAAGTCTTAGGAGAAGGACAGAGTATAAATTTAAATAAATGGGTCAGAACTCTGAGGATGTTTTTTTCCCCCTAGTGCCATTTATGATGTTTAATTGAGATGTCGTTTTGTTTAATTGGGATGGACTATTTTCAAATGATGACGAGAGATGATTTTTCAGAGAGATCACCTTAACCCACAAGTTACAAATGGTGGAACCAGGCCTGATGAGAGGGGAGGAATTGTGCCAGGCACCAAAGCTCAGAGGGCCTGCAAAATAGTACAAGATTTTTCTTTAATTATGTATTAAAACAGGGATATGGAAACTTTGCCCTCCTAGGGGCCACTTTGAAAATTAGCACCAGCTACAAGGGCAGCACAGATGCTGGGGGGCGAGTGTGCTTATGGAGTGTGCTCATTTGGCTCCCCAGATCACAAATCTGTGCCTTGGATACGTCCCCTATCCGTATGTACATGCCTTCATACCTGTGCCCTCACCCTGAGTTTAATTTAATCTTTTAGTGATTAGGGGTAGGAACTGGATTCGGGTCCAAGAACTGGAAACTTGTTCCTCTCTTGGAGTGTGACCGGATTTTTCCATTTTACCAGGAAAACTGTGACCTCAGGGTCATGGCCCGGATGGAACCCTCTTCAGATGTCGAGACAAAAATCGTCCCGGTAGTGTCATGTTGTTAGGCAAGATGAAAGAAGTGGCATGGTACATTTCATTCCTCTCTTGGACAGTGACTGAATTTTGCCATCTTGGCAGGAAAACTGTGACCCTGGGGCCATGGCCCGGAACCCTCTTCGGATGTTGAGACATAAAATCTTCCCGGTAGTGTCATGTTGTTAGGCAACGTCCAACAAGTGCCATGGTGCATTTTGTTGCTCTCTTGGAGAGTGACCAAATTTTGCCATTTTTGCAGGAAATCTGTGACTCGAACCCGGACCCCGGGCTCGTGGCCCAGATGGAACCCCCTTTGGATGTCGAGACAGGAAATCTTCCCGGTAGTGTCATATTCTTTAGCAAGTTGCAAAAAGTGCCACGGTGCAATTTGTTCCTAACTGGAGAGTGGCTGGATTTTTCCATTTTTCAAGAAAAACTGTGACCCCGGGGTCATGGCCCGGATGGAAATCCCTTTGAGTGGCGAGACAGAAAATCTTCCTAGTATTGGCATGTTGTTAGACAAATTCCAACAAGTACCACGGTGCATTTTCTTCCTTATTTGAAGAGTGACCGAATTTTTCCATATTTCCAGGAAATCTGTGACCCGGGAAAACTATGGTCATAGCCCGGATGGAACCACCTTCGGATGTCGAGACAGAAAATCTTCTCGGTAGTGTCATGTTGTTAGGCAAGGTTCAAGAAGTGCCACAGTGCATTTTGTTCCTCCTTTGGAGAGTGACCAAATGTTTCCATGTTCCCAGGAACTCTCTGACCCCGGGGTCATGGCCCAGATGGAACCCCCTTCGGATATTGAGACACAAAATCTTCCTGGTAGTGTCCTCTTGTTAGGAAGGTCCTACAACTGCCATGGTGCATTTTGTTCCTCCCTTGGAGATTGACCAAATTTTTCCATATTTCCAGGAAAACTGTAACCCCGGTGTCATGGATGTCGGGACAGAAAATCTTCCCTGTAATTTCATTCTGTTTAGCAAGTTCCAACAAGTGCTACGGTGCATTTTTTCCTTATTTGAAGAGTGACCTAATTTTTCCATATTCCCAGGAAAACTGTGACCTCGAGGTCATGGCTCAGATGGAACCCACTTCGGATGTCGAGACAGAAAATCTTCCCGGTAGTGTTATGTTGTCAGGCAAGGTCCAACAAATGTCCCGGTGCATTTTGTTCCTCCTTGGAGAGTGACCGAATTTTCCTCTCTTGGAGAATGACCGGATTCTACTATTTTCCCAGGAAAACTGTGACCTGGGGGTCATGGCCCGTTGGAACCCCCTTCGGATGTCGAGACAGAAAATCTTTCTGGTAGTGCCATGCTGTTAGGAAAGGTCCAACAAGTGCCATGACGGTTTTTGTTCCTCTCTTGGAGAATGACCGGATTTTTCTATTTTCCCAGGAAAACTGTGACCCCGGGGTCATGGCCCGGATAGAACCCCCTTAGGATGTCGGGACATAAAATCGTCCCAGTAGTGTCATGTTATTAGGCAAAGTTCAACAAGTGCCATGGTGCATTTGTTTGGAGTGTGAGCAAATATTTCCATTTCACCAGGAAAACTGTCATGGCCCGGTTGGAACCCCCTTCAGATGTCGACACAGAAAATCTTCCCGGTAGTGTCATGTTGTTAGGCAAGGTCCAACAAGTTCCATGGCACTTTTTGTTCCTCTCTTGGAGTGTGACCGGAATTTTCCATTTTACTAGGAAAACTGACCCCAGGATCATGGCCCGGATGGAACCCCCTTTGGATGTTGAGATAGAAAATCTTCCCAGTAGTATCAGGTGTTTAGGCAAGGTTCAACCAGTGCTACCATGCATTTTTTTCTTAACTTGGAGAGTGACCGGATTTTTCCATTTTCCAAGGAAAAATGTGATACCGGGGTCGTAAGCCGGATGGAACCGCCTTCAGATGTTGAGACAGAAAATTTTCCAGGTACTGTCATTGTTAGGCAAGGTTCAAAAAGTGCCATGGTGCATTTTTTACCTAACTTCGAGTGTGACTGAATTTTTCCATTTTCCTACGAAAAATGTGACCTCGGGTTCATAGCCTGGTTTAACCTCTTTCGGATGTCGAGACAGAAATTCTTCCCAGTACTGTCATGTTGTTAGGCAAGGTCCAACAAGTGCAATGGTGCTTTTTGTTCCTCTCTTGGAGAGTGACCAGATTTTTCCATTTTCCCAGGAAAACTGTGAACCCGAGGTCATGGCCCGGATGGAACCCCCTTTGTATGTATTGACAGAAAATCTTCCTGGTAGTGTCAAGTTGTTAGGCAAGGTTCAACAAGTGCCACAGTGCATTTCTATCTTAAATTGGAGAGTGACCGGATTTTTCCATTTTCCCAAGAAAAATGTGACCACGGGGTCATAGCCCGGATGGAACCTCCTTCAGATGTTGAGAAAGAAAATTTTCCCGATAGTATCATCTTCTTAGGCAAGGTTCAAGAAGTACCACAGTGCATTTTTTCC
>QEPC01008233.1:1546354-1561443 GCA_003113815.1 Sphenodon punctatus | reverse complement strand
TTCAATGGGGACACAGCGCCCCATTGAAACCAATGAAATAAAACCGGTACCGGTTACCGGATTTAATCCGGGAATCCGGTTTTCGTAGAACCGGTAACCGGTAAATCCGGTAACCGGTAATGGGCCCGGGGTCCCACCACTAGTAACCAAGCCAAGCGCGTGCACATGGGACCTCGCATCTTTGTGAACGTTACACCCCTTGTCTCGTCCTCTGTTCCCCTTCCTTCATCTCCCCCCTCCGTCTCTCAGATTGTAAGCCCTAGAGCAGGGACTGTGTCTATTCAATTACTTTGTAAAGCACCAGGTACATTACTGTCACTATATAAATGTTTGCTAATAATAATAATAATCTGCCAAGAAATTGACCCTCAAGCATCTGCATCGCTCCTCACTCCCTGCTCTGTGACTGCAGCATACGAACAGGTCTTCCTACAGACAGAAGCCAATAGGGGCTGAGGGCCTATAACTTTCTGGAAATCGGATCCCAAGGTACCATGTCCCTTGAGAGGCGAACACCAGCACAGTTGCCTCCACCACCAACACCTGAAGAACCAGGCAGGCCACAGTCATGGTCCCCCCTTATAGCCAGGTAAGCCAGCAGGACCCTGGAAAAGAATGGGGAACAGTGCTCTATAGAACAGCTGCAGAAGGGAAGACAGCTGACAGTTATGCCTTCCTAGGGATGTGCGATTGCGGTTCGGAGTTCGCACCAAACTCAGCCAGTTTGGATGCCCGAACCAAACGCGAAAATCCCCAAACAGTTCAGCCACATTTGGATGAGTTCGGGCAGCATTCAGGCAGGAAAAACCTTACTGACAGGCCCAGGGATGGGGGGTCATCTCAGGAGCGGTGGAGAGACTTGGACTAGTAGCCAGCCTATGCAATCACCATCCCTCTTTTCCTCAGACCACTGGCTTGGCAGTCTGCGATTGGCCACGGGCTAGGCTGCACAGAGCCAATGGGGCTTGTGGTAAGGCGGGCGCAGCAAATAACAAAAGTAATTGCCCTCCCCACTTCCAATTCATTCTGAACTAGCCACTGATCCTGTCAGCAGGCATTTTCAGAACTCTCCCTCTCCCAGCAGTTTGTGTTCTTCCCAGTCCATTGCCATGCTCCTCCTATTTCACCCATTTCCACACATTTACCTCCATAGTTTCATTTATTTAGATTAGATTAGATAGATTTAGGTGTTATTTTTATTTTTACCCCTCCCTGTGTTCTTTCTCCCTCCCCTCCATTGAATCCTTCCCTCCTCCCTGTATATATTCCATCCCTGATTCCCTTCCTCTGTTTTTGGATTTATTTAGAATAGGATTAGATCGATTTAGGTTTAATTTCAGTTTTGTACCCCTCTGTGACCGGACAGAGGCGGTGCGAGAGACAGGCCCGACCAAGCGGGGCACTGGCGACGGGCCGTGGCCGGAAGAAGGGCCGCCGGCGATAGCCCTGGAGGCGCAAGGCAGAGGAGGCGGAAACGGCCTGACGCAAAGGGGCAGGGCCACGCCAAAGGAGGGAAGGGCGCGGTCATGGCAGAGAGATGCGGGGCCCTTCAAAAGGACAGCAAACAACCCAGAAGGGGAGGAGGAACGGTGGAGCGAGGAGGAGGCTGCAGACGGGCTGAGGAATGGGACGTGGAGGTACCCGGGGACCCCGGACTGGGGAGCGGAGCTGTAGGCCACCTTTACAGAGCCCGAAGACAGCAAGGAGGCAAAAGGGAGGGGGAGCACTGGACAAAAGGGGTTTGGGAGCACGGGACTAAAAGGGGGTTGTGAGCCCTGGACTAAAGGGGATTGGGAGCCCGGGACTAAAGGGTGGGTGAGCACGGGACTAAAGGGGGTGGGTAGGATCCAGGCCCTGTGCCTGTGGGGGAAGCCCATCTCGGGGTCCGGGGGACGCTGCCATCAGACCCCACGGGCTATTTCCCCGGAGAGTAAGGGGGTCGCCCCTCCCCGCCGGCCCACCTGCGGGAACTGGCGGGGCACATCTATAGGGGGGGTGACAAGTGGCGTCCCTGGGTGGGCCCGACAAAGAAGGCAGCAGGCCAGGGAGGGCAGATTGGCCACTCGAAGGGGGCTAACAACCAGCATGGAAACAGAAGCCATGCTGAAGTGGCTCATGGAGACGCAAGCTGTCCAGATGGAAACCCAGCGAGGGTTCCTCCAGCAACTGACGGCAGACCTCGCCAATAACCAGGCTCGAGGGCAAGCCCAGATGGCAGAACAGATGGCTGCCCTCATGACACCCGCCTTGAACACGGTAGCAGCCGGAGGCAGCGGGTGCTCAGGGGAGATAAGGGGACCCCAAGTGCAGCTGACTAAGATGGGCCCTACGGATGATCCCGAGGCCTTTTTGAATATTTTCGAGAGAGTAGCTACAGCTGCTAAATGGCCACGGGACCAGTGGGCCCTCCTGCTGGCCCTGTGTTTGTCAGGCCCCGCCCAGACAGTATACGACCGCCTGGAACCCGTCGAGGCCACTGACTTCGACCGGGTCAAAACAGCCATCCTGAAAGGGCTGGATATTTCCGAAGAGACATACAGGAGGCGATTTAGGGGAGAGAGGTACATACCCGGGGCTCCCCCCCAAGCCCTCGCCCAGCAGCTCAGGACCCATTGCCTGCGCTGGTTAAAGCCCCAACAGAGAACGGCCCAAGAAGTAACTGAGTTAATAATGACTGAGCAATTTATACAAATATTACCACTCAGGAGCCGGGCCTGGGTAGCCCGCCACCGCCCGACCATGCTAGAAGAGGCTACCCGATTGCTTGAGAACTATGAGGCTTTCAAGGGGACGGCAGGGTCGAGGGGGCAGGAAATGGGAAAAGGGCCGGAGGATAGGACCCTGAGACCAGGAGTAGGCAGGGAATCACGCCCGAGAACCTCCGGGGTAGGGAACTGGCGAGAAGAGAGACCCCAGGGCTGGGGGAGAAATAGGCCCGGAGGAGAAAGCCGGAATGGGGGGGGGCATAGGCTCAACTAGGACCGTTTTTTCTCCGGGGAAAGGCCCCGAAGGCCCACCCAGCAAGGAGGGGGGGGAGCACCAGGCCTGCGGGTCTGTTATCAATTTGGGAAGCCAGGGCACTTTAAGCGGGAGTGTCCCCTTATGGACTGCACCTTTGCCGAAGGGTGGTACGTGGAGAAGCGACAAGAAAGGGCAAACCAGGGGAAGCCCCTCATACCCGTATGGGTGGGGGGGTGCCAGTACAAAGCCCTAGTAGATACCAGCTGTGGGCAGACCCTGGTGAGAGAAGGGACCCCGGGATTACCACAAGCTTCAGGCCCCCGGGTGGGGATTTGCTGTATGCACGGGGAGGTACGGTTCTATCCCACGTGTCGGGTAGGTATAGGGGTGGCCGGACGGGCCGGGGAACGACAANACAAGTGGGGGTGGTCCCGGGGTTGGCTCACTCAGTCATACTAGGGCGAGACTGGGGGGCTATGACCCCTTTGCTACAGGCGGCAGATGGACTGGAAGGCGAGGAAGTCCAAGCCGGCCACGAAGACCCCACACCCGGACCGGACAGAGGAGGGATACCTAGGCTGGTGAGACCCTTTAATTTTATACAAGAACAGCGTAATGACCCCACCCTGAAATATGCATACGAGCAGGTGCAGGTGGTGAACGGGAAACACCGGGAGCCCGGGGTCACCCTCACCTACCCCCATTTCGAGCTAGTGGGGGATCGGTTGTACCGGGTCCAGAAGGAAGGGGTCAGGGGGGAAGTATGGCAACTATTGGCCCCCCGGGGTGTGCACAAGGAGTTGTTGAGGGTCGCCCATGAGGTACCCTGTGGGGGGCATCTGGGCGAGGAGAAAACCCTGACTGCCTGGTTCTACTGGCCGGGTATTCGAGCCTCGGTAAAGCGCTACTGCGCTTCCTGCCCGGAGTGTCAGTTGACCACAAGAAGGAAGGTGGCCTCTGCCCCCCTCATCCCATTACCCCTTGTAGGCACCCCATTCGAGAGGATGGGAATGGACATAGTGGGGTCCGTTGAGTGGTCCGCTGAAGGGTACCGGTATATCTTAGTAACCGTAGATTACGCTACCCGGTACCCCGAGGCTGTCCCAGTCCGGTCCATAAAAGCTCCGGTGATTGCAAGGGAGATATTAAAAATATTTGCACGCACGGGCTTCCCCCAGACATTGCTAATGGATCAGGGCACCAACTTCACGGGGAAGTTGATGAGACAACTGTGTCCGCTGTTACGGATACACCATATCCGCACATCCGTCTATCACCCTCAAATGGACGGGCTTGTGGAGCTGTTCAATCAGACGTTGAAGGCCATGCTCCGCAAGTTCGTCCGAGAGGAGCCGAAGGGGTGGGCCGCCTTACTTCCCGCGCTCCTGTTTGCGTACCGGGAGGTGCCCCAGGCCTCCCTGGGGTTCTCCCCCTTTGAGCTCCTCTATGGACGGCAACCCCGAGGGCTCTTAGACCTGATAAAGGAGGGATGGGAGGAGATGGGCAGCGATCAGGACAACGTTATAGAATACGTTACCCGCTTAAGAGAAAGATTGGAAAGGGTGGGGGCCTGGGCCAAGCAGAACGGCTTAGAGGCCCAGCAAAGACAGAAGGAGAGGTTTGATAGGCGGGCAAGAAGTAGGCAATTGCAGTGTGGCCAAAGGGTCTTAGTACTACTACCCTCGTCGGAGTCAAAGCTACTAGCCACCTGGCAGGGCCCCTACGAGGTGGTAGAAAAAAAAGGGCCAGTAGATTATGTCGTCTGACATCCCGGGCATCGCCCCGAGCTCCAAATATACCACGTCAACCTCCTCAAAGAATGGCTGGACAGAGAGGGAGAAGGAGCCGAGGCCCTTGGGGGGGAGCTTATGTGCCCACCGGCGAGAAACCCACCCGGCGAGGTAGTCCCGTTGGGGAAGGAGTTAGAGACGACACAGATGGAGCAGTTAAAGGAGTTCGTGGAGGCCTATCGGCGGGTGTTCACCAGTGATGTATGACCCTAGTGTACCATGACATCGTCACGGAGCCGGGGAAGGTCGTACAGGACCCACCGCGATGGAGTCCATATCACCTACAACAGGTAATAAAGGAGGAGGTGACCAGGATGCTGGCCTTAGGGGTCATCGAGGAGTCCAATAGCCCCTGGCGTAGCCAGCCGGTGTTGGTCCGAAAATCAGATGGCACCATGAGGTTCTGTATAGACTTCCGCCGGGTGAATACAATCTCCAAGTTCGATGCCTACCCCATGCCACGGGTGGATGCCTTGTTGGAGCAGTTGGGCCAATCTCGCTACTTGTCTACACTAGACCTGACAAAGGGGTATTGGCAAATTCCCCTTACCCCCGCTGCCCGGGAGAAGACTACCTTCGTGACCCCGAGGGGCCTCTTCCAGTTCACCAAGATGCCATTTGGCCTACACGGGGTGGCCTCAACCTTTCAGCGGCTGATGGATAGGGTCTTGGGGCCGCATCAGGGCTATGCGGCCGCATATATTGATGACATCATCATCTTCAGCCCGACCTGGGCCAACCACCTGAGGCACTTGGGGAAGGTGGCAGAGGCACTGGCGCAAGCGGGCCTAATGGCCAACCCCAAGAAATGTCGGCTAGGGTTGCGGGAAGTAACCTACCTGGGCTACCACGTAGGGAATGGTCAGATACGGCCCCTGTGGGAAAAGGTGCAGGCTGTCAGGGATTGGCCTCCCCCCACCTCTAAAAGACAGGTGCAGCAGTTCATGGGGTTGGCGGGGTATTATAGACAGCATGTCCCCCACTTCGCGATGCTGGCTACACCCCTTACAGACATAACAGGGAAGAAACAGCTGAAAGAGGTAGCCTGGACGCCGGCCTTGGATGAGGCCTTTACGGCCCTGAAAAAGAGCCTCTGCAAGGCCCCTGTCCTGTACGCACCGGACTTCGGGAAACCATTCATGTTACAAACAGACGCCTCGGAGGTAGGACTGGGGGTGGTCCTATCACAAGTGATTGAGGGGGAGGAACATCCAATTGCCTACCTCAGCCGGAAGTTGGATTCGCGGGAGAAGGCCTATGCGACTATAGAGAAGGAAGCCCTGGCCATTCGCTGGGCAGTGGGGGCCTTGCGATACTATTTAGCCGGGGCCACTTTCACCCTCATGACCAACCACGCACCCTTGCAGTGGTTGGCCTCAATGAAAGATACCAATGCCCGCCTAATGCGGTGGTACTTGGCTTTACAACCCTACCAGTTTTCAGTGGCCCATAGGGCCGGGAAGTTACATCGTAACGCTGATTTCTTCTCTCGGCAGGGTGAGTCGGCTCCTCCTTTCACACCCCCCCCAAGGGACCTCTTAACGGGGGGGATGTGTGACTGGACAGAGGCGGCGCGAGAGACAGGCCCGACCAAGCGGGGCGCTGGCGACGGGCCGTGGCCGGAAGAAGGGCCACCGCCATAGCCCTGGCGGTGCAATCCAGAGGAGGCGGAAACGACCCGACACAAAGGGGCAGGGCCACGTCAAAGGAGGGAAGGGCGCGGCCACGGCAGAGAGATGCGGGGCCCTTCAAAAGGACAGCAAACAACCCAGAAGGGGAGGAGGAACGGTGAAGCGAGGAGGAGGCTGCAGACGGGCTGAGGAACGGGACGTGGAGGTACCCGGGGACCCCGGACTGGGGAGTGGAGCTGTAGGCCACCTTTACAGAGCCCAAAGACAGCAAGGAGGCAAAAGGGAGGGGGAGCACTGGACAAAAGGGGTTTGGGAGCACGGGACTAAAAGGGGGTTGTGATCCCTGGACTAAAGGGGATTGGGAGCCCGGGACTAAGAGGGGTTGTGAGCCCTGGACTAAAGGGTGGGTGAGCATGGGACTAAAGGGGGTGGGTAGGATTCAGGCCCTGTGCCTGCGGGGGAAGCCCATCTCGGGGTCCGGGGGAGGCTGCCATCGGACCCCATGGGCTTTTTCCCCGGAGAGTAAGGGGTCGCCCCTCCCCGCCGGCTCGCCTGCGGGAACTGACGGGGCACATCTATGGGGGGGGTGACACCCTCCCTGAGTTGTTTGTTGTGAGCTGTCTGTGTTCCCTCTGCCCCCATTCCTGTGGGTGGATAGACAGACAGACAGACAGACAGACAGACAGATGTAGGAGTTAATTTAGCTATACAAAGAGATAGAGATAGTGGGTAATTTCAGACGTGATGGGTCATTTGGCCCACCACTCTGAATCGTGCTCCGGGATCATTTCAGATCCCGGTCAGGAATCAGTCCAGCCATTCTTTAGACATGCTGGCCTGATTCCTGTTGGGAATCGGGGAGGGGGCAGGGCTGTGCCCCCCCCCCCGCCCCCCCACGGCCCCGCCCCCGTTTGGCCCATCGACCGGGATCCCCCTGGCACGTCTACTTCATGGTCAATGTGATTCCCGCCAGAGATTCACTGGGGTGAACATCTGGCAGAAATCACATCAGGCATTACGGTACCAACGGCCACCACAGGGGATTCACTGTGGGTGACCGTGGTATCATAACGTCTGAAATTACCCAGTGTGTAGTGAATCAGTTTTAATATTTTATAGTGTGTTTGTAGGACTAGGCCTTTGTAGACATTAGATAATATTCCATTTAGTTCCATTGGTTTTAGAATAGTTAATAGCAGTTAGAGTTAGTGTAGTAGATATGTATTATATTCCACATTTGAATAAATAAATAAAATATATATATATAATCTTCCTCTGCATTATTTGGGTGGGAGAAATGGAGAAGGGAAGCAGGAGAGGCCAGTCTGCTGCCCATAAGACAGGCAATGGGGCACATGGCAGAGGTGGCAGGGGCCATGCCAGCAGAGTGGCATGCATCAGCAGTAACCCAAGCCCATCACCATGCTCCAAACTGCACAGGCCTGATTTTGGGAGACAGGCTTCAGAGGCTCCCAGCAGTGGCACTAGGGGTGTGGTGTGGTGTTGCCTCCTACCAGTGTCCTCCACTGCCATGCAGGGCACTGGAAGACCTACAGTCCAGGAGGCTGCGACTGTCTCTGCTGCAGATGCAGATGCGGGTGCTTCAGGGTCAGATGTTCATCATGGGCCACCATTGTCCCCCATTCTTGATGTGATCCACAGCAGTCCAGGGCTGGTGGATCCCACCCCGGTTGCTAGAGGCAGGGCCTGATCCCTGGGCAATGGCAGCAGGGAGAGGAGCACCAGTAGAAGCAGCAGCAGTAGCAGCAGCAGCTATAGGGGGCACAGGGAGAGTGGCAGCAGCATAGGCAGTCAATCCACCTCAGGGTCCCAGTACTCCCCTTAGCGGGACATATCTCAGATTGCGAACAACGAGGCAGATACTAGTCCTGTGGAGGAGATGTCTGGTGCTGAGGCGATGGATGTCCCTCCGAGAACTGTGTCACCACCATGTTCTGCCCCTCCCATCAGCACTGTCAATGGTGCATCACCCAGTGCGGGCCAGGAGGGGGCAAAAAATCCTCCATCTGGGTGCATTTTAAGCTGGTGTGGGTGGATGATCCCAGGGAGGTGCAGTGCAGTTTGTGCCAGAAGGTGGTGAAGCATGGGCAGGTGCTCACCAACCTTGGCACAACTGCAATGGAGAGGCACCTCAAAGCATGCCACAGCGCTGTGATGCTAAGCAGACAGGCAGGGGCGCTGGACACCAGTGGTTTCCTGAGCACAGTGGCCAGTTGTCCGCCTCCATCAGCGGGCAAGCATCCTTGAGCAGCTACCTCTAACAGCAGGAGCGGTCTTGCTGCTAGGGGGGAACAGCAGCAGCAACAGCAGCCAGTTAAGACCCAGAAACGTCAGTGCACCATGGAGGAGCTGGGGTGGGGGCAGCTGCCAAGTCCATAGGCAGCTGCAGGACGTGGACGGCGGAGTGGCTTTCAAGTGAAAGCCACGCACATGTTGGAGTAAATGATAGCGCTTGATGGGCAGCCCTTCTCGGTGGTCGGGGACATGGGGTTTAGGTGCCTGATTGGCTTCCTGGCCCCCAGTTTAAGCTGCCATTACGCACCACCCTGAGTCGGCAGGTGGTGCCAGTCTTGTACCAGGATTTAAAGGAGCGGGTGGGGGAGCAGCTGGCAGGGGCTGGGGTGCCACCATCCACTTCACCACAGACATGTGGTCAAGCAGGAATGTGCAGCATGCCTACCTGGCAGTGATGGCATACTGGTGGCAGGATCCAGAGGCAGCATTTAGGAGTGGCAGAAGGGGTCCTGAAGCAGGATATAGGTGGGCCCTGCTTCAGGTAGAAGTCATGGATGGCCCCCACACTTCTTGCAAAACCACCATGGTGAGGAAGTCGGTCACGCCAGGTGCGCCCTTCACCAAGGGATGTGTGGTGACCGACAATGTGGCCAACATATTGAGGGCAGTCCTCGAGGGGGGCTTTACTAGCATCCCTTGCACTGCACACACCCTTCACCTGGTGGTCAGGGATGCTCTGGGCTTGGGGGAGAAGGGGATTGGAGAAGCCACCCTTAGCTCCCTGATCGAGCAGGGGAGGAAGCTGGCCGGTTTCTTTAACCAGAGCATGAAGGGGAACAACCTCCTCTGGATGAAGCAGACAGAGCAAGGCTCCCCAGTGCACCAGCTGGTGCAGGATGTGTCCACCACGTGGAATTCCACGTTCCTGATGTTCGAGCGGCTTCTCGAGCAGAAAGCCACCTTGCATCAGGTTCAAATGGTGATGGACAGCGGGGCACCTCCAGGGTACAATGGGGTGGAATGGGAGATCCTGGCTCACACTGTCTTCATTCTGAGACCGTTCCTGGACGTGACGGAGACCATCAGCTCCTCCACAGCCACCATTAGCCAGGTGACGCCTCTGGTCCAGAGTGTTCTCAGGAGGCTGGAGGAAATTCTCCAGGGGCAGGATTGTGGCCCTCAGGGTAAGAAGCTGGTGGATGAGGCGGTTGACCTGGTGCGGCAGCTGAAGGCAGGGCTGAAGGTATGGTTCAATGAGCTCCTGCAGTGGGATGAAGATGTGTTGGCAACCATGCTGGACCCAAGGGCCAAGGGCAGCGTGGCACACCAGACACCTCTGGAAGGGNCTCTGTTATGTTTGGCCCATCGTAGAACATGGCCAATCTAACCACACTTCATGGTCAATGTGATTCCCGCCAGAGATTCACTGGGGTGAACATCTGGCAGAAATCACATCAGGCATTACGGTACCAACGGCCACCACAGGGGATTCACTGTGGGTGACCGTGGTATCATAACGTCTGAAATTACCCAGTGTGTAGTGAATCAGTTTTAATATTTTATAGTGTGTTTGTAGGACTAGGCCTTTGTAGACATTAGATAATATTCCATTTAGTTCCATTGGTTTTAGAATAGTTAATAGCAGTTAGAGTTAGTGTAGTAGATATGTATTATATTCCACATTTGAATAAATAAATAAAATATATATATATAATCTTCCTCTGCATTATTTGGGTGGGAGAAATGGAGAAGGGAAGCAGGAGAGGCCAGTCTGCTGCCCATAAGACAGGCAATGGGGCACATGGCAGAGGTGGCAGGGGCCATGCCAGCAGAGTGGCATGCATCAGCAGTAACCCAAGCCCATCACCATGCTCCAAACTGCACAGGCCTGATTTTGGGAGACAGGCTTCAGAGGCTCCCAGCAGTGGCACTAGGGGTGTGGTGTGGTGTTGCCTCCTACCAGTGTCCTCCACTGCCATGCAGGGCACTGGAAGACCTACAGTCCAGGAGGCTGCGACTGTCTCTGCTGCAGATGCAGATGCGGGTGCTTCAGGGTCAGATGTTCATCATGGGCCACCATTGTCCCCCATTCTTGATGTGATCCACAGCAGTCCAGGGCTGGTGGATCCCACCCCGGTTGCTAGAGGCAGGGCCTGATCCCTGGGCAATGGCAGCAGGGAGAGGAGCACCAGTAGAAGCAGCAGCAGTAGCAGCAGCAGCTATAGGGGGCACAGGGAGAGTGGCAGCAGCATAGGCAGTCAATCCACCTCAGGGTCCCAGTACTCCCCTTAGCGGGACATATCTCAGATTGCGAACAACGAGGCAGATACTAGTCCTGTGGAGGAGATGTCTGGTGCTGAGGCGATGGATGTCCCTCCGAGAACTGTGTCACCACCATGTTCTGCCCCTCCCATCAGCACTGTCAATGGTGCATCACCCAGTGCGGGCCAGGAGGGGGCAAAAAATCCTCCATCTGGGTGCATTTTAAGCTGGTGTGGGTGGATGATCCCAGGGAGGTGCAGTGCAGTTTGTGCCAGAAGGTGGTGAAGCATGGGCAGGTGCTCACCAACCTTGGCACAACTGCAATGGAGAGGCACCTCAAAGCATGCCACAGCGCTGTGATGCTAAGCAGACAGGCAGGGGCGCTGGACACCAGTGGTTTCCTGAGCACAGTGGCCAGTTGTCCGCCTCCATCAGCGGGCAAGCATCCTTGAGCAGCTACCTCTAACAGCAGGAGCGGTCTTGCTGCTAGGGGGGAACAGCAGCAGCAACAGCAGCCAGTTAAGACCCAGAAACGTCAGTGCACCATGGAGGAGCTGGGGTGGGGGCAGCTGCCAAGTCCATAGGCAGCTGCAGGACGTGGACGGCGGAGTGGCTTTCAAGTGAAAGCCACGCACATGTTGGAGTAAATGATAGCGCTTGATGGGCAGCCCTTCTCGGTGGTCGGGGACATGGGGTTTAGGTGCCTGATTGGCTTCCTGGCCCCCAGTTTAAGCTGCCATTACGCACCACCCTGAGTCGGCAGGTGGTGCCAGTCTTGTACCAGGATTTAAAGGAGCGGGTGGGGGAGCAGCTGGCAGGGGCTGGGGTGCCACCATCCACTTCACCACAGACATGTGGTCAAGCAGGAATGTGCAGCATGCCTACCTGGCAGTGATGGCATACTGGTGGCAGGATCCAGAGGCAGCATTTAGGAGTGGCAGAAGGGGTCCTGAAGCAGGATATAGGTGGGCCCTGCTTCAGGTAGAAGTCATGGATGGCCCCCACACTTCTTGCAAAACCACCATGGTGAGGAAGTCGGTCACGCCAGGTGCGCCCTTCACCAAGGGATGTGTGGTGACCGACAATGTGGCCAACATATTGAGGGCAGTCCTCGAGGGGGGCTTTACTAGCATCCCTTGCACTG
Source organism: Sphenodon punctatus (assembly GCA_003113815.1). NCBI lineage: Eukaryota > Metazoa > Chordata > Lepidosauria > Sphenodontia > Sphenodontidae > Sphenodon > Sphenodon punctatus. The sequence goes on along the minus strand of QEPC01008233.1, from coordinate 1,549,399 downwards.
CACACACCCTTCACCTGGTGGTCAGGGATGCTCTGGGCTTGGGGGAGAAGGGGATTGGAGAAGCCACCCTTAGCTCCCTGATCGAGCAGGGGAGGAAGCTGGCCGGTTTCTTTAACCAGAGCATGAAGGGGAACAACCTCCTCTGGATGAAGCAGACAGAGCAAGGCTCCCCAGTGCACCAGCTGGTGCAGGATGTGTCCACCACGTGGAATTCCACGTTCCTGATGTTCGAGCGGCTTCTCGAGCAGAAAGCCACCTTGCATCAGGTTCAAATGGTGATGGACAGCGGGGCACCTCCAGGGTACAATGGGGTGGAATGGGAGATCCTGGCTCACACTGTCTTCATTCTGAGACCGTTCCTGGACGTGACGGAGACCATCAGCTCCTCCACAGCCACCATTAGCCAGGTGACGCCTCTGGTCCAGAGTGTTCTCAGGAGGCTGGAGGAAATTCTCCAGGGGCAGGATTGTGGCCCTCAGGGTAAGAAGCTGGTGGATGAGGCGGTTGACCTGGTGCGGCAGCTGAAGGCAGGGCTGAAGGTATGGTTCAATGAGCTCCTGCAGTGGGATGAAGATGTGTTGGCAACCATGCTGGACCCAAGGGCCAAGGGCAGCGTGGCACACCAGACACCTCTGGAAGGGTGAGCTGGTGGAGAGGGTCCAGCAGGCAGAGGGGGCTCTGGAGACTGCACAGCAGCAGCAGATTGTCACCTGTTTGCCTGCCCTGCTTGCCAAGATCAAAGCCTGCCTCAGCCTGCCTTCCAAAACTCATTCCACGCTGCCTGCCTACCCGCCCAGGGTGCCAAGATCAACGTCTGCCTCAGCCTCCCTTCCAATGCTCATGCAACACTGCCTGTCTGCCTGCCCTGGTTGCCAACATCAAAGACTGCCTCAGCCTGCCTTCTTATGCTCATGCCATGCTACCTGTCTGCCCGCCCAGGTTGCCAAGATCAAAGCCTGCCTCTGCCTGCCTTCCATTGCTGATGCCATGCTGCCTGTCTGCCCGCCCTGGTTGCCAACCTCGAACCCTGCCTTAGCCTGCCTTCTGATCTTCATGTCATGCTGCCTGTCTGCCCACCCAGGTTGCCAAGATCAAAGCCTGCCTCAGTCTGTCTTCCGATGCTCATACAACGCTGCCTGTCTGCCCACCCTGTGGGCAAAGCTGAAGCCCTGCCCCAGCCTGTCTGCTTCTCATGCCAAGGTGCCTGTCTGCCTGCCCTGACAACCCTGGGTGATGTGCCCCACTGGCCTGGTAATTCCACTGCTGCTGTCTGCTGGCCCATGGGTGCTCTGCCCTGGCAAATCCAAATGTGCCCACGTAATCCTGCTGCTGCCGTCTGCTGCTGCATGGTAGCTCTTCCCTGGCAAATCCTGGCTCCATGGGTGCTGCACACAGGCAAATCCTGCTGATGTCATCTCTCCTGTTCCACGGGTTCTGTGTTCTGGCCATCCAATGTCTGATGCTGCTGCTGCTGCTGCCTCTGCACTGCCACAGGCTCTGTGCCCTGGCCATCCAATCTATGCTGCTGCTGCTGCTGCTGTCACCTCTGCTGCCACGGGTACTGTGCCCTAGCAATCCAATACCTGCTGCCTTCAGCAATACCTGCTGGTGGAACAGGCCACCAGCTTGAACGGTAGGCTTAGGGATCATGGCCAGGAGAGGAAATTACAGGCCACAGATGTAAAACACAATCCCTTCACACTCCCCCAAAAGGAAATCGATCAGAATGGGGACAGTGTTCTCCTCCATGGTATTCCCATCTGAAATGCAAGGACAGCTGTCTTAATGGCTGCAGCAAAGATGGATGGCCGTCACAGGCCCTATGCAGTATTTGACAAGGAAACAACATGCATATACCCATTAGCCATTGTGTTTATTTACAGTGAGCACATTTACAGATGAGTGTAGACCATGGAGGGTGTTGGGGAAGCAGTTGGCTACTTGCTATCCTCCCTGCATGCAGGCACTGTGGTGACAAAGGGTGTCCCGATTGTTAGGACATGGACCCATTCCACGAGTGAATATTGGGGGATGGTACCCAAATATCCAAACAACCTCTTAAATTTAGAGGGAATTAGCCAAATTTATTCAAAGTAAAAGAAAGCATCCGCATGTGTCCACTGAGATCAGTCAGAGGACATGATGCACTGCCAGCTGACTGGAATTTCCCTCCCACACCCCAACACAGAAAGGGGACATTCTGATAAAAATGAGGGAGTTTTATTGACAAAGAACTTAAGTATAATACATAACCAGTTCACCCACAGGCCAATTAGGATGCTACAGGTAATTTTCTATACCCTTCCCCCTAAGCACAGTTGAGATACATACACAATAATTTACAGAGAAAAACAGTGGCGGCTGGTGGGTTTGGATGTTGGAGGGGCACTGGGGCAGTAAGGCCGGCAGGTCGGAGCCAGGGGGACAGTGGGCGGAGCCAGGGGAACAGTGGGCGGAGCCAGGGGGATGGTGTCTCTTCCTCTGTTCCCCTTCGTATGTCTCTTCCCTAGCTCCTGTCTCTCAGACTGTAAGCCCTAGGGGCAGGGACCATGTCTATTTTATTACTTTGTAAAGTGCCAGGTACACTGCTGGCGCTATATAAACAAAACAACAACAACAACCTTAAAATAAATAATGCATAAACCCAAAACAAAGGCACAGACCACACTCTGAATAACAACAAAAAATAAACTTTATTTATATAGGCCCCTCCCTCCCTCCCTCCCAGTAAGACACAGAACCCTTCTGAGAAACTAAAGTGCAGTAAACCAACAAACAATCTTAAACCAAACAAACACAGTTAAAAGGGCAGGAACAACAATATTAACAACCTGAACCAGCAGACCATGAGACTCAAGGCAAAAAAGGGCTTTTCCAAGGGTTTAACATTTATAATGGAAGTGTGCCCTATGCTCTTTTTGTGCAGCAAATAGTTCAATTGTCCTATGATTGTCCTGGACCCACTCTGAGTCCAGTAGTACATGATGTACTACTGGACTCAGAGTGGGTGGGGTGCTTTTACACATGATACTGAGGAGGAGGAGG
>QEPC01008233.1:1526037-1540149 GCA_003113815.1 Sphenodon punctatus | reverse complement strand
AGGGGGAGGAATTTATTCCATTGGTTTCAATGGGGACACAGCGCCCCATTGAAACCAATGGAATAAATCCGGTACCGGTATACCGGATTTAATCCGGGAATCCGGTTTTCGTGGAACCGGTAACCGGTAAATCCGGTAGCCGGTAATGGGCCCGGGGTCCCACCCCTAGTAATTGGCCATGCTGTCCCAAGTGCATCCAGCTTCGGAGCTGATGTGAAAAAGGTATGTAAATGCAAATATTCTGGTCTGGTTTCAGCGGGCGTATAAGTTTGGCATCCGGCAGAGGAACTCTGTTCCCAACTCTGCCACCTGAGGGACGCAGCTCCATACTTTCGCTGGAATCATGGGACTTTCCATGGGATCTCCTGCGCTCATGAGTCCAATCATCCACCATGCCAACAGTGCTACTTCCATTCTGGTTTCCTGAGAAGACACAATGTTGGGAGGAACATGCTTCGGTGCAAGGATGGCTGGAGAGGGGGACTGGTCTTCTCTGCCCCTGGTGATTGGGGGGGTGATGATGGAGAGGGGAGGCCTTAATCATAATCGCGTACATATTTTATTTATTTATTTATTTATAAATATTTGTTAGCCACCCCCTCATGCCTACGGCATCTCGGGGTGGCTTACAGCATAAAAACACATAATAAAATTCATTCAAACAATGTTTTTAAAATACAATCCCCTCCACCCACCCTCCACCCTCCCACCCTCTCCTCTGAAGACCTGGGCAAACAGCCAGGTCTTGCAGGCTCGCCAAAACGCCAACAGACCTGGGGCCAGACGGGCTTCCTTCGGGAGGGAATTCCAGAGCCTCAGCCCAGTCACCGAGAACGCCCTCTCCATTGTGGCCCCCCGCTTTACACGGGGGACCTCCAAAAAGGCGCCCACGGTGGACCGCAGGGATTGCTCTGAGGCACGGAGGGCGAGGTAGTCCCCAAGGTATGAGGGGCCCAGACCGTGTAGGGCTTTATATATCAACACTAGCAGCTTGAATCGGGCTCGGTACTCTATAGGCAGCCAGTGCAGAGTACGGAGCACAGGTGTTATGTGCTCCCACCTTACCGTCCCCATAAGAAGATGGGCCGCCGCATTCTGCACCAGCTGCAGCCTCTGAACCAGAAACAAGGGAAGCCCCACGTACAGCGCATTGCAATAGTCTAGCCTTGAGGTGATGAAGGCATGAATGAGGGTGGCCAGGTTGGGCCTGGAAATGTATGGGGGCAGCCTCCATACCAGATACAGCTGGCGGAAGGCGGCCTTAGCCACCATCTCTACCTGCCGATCCAGTCGGAGTCCCGAGTCCAACACCACCCCCAGACTCTAAACCTGCTGGGCTACAGGAGGGCAGACCCACCCCCCCCAACCAGGGGAGCCAGTACCTCCCTCGCCCTACCCACCACCATCACCTCCATCTTATCAGGATTGAGCTTCAGTCTGTTCTGCCGCATTCAATCTGCCACAGCCTCCAAACATTAGGAAAGTAATGAGACAGCAGGACCTGGGTCAGTTGAAAATGAGAGGTACAGCTGAGTATCATCAGCATATCCTATTAATGGATCGAATTCGCACAGCTCCCGCCAGACGGGGGTAGTAGGTGGACTGTTTCCATATAGCACAGGGTATTTGCATCCAGGATGCCTGTGGATCCCAACCCGACCGGCCCTGAACTGAATCACATAGAGATCTTCTTTCATGTACACCTCCCATTTGGAGGAGCCGTTCCTGTGCAATTTCATTACTAATTTTTCTATAACTCCCCCCATTGCCTGCCACCTGGTCACCTCTACCAGAGACTGATGTGGACCCCCGGACTCACTATAACAAAATCTAAATTGAAAGGTGTGCTGGACGATGAGGGTTCCAACCTGTTCAGTTCCCAACCACCAGTTCTCAGGCATTCGCATTTTTCTCCCTGTCATCATCTCAAAAGGAGTATATCCATGAACAGCCTTCAACCCTCTCAAGGCCATCAAGATGATTGGGAGCCTTTCATCCCAATCTTTGCCTGTTGAACTGACTTGCTTTCTCAGAGCTTCCTTTAAAGTCCTGTTGGTTCGCTCTACTAGCCCAGAGGAGGCAGGGTGCCCTGCTATGTGAAATCTCTGCTTAATTCCCAAAGCCTGACATAACTCCTGCATTACTTCTCCTACAAAGTGGGACCCCATGTCTGAATCTATAGTGCGGGGCATTCCCCATCTTGAAAGGACAATGTTAAAAAGCATCTTCGCGGTCACTGCGGCAGTATTAGATTTACAAGGCAATGCTCCCACCCATTTGCTGAAGGCATCCACCAAAACTAAACAATATTTGTTTCATCTCGTGGTGGTGGGGAGACGTCCTATGTAATATATTTGTAGCCTGGCCCAACGGTCCGCAATGCACTGGTGTTGGATTGGGGCTTTAACTGTCTGGTGATCTGCATTTCCCATTGCACATGCCAGACAATTTTCACTCCACTGATCCACATCGGCCTTCACATGGAGCCACCACCCAGTGTCTCTAACCTGATCCAAAGTGTCTTGCTTGCCTCTGTGCCCTTGCTTATGAATGAACTGTGTTAAGTCCCCCCGTAGCTTACTGGGGACTATCCAATGTCTATTGACGCCGGATTAGGGGCAGTAGGGGGAGAGCGTGAGGTGATGGAGGCCCTGTCCAGTCCAGTTTTGTGGGGGGAGTTTCAGGAAGTGACATCGGCCGATGCGGCGGATGTCTTGGGGTCTGTGAAGGCCACCTGTTGCGAACTTGATCCATGTCCGTCCTGGTTGGTGAAAGCCTCCAGGGAGATGTTGGGGACGGTGCTGGTGAGGGTGGTGAACGCGTCCTTGCAGCAGGGGAGGTTGTCGCCCAGCCTCAAGGAGGCTGTGGTGCGCCCCCTGCTGAAGAAACCATCTTTGGAAATGGATGCGCTCGTCAGTTACCGACCTGTCTCTAACCGTCCCTTTTTAGGGAAGGTTATTGAGCGGGCGGTGGCGATCCAGCTCCAGGTGCATCTAGATAGCATTGGTTTCCTGGATCCTTTTCAATCCAGGTTCCGCCACGGCTATGGCACTGAGACGACGTTGGTGGCCTTGGTTGATGACCTCCGCCAGGAGATGGATGCAGGATGTTCAACATTTCTTATCCTGCTAGATCTCTCAGCCACTTTTGATACCGTGGACCATGGACTGCTGTTGAGACGGCTGCATGACCTGGGGGGTCTGGATGGGACTGTTCTTGAATGGTTCAATTCATTCCTCTTGGGGAGAAGCCAACAGGTGGTGCTGGGGGATGAGACATCTTGCCCTCGCGCTTTATCATGCAGCATTCCACAGGGTTCCATTCTGTCTCCATTATTGTTTAATGTATATATGCAGTCCTTGGGGGAGGTCGTGAGAGGGTTCAGGGTGTGATGTCACCAATATGCTGATGACACTCAGCTGTACCTCTCTTTTTCAACTGACCCAGACCCTGCTGTCGTGGTGCTATCCCAGTGTTTGGAGGCCGTGGTGGAATGGATGTGGCAGAGCAGACTGAAGCTCAACCCCGATAAGATGGAAGTGATGTTGATGGGGAGAGCAGGGGAGGTGTCGGCCCCCTAATTGGGGGGGTTCATCCTTCTATAGCTCAGCAGGTCCGGAGTCTGGTGGTGATACTGGATGCAGATCTCCGCCTGGAGCGGCAGGTGGAGGCAGTCGCAAAGGCTGCCTTCTGCCAGTTGCACCTTTGGTCTGCTGGGGGTGCCTTCCTGGAGGTCCCCCGTGTTAAGTGGGGGGTCACAATGGAGAGGGCATTCTCAGTGGCCGGGCCGCACCTTTGGAACTCCCTTCTGGAGGAAGCTCGCCTGGCCCCAAGCCTGTTGACATTCTATCTTGAATTAGTTCTGCCATTTTTTTCCATTTGTCTGTGTAAACTACTGGTTTCCCATATGAGATGGTCATTTTTCTTTTTAGCCAAATTGGAAACCAGACTGCCGCAGCGTGAGCAGTCCAATCAGAATCAGTGTAAATGGCCAGGGAGATATCAAGGGGTTCAAAGTCTAATACTGCTAATATTGCCTGCACCTCGGCAGCTTGGGAACAGTGGGAGCGTGCTGATCCCTGTAATACCTGCCCATCTAATACTCTGATGGCCGCCCATCCAATTTTGGGCTCCCCCTGTTCATAAGGTCAGGAGGTTTGGCATGCAGTGTCATCATTATGCTGATGACACCCAGCTTTACCTCTTTTTTTCATCAGGGCCCAATTCAAGGTGTTGGTGTTTACCTATAAAGCCCTAAATGGCCTTGGCCCAACTTATTTGTGGGACCACCTCACCCCCCAGGTTCTGGATCGGCCCCTGCGGTCATTGGGGGGTGCTCTCCTGGGGGTCCCCTGAGTCTGCTGGGGCTCCACAATGGGGAGGACCTTCTTGGTAGCTTCTCCTTGGCTGTGGAACTCCCCGCCTGTGGAAGCCCGTTTGGTCCCGGATCTCCCCTCTTTTCAACATTGTTGTAAGACATGGCTGTTCTGTCTGGCCTTTGGGGGGGAGGAGGGGAAGGGGGAGGGAGGGGGTTAGGGTTGGGGGTGGTTGGGGACTTTTATACCTTCCTTTGCTATGTATTTTATCAGTGTAGTTTATAGTTTTAATATTTTTTTGTTATTTGATGTGCGCCACCCGGAGCTACCTGTGGCAGGATGGGCAGGTTAAAAATGTCTTAAATAAATAAACAACAACAGGACCCATCCATGTACCATACAGTAAATCCTTGCTTGACTGCCTCTTCCTGACTCCCCATTACACTGGCCAATCTGCCTGTTTCAAGTCAGGGATTGGGTACACATGCTCTTCCCCTTCCACTAGCAAGCTGTAAGGAGCGGGGGTGTCTTTCTGCTCTTTATGGAACCCCACCCCTCTGTTTACCAGAGCCAAAGTCCATTGTGCTATCCGGGGGTTGTTAACCTGGCCATCTTGAATCTTGCCTGATATAATGTACTTCAGGGGGAATGGGGAAGGGGGGGGTGTCTGTACTATAACCCTGGATCTTCCTATGCTAAGTTCCCAGTGCTCTAGGCTCCAAACTAGGGACAAGCATGCTTTTTCACAGGGCATGAACTGTTGCTCTACCTCACTGAGGAGCCTGGAAGCATAGGCTTTTACCCGCTGCCTCCCCATCTGATTTTGGGACAAGGTCACCCCTATGCATTAGTGGTGGGACACCAGGGCAATTACTGGGTACCGGATTTACCGGATACCGGTTTTCAAAAAACTGGATTCCCGGATTGAATCCGGTATACCGGTACCGGATTTATTCCATTGATTTCAATGCGGCACTGTCCCCATTGAAATCAATGGAATAAAAAAGTTCCTCCCCCTCCCCCTCCCAGGCTGTGCAAGTGGAAGGGGGGACACCACCCACCCACCCTGCCCAGCCTGGATTTAAACAAAAAAATTCCCCTAAGTGTCCCCTACTGCGGCTCCGGGCCACCGCCGGCAACCCAGAGCCAGCCCACCAGCACCAGCAGCCGTCCCAGCATCAGCCAGTAAGTATAAGTACCTGTATATGATCCCTGGGGTGGGGTGGGGTTTAACACCCCCACCCCCACCCCAGGGATCACCCTACTTCCAAGTTCCCACCGGGATCGCCTAGCTTCCTTGAGCTCCGGGTGGCGGCGGCGGCCTGGAGGCCTCAGCACCAGCTGTGGCTGCCAGCTTCAGATGCTAGTAGGCCTTCCGGGTAAACCTGGAAGTTCCCCGGAAGGCCTACTAGCGTCTGAAGCCAGCAGCCACAGCTGGCGTTGAGGCCGCCGGACCACCGCCGCCACCCGGAGCTCAAGGAAGGTAGGCGATCCTGGTGGGAACTTGGAAGTAGGGTGATCCCTTGAGTGGGGGGGGTGTTAAACCCCCCACCCACCCCAGGGATCATACAGTACAGGTACTTATACTTACCGGCTGCTGCTGGGACGGCCGCTGGTGCTGGTGCGCTGGCTCTGGGTTGCCAGCGGCGGCCCGGAGCCGCAGTAGGGGACACTTAGGGGAAATTTTTTGTTTAAATCCAGGCTGGGCAGGGTGGGGGGTGGGTGTCCCCCCTTCCACCCGCGCAGTCTGGACTCGGGGAGGGAAACGCGGGGTTTTTGTGGGGGGTTTTTGTAAAAAAACAAAACAAAAACAAAACGGTACTGGGAATCCGGGAAACAGACCGGATTACCGGGTTGAATCTGATAATGCCGGTACGCCCAGTACCGGCATTATCGGATACAGGAAGATCCGGTAGTCCCACCCTTACTATGCATGTTTCAGATGCTGCCAATTGGATATGGAAAGGTAGCTTAGGATCTGGGTGCACTAACACAGAAGCTTGTGCTAAATCCTGTTTCAAAGTAGTCAAGGCTTCCTGTTGTTCGGGGCCCCACTCTCACACTCGTCCTTTCTTCAGGCGCTTGTATAGGGGTCTTGCCTTCTCAGCAACGAACTCTATAAAATCCCTGGAGAAATTCATTGTACCTAAAATTTCCCAAAGGGAGTGTAGATCAGTGGGTGCATGGATCTTCAGAATCACTTCTACCCTCTGTGCATCTGGGGACCTTCACTCTTCTCCTAAGCTAATGCCCAAGTATTTCACTTGCTTCTGAACCAATTGTGCCTTTTCCCTGTTCACCTTGAACCCAGTATGCTGTACAATGGATAATACCTTTCTTGTGATTTCTTTAGTTATTTCTGCCTCTGGAGAGTGGATCAAAATGTCATCCACATAAGAAATTACTGAATTCCTTGACTCTGGTCTCAGTTGTTCCCACATTTTATACTACTGAGTGGCAAATGCTGGGGAAGGAATGAAAACCTTGGGACGTTCTAGTGGAAGTATATTGTTGATTTTTGTAGGTAAAGGCACATTTGTACCAACAGGCAGGGTCTAAGGGGATGGCGAAAAAGGCATTTGCAAGGTTTATGAGTACCAGAGGGTTCCCGCAGATACTGCTGCCATGATCTCATTGAATTCAGTGCTCGATAGTCCACAGTCATTTTGTAAGTCACCCCATCCACCTTGAGAACTGGCCAGATGGGTGCATTACAAATAGACTGCATTTGCACTATGATTCCTTGTGCCAACAAGCTGTCTATGGTAGCCTGTATCCTTTCTTCTGCCTCAGTGGGGTATTAGATAAATAAATCTTTATTGCGTGGTCATCGACCATGGCAAAAATTTGAAACATAAAACATAGGTTCTGGGAAGCCAAGCACATCGCAAAGGCATCCACAAATATACAAATAAAATCTATGTAATAGTATAAACTAACAATCAAACTAAGGCAGGGAAAAAAGGAAACCCGGGCATTTCCCCCCCTATCAAGGGAAATATCCAAGCCTATGCGAGGACCGTCTCACACGATAATCCAAACAGGGGGGGACTGGAAGGTGCATTTAACATTGGCAATGTCTAAATTCAAGGAAATTCTTCCATCTGTAAAATGCTTGCAGGAGAAAAGAGGCAGTGTAAGAAATCACCTGCCCATCTGCACTACCTAATAGGAGACCCAGAAGGGTTGATTCTGATCTTCCAGGGAATAGATTAAGCAGGGGTTCCAGCAGTTCAGTTCTAAGGGAATCGTATAGGTGGCAGGATAGAATAATGTTCCCAATCGATTCAGCAATAAGATTATCGAAAGGGCACAGACACTCGGCAAAGGGAATGCCCTGGAAGCGGCCCTCTAAAACCTGCGACGGGAAGGCGTTTACGCGAGCTTGAAAGAAAAGGTGCTTAGCTCTGGTAGAGATCAAGGATGACAGATATTTGGCCATCTGTCCAACACTGGGAACCCAGGAGAGGTACATAACCAGATAGGGGGAGGCAGCGATTCTACTCAAATCATTTTGTTGCTCGATATCACTCATTCTGAGTAAGACCTCCTTTGCCATGGTATCAGGGAGTTTATGGGATAGATAGGTCTTAGATACCCCCATTTGTGTCATAAACACATCCATGCCAGCTGCCCAAGGATTAACAAAAGGGTCTTCTTCCACTTTTCTGAGTAGCAACGAGCAACGGTTCAGCAGCAACTTGCACCAGAACTTAGCGACCAATTCCATGGCAGATAAACACCAGGATTTTTGGCCCAGCTGAGTCCTGGCTACAACAGATGGAACACTTTTTGGATCTCCCAAAAGTTTCATCAAGAATTTGGATTGGGTCAAATTGACCCTATGAGCCAGGTCGGGTGCCCAAAGTTCTGCCCCATACAATAATTTCGATTTCACCTTGGTATTAAAGACCTGGACTGCCAGCTCTATGGCTCTCTGACCGTGTCGCCTGAACAGGGCTTGAATAGCATGGGAGGGGCCCTTACTAGTAGTTAAAGCTTTGGTAATATGCTCCCCCCACCTGCCGGATTTGTGGAATAAGAGGCCCAGGTAATGAAAAGATGCAACCTGTTCTATTGGATGCCCTTCTACATGCCAGAGATGGATTTGATGTTTATTGGAGAAAAGCATGACCTTGGATTTCCCATAGTTGATAGTTAACTTATGGGTGGAGCAGAAAGTGGCAAAGATGTTTAACTGCCTGAGGAGCCCTACTCTGGTTTGGGAATGCAGGGCGACATCATCCGCATACGCGAGACATCCTAAGACCCTAGAGAGAGTCTGGGAGGGAATAGCTTGGGGTTGGCCATCAGGGAGAATACTTCATTGATGTAGAAGTTGAAGATCAGGGGCGCAAGGACGCAGCCCTGTCTAACCCCTTTGCAGACGTTAATGGGTGAAGTAATATGGTCAGCGGAATCAACACTTACTAACAAGGAGGAATCAAAATGGAGGGAGCAAATAAGGCAAGCCAGCCTTTTATCATGGAAGAGTCCTGTAACATGCTCCACAAGATGTCTCTGTCAACGGAATCAAAGGCGGCCTTCAAATCCAAGAAGGCCACATAAAAAGAACCATTGAGAGCTCTGTATTTAGTCATCAGATGGTACAAGACATAGCATTGATCTACAGTAGACTGGCCCTTCTGGAAGCCGGCCTGCTCCCAAGCTAAGATGTTATCCTTACTCATCCAACCCAAAAGCCTGCCCAGCAAGAATTTGGCGTAGATCTTTCCCACAACTGATAATAAGCTAATGAGTCTATAATTAGCTGAGCTGGATCAAAGGCCCTTCTTGAATATTGGAATGACCAACACCTTAGCATGGGTACTCTGCCCAAATTGTTTATGCCAGTAAACAAGGCTGCAAGCAGGGGAATCCACCAATCCTTGCAGGATTTAATAAAATCCATATGAATAGAGTCTAAGCCGGGGGCTTTGTAGCTTTTAAAGGAGTCAACCAGTTCTTCAACCTCAAGCTCCAACACCGGGGGCCAAACAGGGAGCTCCTCCAGTCCTGGGAACAAATCATCCTGGGACTGGGTACCATTACCACCAAGCAAATTCCCAAAATGTTCCAATCAGGTATGCGGAGGAACCAGGAGAGAAGAGCCCTGCAGCTCTCTGCTTGTAGATCCCTTAACTAGCTGCCAAAGTTTCCTGGTGTCATTTTGCTCAGCCGTCCACAACAACCCAGGCCATCTGGTCTCCAGATAGTCTCTCTACGCATCCCAGACCTCCATGAGGCCGACCTCTGGCATGCACAGTAGTAGCTGGGAGTACCAAAGGCCTATATCCCTCTAGGTCAATGGGCCCCTTGGCCCATGTCTCCTGGAGAAGGATTATGTGGAATTTCCTCAAATAATTAATGAAATTCACATCCTCATGTCTCTCCCAGCTGGCTATGTTCCACGAGCACAGTCGGAGAGGATTAAGTGGGTCAGCTAGTCATAACACTGTATCAGAGGTTAACCTGTGTCCAGGGGACTCCAGTCGGGGGGGGGCACTGGGGATATAGCCGCAGAGCTCGAAGCCTGTACCAGACCACTGGAAGAAGCCTTAGATGGAATGATACCAGGCCCAGCTCCCAAAACAGGGGGCTTAGAGCAAGGCTGAATCGACATAGGGGCGGGCACCTCCCAGGTGCCAACAGAATCAGTTGGATCGAGGTAGCAAGATCTGCAATCTTCCTTGTCAGTAGCCAAAACCTGCAGGCGGGTATTAATAGGGACTGGCAAAGGCACACAAAAGGATCGCTTGGGCAGGCTAAGAAGGTTGGGATTCTCCACGTTCGGGACCCTAGGAGGAAGGCAGGGCTTTAAGTTGCCTAATACCCCAGGGAGGGAAACCTTAATGGAGAGTAAAGGCAGCACCACTGGATCTGTAAGGACCCTGGAGACATGGACACCCCATGATCTAAATAAGTCAGGATGGGGCAATAAGCTATCTACTACATTAGAAGTACTAAAAAACAATACAAGACATTGACTAAAGTGAGAGGAGGGCAGAAGCACAAAACAATCAAGATGCCTAAGCGGAAATGGATGGCCCAAAATGCCTGAAAGGTGCCGACAGATATTCCACTTAGAGTTCCACACTGGAAAGTCCCCAGAGGGGAGAGCTGAAATGCTACAGGCAAGGGCAGCACCCTCAAATTGCAGGATTTCCTTATTCTTGATAGGGGGAGCACCCTGCTTAGTCTGCTTACCACCCACCCCTACACAGGTGTGAACCTCTAAGGGGGATCCTAAAGAGGCCTGGGTCTGGGTTTGGGCAGGGACTGAGGCACCACTAGCTGGTTTGGAGGGGCCAAGTCTAAGGATACCTCCCTACAGGATTCCAGCTACATTACCAGGCCATCGAGCTGCTGGGAATGGGCACCAAGCGGATTATGGAAATCTACCAATTGGGAGTTTAGTTTCGCCACCAAATCCCCAATTAAATAGCACTGTTCGCTCATAACTTCCAGTAATGAAGCATCCACCTTCACACCCACCAAGGAAGACACGGGAGGGGACCTTCCATCCCCCAGAGCCAAAGGTGGAGAACCGGGGCAAACAGCAGGGTGGTTTTGCAGTGCATCATCTGCCTGAGCGCTGTCAGGTGAAACTGCCAAGCCTGTTTCTTCCTCCTGGGTTTGGGCTTCCCTGGGATCCAACCTGGGGCGGGGGGTTGTTAGAAAATCATCTAAGCCAAGTTGTTTAGCTCGGACCTGCGCTCTGGTCATCATGCCCTGATGTTTCCTCCCTCTAGTCCTGGCTCCCGCACCTCAAATACCCCGGGGGCAAAATGGGAGATAAGACACTATTCTCAAGCTAAGGAAGCTCTACGGGGGAAGGCTACTCCCACTTGCCCAGGAGCGTCCACTCACTCCCAGCCACCCGGGAGGAGAAGTCAAAAAAACCTCTCTCTCTAAATGATTCCACTGCCCCCACAAGACCCCACCCAGAAATTAGAGGGAGGCAAACGAGGTACAATGCTAACAACAATAGCAACAACCCCCCACAACCCCGAAGGGCCCCAAAGGGCCACAGCCCTTCAGTTCACGACCACCGGCTCACAGCCTGTGGCACAGCCACAGATAGTACAGCTAAATAGCCCCAGCTGTTTCTGGGATGGGGGTGGGGGGGAGGGCAGGTCTCCGTCTCAGGTAACCTTGCACCCCCACACTCACAGTCTCCTGGCCCCGCAGGTGGAAGGTGGTCACCCAGGCCAGCAAGGAGTAGCGGCGGCGGCAACAGCAGCAGCAACAAGAAGGTCCGGGAGAAGGTGAACGCCTCGTGAAGCCAGCTGCAGGTAGTGCAGCTAAATAGCCCCAGCTGCTTCTGGGATGGGGGGGGAGGGCAGGTCTCAGTCTTGGGTAACCTCGCACCCCCACACTCACAAATTCTCCTGGCCCCACAGGTGGAAGGTGGGCGCCCGGGTTAACAAGAAGTGGCAGCAGCAGCAGCTACAGAGTCCGGGAGAAGGTAAGCACCGCCCCCCCAGGAGCCGCTTGCAGCGTGGTGTCTACTGCAATGCCCATCTGGCAGAAGGGCCCCCGGGTGCCCCGCCCCAGCGAATGACCCCAGCCAATGGCCGACACCCTTTGGGTGTCGCCCAAGGGCTGGTGCCCACAGGGCCCCACCCTGGCAGTTGTTACCTGGGGAAGGGGAAGGAACAGCAGAGTGACAGCAGCCTCCTCCAGTCAGGGCAGCCCCAGCACCCCACACAGCCTGCAGCTACCAGCGGGGTATTTGTATTGCCTTTGGGGGGGGGGGTGGATCCTCTCCTTCAATGAGCACCACATCTTCCACCTTTCCACACTCTGCTCTGTCCTTAATCCATACACGAGGAAAGTCCTGAATCCATGGATCATTGGTCAAGGGAAGAATGGGGAGAGGAGCCTTAAGGGCTGTGCAGCGGTGAATAGCTGAAATTTCCGGGGGAGCTCCTGGGAGCTGCCACAATATCCTATTAGCCAAATCTATTATGACCTTGAAATCTCGCAAAAAGGGGATGCCAATGATACCTTTTTCCTTATGACAGTGGACACAGCGTGGTGTCTACTGCAATGCCCATCCGGCAGAAGGGCCCCCGGGCGCCCCGGCCCAGTGAATGACCCCAGCCAACGGCCGACACCTTTGGGTGTCGCCCAAGGGCTGGTGCCCACAGGGCCTCACCCTGGCAGTTACCTGGGGAAGGAGAGGGAACAGCAGAGTGACAGCAGTCTCCTCCAGTCAGGGCAGCCCCAGCACCCCACACAGCCGAGTTCGGTTTGGCCGAACTTGACCGAACATTCAAAAATAGCGAAACCGAAACAAAATCAAAACAGAAACCTAATTTTTGGTCCTGGAAAAATGTTTTTCCTGCCCCCGAACTCATCCGAACACAACCAAACTGTTTGGTTGTTTGAGAGTTCGGTTCGGACGTTCAGTTCAGACGTCCAAACAGACCGAGTTCGGTCCGAACATCCGAACCGCGTTCGCCCATCCCTAGGAAGCACCCGTGTCTACTAAGAGTTGGACTTCTGTTCCCAGATTCCCAATACTAGCCCTGGCGTTAGGTCTCCCCCATCTGTCTGGGTGTAATTGAGCAACAATATGAGGGGGACCTGCGGGAATCGGGCCTCTCTAGCAAATACTATGCACTTCCCAGAGCACCTGCTCTTCTTCCAGTGTCCGGAAAGCTGGGTTCAAATCTGGGGACCTGACTGCAGCTACTGGTCCACTTTAGGAGCTCTGCACCTGTAATCTCTGGAGCTCAGCTAGGGCTGCAGTTAGAACATGGGTAGGTTGCAGGTGATACTGTCTCATATCTACATTGGCAGCTCTTAATTCATTCCATTAGCAGGAACGGAGGGAGACTACTCCCTCTCGGTTAGCGGGGACCCGTTAGGGGGTTCATGGCTAGACCCAGCCAGGAGGCTTGGAACCTGTCCTGGGGGAGTGGATGAGTGGGGGGGCATTATTAATGAAGGTAACTGCTTGGACTGACTAGTTGTGGTTTCCGAGCTGCCTGTTTATGTCCTCCCATGTCTCTCATAATATCGGCTACTTGATGGATACCTGCTGACAATTTCTCCCATGTGGTCTGATTTATATCTATTCTTCCTAATGCCAATCTAGTCCGTGAAGTCAATCCTGCATAAACCACCTCGATAAATTCCCTATTATTGTATTTCATGACCTGATACCAATTCCTCTGAACTGGCACTACTACCAGGAGTTTCTTCCTGGTCACGTAAGCCTCGGGTTGCTCGCCCAAAGCCTGGGATTCTAATAGGAACAACCTCTGGGGACTCTGCTCTGGAATCATAACTTTCAACACTGCCCTCATCCATTTGCTGCAATTAGCACCATGGAGGTCAGCCATACTAAGCCCAGCTTCTAATGTTTGAGCCTCCATTAAGGGGGCACTGGCCTGAGCCAGCTGTGTTAAATCCACCCCATCTGCGGTTGGGTACATTTGCCACACTCTGGCCATTCATGCTATTACTGTATCACGTTCTAGGGACCTAGCTGTTCTACTATAGCTTTTACCTGGTTTGGGGACCATTGGATCATCTCCCTAATCTCCTCATGAGTCTGTTCACCTCTTTCCCCTTGGCGATCTATCTGGCGGTTCACAAGAGGGGCAAGAGGTTCTGGGTCTTGCCATGCCGGGTTGAGAAGGGCCTCCAGGATGGCATCTAGGGGTATCTGGGCCGCCCCAGAGGGAGAGAATTTGGATTCCAACTCCGGGTAGTCCTCAATACACACCTTGGCCACTAGACCTCGGTGCACGCTGAGTCCCCCCCCCCCCCCCCCCCCCCCCCC
>QEPC01008233.1:1488340-1524465 GCA_003113815.1 Sphenodon punctatus | reverse complement strand
CCACATGCTTATTTACACCCTCAAAGAATTCCAACAGGTTAGTGAGGCATGACTTACCTTTACTAAATCCATGTTGACTCTTCCACATTAAGCCATATTTGTCAACATGCCATGTATTTCTGTCCTTAATGATGGTTTCCACCATTTTCCCCAGCACAGACATCAAGCTTACTGGTCTGTAGTTTCCAGAATCGCCTCTGGATCCCTTTTTAAATATTGGGGTTACATTTGCCACCCTTCAGTCCTCAGGTCCAGTAGCAGATTTTAGATAGGTTACAAATTACTAACATTAGGTCTGCAATTTCATATTTGAGTTCCTTCAGAACTCTGGGGTGAATGCCATCTGACCCTGGTGACTTGGTAGTATTCAGTTTGTCAATTTGCCCTAGAACATCCTCCAACGTCACATTGATTTGTAACAGCTCTTCCAATTCCTCACCCACAAAGCAAGGATCCAGCGTGGGTACCTCCCCCAAATCCTCTGCACTGAAGAACAATGCAAAGAACTCATTCAGCTTCACTGCAATTTCCTTATCCTCCATGAGCGTCCCTTTTACTCCCTTGTCATCTAATGGCCCAACTGACTCCCTAGCAGGCTTCTTGCTTCTGATGTAGTTGAAAAAGGTTTTGTTGCTTGTTTTTGCCTCTTTAGCAAGCCTCCCTTCAAAATCTCTCTTGGCCTGCCTTATTCACACTTTACATTTATGTTGCCACTGTTTATGTTCTTTCATATTATTTTCATTGGGCCTAGTCTTCCATTTCTTAAAGGATGCTTTTTTAGCTCTAATAGCCTCCTTCACTTCCCCATTTAGTCATAGTGGAAAACTTTTGGTCTTCCTGCTTCCTTTTTTAACTTGTGGGATGCATTTAATCTGGGCTTCCAGAAGGGTGCTTTTAAACAGCCTCCACACCTCTTGCAAATGTGTAGCCCTTGCAACTGGGTTTTTTAGTTTCTTTTTAACTAGTTTCCTCATTTTGTCATAGTCTCCCCTTTTAAACTTAAATGCTACTGCTGTACTTTTGTTTGTCTTTCCCTCCCACACCCCAACACAGAAAGGGGATATTCCGATAAAAATGAGGGAGATTTAGTGACAAAGAACTTTAGTATAATACATAACCAGTTCACCCATGGGCCAATTAGGATGCTATAAGTAATTTTCTACACTCTCCCCCTAAACACAGTTGATATAAGTCCACAATAATTTACAGAGAAAAACCCTCCTGTCTGGTTACCCTGGTGTAAGTGGACATTGCGAGAGTGAGGGAGGGGAAAAGGGGGGGAAATAACCAATATTACCTATCCAGTCCTGTTGAAAAGGAACAGGTGACCCTGTAGATCCAGCAGCGTTCTGGGGTGGGGGAAGTAGCTGGACAGACCAGGGGTGGTGGTGGTCTGAGAAAGATCCTTGAGGCAAGAATGCACAGAGTAACCTGTTTGTGACTGCATTCAAGAATAACCCAACTTTCTCATGGGGGCAAGGGCAGTTATAGGGTCCTTAGAGGCGGGGCAGGAGGGCTAGCACAAAAGGGGTCCCAATGGTGTCTTGCATGAAAGGGATGCCAGAGATGCCCAGGAATGCTAGGGCTGAAGGAGGAACCCTTGCATGATGTTTTGGGGAAAATAGAGCCTTAGATAATTTCAATGAGATGCATGGCTGTATGAACAAGAGGGCAAAAGGGAGTTTCTATAAATACTGGAATAAGGCTATTCTTAAACAGGCGTGAAGAGATCAGCCTAACGATCGATCTATTGCTTGCTCAGAGTTTTAGGCGGCTGTGGCGGGCTCATCTCAAAAGAGGGAGGCTACCTGTTTTTGACTGCTCCATGGTTTACCCAGGAACCTCCCTAGTTCCATTCTCTTATCCCTTCCGACCAGACCGGTTTTGCATGGGGCTTTTCTTTCCTTTTCCCCCTTCTGTTCCCCTGCACCCTTTGACCTGTGTCTCGTGGGGTGCTACCAGGGAAGGGGGGGTCCATGGTTTTGTGGGAAAATGGTGTAATTCCTAACACAGTTCTGGTGCAATGTGCACCACCCTGGTCCCATCCTAACAGAAATAGCGGGGGACCTGCAGGCAGTGGCCAATTTCGGCCAGGGCAGTTGCAACTACCAGGAGGCCTGTGAGTGACCCACCTTGTGCTTTTGTATCACCCACCCTTATGGGCCCTGTGGGCTAAGGCGGATGTGTCCTGAGGGGGACATGCTTCATGGCGATCTCTTTCTTTCAGTGCGAGTGCTCATGCGGGAGAGAGCAGAGGAGCACCAGGAACTGATGGTGGTCATTCTTGACAATAGAAGGAGGCTCCACAATGTCTCCCAGACCCAGAGCGCTCGGGTGAGGCGTTCTTAGCTTGTTTGTTTTACACCTGCTTGTTGACTAAACGGTTGTTTGTTTGACTCTGAACAGCGCTGCCTGTGTTCTCATTCCTGCAGGGGTGATTCACTCTATTCAGCTAGGGAGTGGAGGTGAAGAGGGAAGGTGTTGCCGGGGATTGTGCTGGGGCTGCCAATGTGTGTTCCTCCAAGCCTTGTGATGCTGTTCTCTTATCTGTGCAGCCGCTCCAGTGGCCCCTGTCATCGCACTTTGGGCTGCTTGTGTGGGTCACTCTGCACCTTGTTCCTCTCCCCAGCCCGACATCCCTGACACTTTGGGCAAACCTCTCTATGCAGCAGGTATATGTGTGTTATTACCACACATGAAGCTAGCTCCTCTTTTGGACCAATGTGACAGCACTTTCCTTTCCAATACATGTTGCACGGCTGTCCTGGTGCCCTGTGCATCCCTGAACCATGCATTGCATGTTACAACATTGTTGCAATAGTGTTACAGTGGAGTTAGCATTATGTCAGTTCTCACCTGTGTTCTGTGGTTTGGGCTGTGTGCGTTTTGGATTGGCCCATCTGCCAAGCACAGGGTGGTTCTGCTTTTTGTCCCCCCAGCACAGCTTTTGTGCCCTCAGACTCCCTGCTGCCTTACCCTTTTGTTCCTGTGTTGCTGCTGTTTGCGTGTTGTGCCATGGGAATTGGGCTTCTTGGTGCCTGGCAGTCTCGCAGGTGTCTGGTAGCTCGGGCACCACTTGTTTCTCTACTGCGTGTCCCCGTCCCTCCTCCCCCACCTGCACAGAGTCTGGGTGGAGATGGGCAGAGACGGCAGCTGTGACTTCACTTGCCATTAGTTTGCCATGTTATGCAGGGGGCATGGCCTTCCTCATACTGGTGGAGCGGCTGTCCGTGTGCATGGTGAGCATGATGAATTGGTAGAGGGTGGGTAGTTGGATCTTTGGTGCATGGGTGCTGTGACCTCCTTGGCTGGTGCCCGTTTGAATCCCTCCCTATTCAACTGATGTCGGTGCGCAGTGTGTGATTGCTCCACCGATACCCCAGGCACCTGACCCACAATCGTGTCTGTTTTAAAACAGTCAGAGAGACCAAGGGGAAAAGAATCTAATTTTCTCTTCCCTCTGGCCTCTCCCTCTTCCTTGTTCCACCTGACAAAGGGGAGAGGGGCAAGGTGGCAGGGAGAAGAGAGAGAGAAGGGGCTAGGCATATGTCATCAGGGTACATGCAGATGGCAATGCCACAGACAAGAGGAATGGGGGCATAGGCTGAAATATTTGAGAACTACTTGCTTGATGTGCCTTCAGAACCCACATCCCATTGACTTTGGCAATGGAAATTGGTTGTTTGGGGGAAATTTTGCTTTATGCAACTTGTCCAGCAAGTCTGTGGCACTGCAGAGGATTGAGCTGAGGTCTCCAGAATCTCATATGAGCACCCTTCCTCACTGGACTTTCTTTTTTCTGGAGTTGAACTAAAGAAATGCAGGATTATCCCAAGCTCACACAAGCACACCCATACATTCAAACAGCTGTCAGCTGTATCGCTTGGTTTTCCAGTTGCTCCCTACAGATGAAGAATTTATTTATTTATTAATTATAAAATTTTATACCCGCTTCCTCCTGCCTAATGGCAGTTCGGAGTGGTGAACAATGTAGATAAAACATATTATCAAACAATATAAATATATTACAATATAAAACATAGCACCTATAAAAATACTGAGACCCAGAAGTCATAAATACCCCCGAATCTCCGCAAAACCCCCCACCCACTACCCATCCCCCTCACCAAATGCCTGGCGAAACAGAATGGGCAATGTTGATTGCCCAAGTGATCTATGAACAATGCAGAGTGATTTCTTTGGTGCTGGTGGGAAGCCAAGAGCAGATTATTCTTCTCCTTTGTGACCAGCACCTGGGGAAATCTCGTTGTTTATTGAATGAGGCTCTGGGGCAGAAACAAAAGCTGTCGTGGAGAAAACAGAGACAATTGAATCCCACAATAAATACAGTCCTTGATTTTAATTTGCATGATTCTCCTTTTTATTATTTATTGGCAAAATTTAATTACTGTATCCTTCACAAACCTTAATTAAAGATGAAAAACAATCCTGACAACTCAATTAAGGGTTTTTTTTGTGTGTGTACATCTCCATTAAATTAAGACTCAACTTTTACTGGAACTCTTTAATATTGCCACACATTAAACTGAAGGCTGCTTTGTAATAAATAAATCACTCCAGACAAAGCAGGCAAGCTCCTCAGAAATTCATTCTCACAATGGGCCAGTGGCAACCCCTCCCCCAGGGCATTGGGGCAGATGCTCCTCCAAGCCCCTCAGGGGTCCCCCCATGATTGCTGGGGAGCCAGTAGCTGCTCCTCAGCTGATCCAGCAGCAGCGCTGTCAGTTTCCCCATTTGTCTGAAGGCTTTGTTTACATTTTAACTCTTCTCCTAGAGAGTGATGAGTCATATGTAAACAAACCCTGAAGGGCAAGAACTCTGCAAGGGGAGGATGGGAGGGGACAAACAGCCTCTTCCTGCTGCTGCTTCCCCCTCCCTCTAGCTTTCCACTCACTGGCCAGAGAGCTAAAGGGAGGCGGGGACTTAGAGGATCTCCCCAAACCCTCAGGAAGCATGCACTGGGCATCGGCCCAGAAAAGCACTGCTTTCTGGGGGATTGGGGAAGTCCATGTGCTCCTTGGCTGGATTCCTATGAAGAAACCCAGCCAATCGGCAAGACCTAGGGGGCACGTCAGTGCGCCTTTTCTAAATGCTCTGGCCACCCCATGGCTCCTCTTTCTCCCCCGGCCCCTCCTCTACCAGAGTGGGAGGAGGGAGGGAAAGAGCTCACTCTTCCTTGTTCCTTCCTGCTTAGGTTCACGGGAGGGGGCGAGAGAGAGAGCGCCCCCCCCTTTTTTTTTTTGCAAGAGGGGAGATGCCAGGGGCTTGTTTGGAGTCCCTGGCCTCCTTGTTTGGAGGGAAGAACAAGAAGTTATCAGAGTCAGACTAGAGTGATCAGGAGGTCTCATCCTTTCAGAAACCTGGTAATTTTTGAAAAAACAAATCTCCTGCCCTGATCTCCTGTGCATTGTTTGCTTGTGCTTTCTTTTGTCCTCTTCTCTCCCTCCCCACCCCCATGCATTACATCAGGGGTAATTACTAATTTTGTGAGCCCAGTTGGAAGGGCTGTGTTGCCTCGCCTCCTATTCTTTAAAATATTTTCTTGGTGCTAGCTGTTTTAGTTTTTCACTGTGTGAGACCCTGTCACCTTAATTGTCTGCTTTCTGTTTGCTTGGGAGGGTTGGAGGGGGAAGGGTTTCTAATCTTTGCTGGAATGTTCACTGCATTTAAAATGGCCCCCTTTTCAGTACCAGTTTCAAGGCTTTTCTGCTGCAAGAAGGCCACTATGCCATGTGTTGGTTCACTATTCAATTATTCATTGCATGAATGTTTGTTCCCTGTCTGATAAGTTTAGTTTGCAACAGAACTGTGTAGCTGGGGGACAAGTGGAACTTCATGCTACTGCTTTTGTGGTGTGCTAAAGACTTAACATAATATTGTTGGCTTGAGATGGTTTGCTTTGCTTGCTCTGTGTTTGCATGTGCACTGCTGGGGTTCCCCCTTCTCTCCCTCTGCCTGCAGTAGGATCTGATTGTACTGGGAGATAAAGCGATTTGTAAACAAACAACTCCTCCCCATGTGAGTGATCAGGTTGTTGCTTTGTAAAGAAGGTTCTTTGAGATGGTTCTTAACATTTCGCAGCTAGGTTGTGCATGGCATGCTCACCATATTCAAATAATAGACCATGTGATGGTCTCGAGCTCCTCTAGTATAAAAAACACTCTTCCCCCTCAGAATGATAGTTCCTTCCAACTCTTTCCAGGAATATCCCATGCGGGGCTGGAAGGGTGGGTGTCAGTGGCGGTGGGCCCTCCAGGGTCGCAGGGGCATTGCCCCGCCTGGCCCCCAGGGTTCTTTTGGCCGGAGGCGGCAGCTTAAAAAAAACACCAAAAAAGGCTGCGTTGGCATTGCGCTGAATGTGCAGAGCCACCTCAAAGAACCTTGTTTAGAGAGGCAGAGACCTTCTGAAGGTGTCTGCCTCTCTAAACAAGGTTCTTCGAGGTGGCTCCGCACATTCACACTGGTTGTGTGCGTGTGGGGGCTAGTGGGTTAGAGTAGGGGGTGCTGGGAGCCAGGGCTCCTGGGTTCTCGGGGAGGGAAGTGGGGGCTAGTGGGTTAGTGCAGGGGGGACTGTGTGTGGTAAAATGGAGGTTTGGAAATCCTGAGAGAGATGTCACTGCAAGTCATGCGATTTCAGTTGTGTTCAAAATGCTGGAAATGAGATGTGTGTGGTAAAATTGGACGCAGGCTGTGACTGGGGTGCTTTACAAGGATGGGTCCCTGTGTTTTGGGTTTATAAATTATTTATTTTAAGCTTGATGTGCATGTAGACTGTGTTTTCTTCCATTCGATGTTAACCCTGGGAACTCCTTGCTGCTGGGTTTTGCCAGTGTTTTGGGTGTTTCCCTGTGTTTTGGGTTTATAAATTATTTATTTTAAGCTTGATGTGCATGTAGACCGTGTTTTCTTCCATCCGATGTTAACCCTGGGAACTCCTTGCTGCTGGGTTATGCCATGCCACTGGCCTACCATTCCCCTGGCTCTGCCTACTGTCCCCCTGGTTCCGCCCCTAGGTCCGCTGGCCTTACTGCCCCAGTGCCCCTCCAACATCAAAGCACACCAGCCGTCCCTGGTGGGTGTTGTGAGAATGTCCAAAGCCATCTCGAAGAACCTTGTTTACAAGACAGCAACTTTCTGTTCTTCAAGTGGCTCCTCACAGGCCATTTTTACACTGCTCCACCGGGTGGGGGATCCATGTGCACACACATCCCCACTCACCCCGCACTCATCCGCACCCATGGAGTAATCACCATTTTCCACAGTTGCTCCATGCAAGGGGAAGAGATGGGGGGTGAGTAGGGATGCATGTTAGGCGGGCACACGCAGGTGCTCCCAGTCGTTCACACGGGGCTCCCCCACCCATGAACACTCAGAAACGTGCGTGTTCATGGCTGGGAGAGGTCTGTGTAAAAAGGGCCACATTCTCACAACTGTTTACTTATACTATCTTAGGTAGGAATTTAGGATGCAAAGCAATATCTATTCTATCTTAGAAAATCTGCATATATGGTTCTGAGATTATTATGGCTGCTATTTCACTAACTCTTCTTAATGAAGTTATTGTTAAAAGGAATACTGTCTTTAAACCCCCACCCCATAACCAGTTCATTTGTGCCCCCCATATAATCAATTTATGCTGTCCTGGGGGCACAAATGAACTGGTTATGGGGTGAGGGCACTGTGAATTGATCATGGGGGCCCAACTGAACTGGTTATATATATGTCTCTTTTCATGGCATAATGTGCTTAATAGGCTGGCTGCATTTTGGGTGGCTTGTGTGTTTGATAGCAGTGCCCCTAAGCCCACTGGAGAGGGGGGGCCACCTTGGCCAGGGGGCCATTGCACCCTAGCTACACCCCTGCTAATGGCTAGTCTTTGCATGAATGTCTCTCTCTGGTTGCAGTGGATGCCTTTTAAATCGCACATTTAGTTTGCAACAGAACTGCGTAGCATGTTCTGGGGGACAAGTGGAACTTCATGCTGCTGCTTTTGTGGTGTGCTAAAGACTTAACAGAATATTGTTGGCAGCTTGAGATGGTTTGCTTTGCTTGCTCTGTGTTTGCATGTGCAGAAGGGCTGTGCTGCCTCTCCTCCTGTGCTTTAAAATATTTTCTTGGCCATTGCTGCTTTTCACCCCGTGTGAGACCCTGTCACCCTAATTCTCTGCTTTCTGTATGTTTTGGTTTTTTTTTTAAGGGGATGGATGAAGGGGTTTCTAATCTTTGCTGGAATGTTCGCTGCACTTAAAATGACCCCTGTGCAGTGTCAGTTTCAAGGCTTTTCTGCTGTAAGAAGGCCACCATGCCACATGTTGGCTCACTAATGGCTAGTCTTTGCATGAATGTTCCCTCTCTGGTTGCAGCAGATGCCTTTTACATTGCAAAAAACCTGCGTAGCATGTTTTGGGGACAAGTGGAATTCCATGCTGATGCTTTTGTGGTGTGCTAAAGATTTCACATAATATTGTTGGCTTAAGATGGTTTGCTTTGGTCGCTCTGTGTTTGCATGTGCACTGCTGGCCCGCCTACCATTGGCCAGGCCCTACCTACCATTGGCCTCTCCCAATTCTGACCCTGCCCTGCACCCCACCAGCCGCCACTGCAATGGGCTTTTATTTTCCCACTCAGAATGGCATAAAAAGAGCTCTCTCTTTATTTGGGCTTGTCCACACAATCACTTACTCTGGAAAGATAACTCACAGGGTGATTTCAGACGTTACGCGGTCCCGATTCACCACAGTGGATTCCTGCTGGGAATCCAACCGAACAACCACCCCCCGTGGTCAAAAAAAGACGTGACGGGACCAGGACCACGGCAGGGAATCGGGCTGGCAGATCATGGGCTGGGGCAGCACAACAGACATGATGCCGATTCCCGGCCATGGTCAAAACACCCAGAAGGTCAGCCTGTCCCTGCTGCTGCTGCTGTCCCTCCACCGCCTCCAGGTGCAGCACAACCGCCTCCTCCCCCGCCCGCACCTCTACTGCCACATCCTCCTCCTCCCTTGCCCTCCACTCGCCTCTCCCTTCCACCTCACTCCATCCCGCCCCATCCCCCTGCTGCTGTGTGCCCTTTAAATCTCCCTCCATTGCCTGTGGTGTTGCTCATTGCCTGGCAGCGATGCTGCGTGCTTTGTCCCCAGCTGGGAATCATTTCCGTTGATTCTGGCCAGTGGTTGCCGGCCAGACATTACTTTTTGTTGGTTCCCATTGGGAATCTCTTTGACCACGCTTTCGGAGATGGTCCGGCGGGGAGCTATGGAAGCATGGTTGATTTTGACCCCATGTGGGTATTGACTGTGGTGAACAGACATTCAGGGCGCTTTGGCCCCGCTACGGGATTGACCGTGGTTCACTGTGGTTGAGCGTGATCTCGTAATGTCTGAAAATACCCACAGTAACCCAGTAATTCACACAATAAGGTTGTGTTCCTCAAACTCCTGGCACCAAGCATGGATACAAGGCCCATCAAAATGAACAGGGCTCACACCCACACTAATCCACGTGGAGAATTCTACGTTAGGTGAAGTTAAAGTGAGGTCAAAAATTCTTGAACAGGAGGTAAAGTGAGGTGGAGTTCTTACTCCAGAGCAACTATATGTACAAATGAAAGCAAAGTAAGGCATGATCAGCACAGAGACTCCCTTCTCAGAATTCACAGTCATTTACCTCTGGGGCAGCCTCCCCAATTTCCATTTGTATTAACCTTCTCTGGAGGGATTATCCAGGAGGCAACAACCAGGATAGCTGCATTGTGTGAACACAGACTTTGAGTAAAAACAGATGTGACACTGGCCTGCTTTGACCCAGACCTCATGTTGACCCGGGATTGCCCTGGGCCATGTTGGTGGCTAGCCGAGGCTCTGACCTTGGGAAACCCCTGAAGTCATAGTCTGGGCTATGGCCCACCCAACCAGGCCAAAGCGAGACACAGCAAGCTATCACGTCTGTTCCTGGGCTGCCAACACGGCCTGGGGCAGGTCTGCCAGACTTGCCACCATGGCTGCCCATCATGGTGGGAGTGGGGTGCTGGGCGCAGCATGGGGTTGAGTCAGGCCACACTTTCAGCGTGTTTCCTGCCTTCCCCAGTACCCTGGCCACGGGCACATCTGTCTGGCACCCTGAGACAGGCCAGATCATGTCTACTGCGACTTTCTGTCTCAGGCTGGGGTGGGCCACCACTGCATGACCGTCGCTTCTGTTTTTACCCAGTGTGTATCTCTTCCAGTAATGAATGACTAATCCACTGCCAGTTCATGCAATCAGTTATCACTGTGTGAGGTCCAAAAGCTTGCATACCTTCACCAACTGTAGTTGGTCCAATAAAAGATATCACTGTACTACTTTGTCTCTATTGCCTATATTTGGGTCCAACTTTACTTTCTCTATCCCAAACACAGCTGACCTCAGATTTAATATGACCACTCTAATTTTGGAAACTGCAAATACAAAAATGCAGCACACTTCAGCTGATACATTTTTCAACAGCAGTATGCCAGTAGTGATAAGCAGGATTCCTAGTTTTCTCTGCCAAAAAATTAGAAATGCTTTGATAAGAGGGAAATGATGGGAGAGAGAGTCTGTCATGGATACCACCCAAGGTTTTTAGGGAAGAACAGGAGAAACCAGAACTACATCTTCCATCATGCACTACAGCAGCCCTTCTGAGTCAAACCAGTCAACTCTATTTTTCTTAATAAGTGACTATACGGATATCTCTGGTGTTCTGGCTTATGAACAGGAAAGGGAAGTGGAAATTATGAGGTAAATATGGTAAGAGGATTTCTATCTTTCTGAAGAATATATGTTTTCCAAAGCCTAAATCTAGGGCATGGTAGAATTTTTGAGGGTACACTGCTGGTATTATTAATTATTATTATTGGTGCATTTAATAACATGTTCTCATTACTTGTGGGGATCCCTCCTACCAAGAGCTCAGCAGATTGGTACCCTCACGGACACTTGTGGGGCCCATCCTGTCATTGAAATTCCTCCTCCTGCTGAGACAAGAACCAGGACCACTTTCATACTGGGACAGCTGGCCTCAAATCACTTTTTTTCTGAGAAAACAGGGGCAAAGATCCATTCAAGCAGGCTACAACGCTCACCAACACTTTGGGATACTTGTAGAATAGTCTTCCCCTCATTTTTTCTCTTTTGACCCATTTTGAGACTTAAATATGATCCTTGACCCCAGAGAGCAACAAAGGCATGAAGCATATAGAGTGCAGTATCAATCAGGATCACAACTAGGGTGGAAATAAGCAGCTAATTTGCTACTCACAAACAATTCTGCCCTCTTGGGAAATGGGATTGATTTCCCAAATTTTTACCAATATCAATACAATTTTTTGATTTTCAAAATACCATGAGACACTGTTGAAATTTACAGACTGATCATTTACTGTTACCATGTACCGATACCATTTATTTTCCCTTTGCCAAATTACTGAGAGTACCATTTTACTTCCGGGTTTCTGTCTATGAGTTGTTTACCACACTTCTGAGCCAGTCATTGTGTGATAGCAGACCCACTACTTAACCTTCTCCTCCCCCGCCTGCCCAAAATTTTACCTTAGCAGCCCATCAGAATTGTCCCCTCCAATCTGTAACTGGATTGGAGACTTGTAAAGGAATTTGCAAACCCGCCAATGAGTGACAAAGAAGTTCAAGGAAGAATGGTATAAAGAGGAGACAGAAGAAATACGGTGTTGTTACATCTCGGGATTTGAAATTGATGGCAAAGTGGCAAATGGGATTCCAGTAAGCCCATTACTGGTAAACTGGGAAACGATATGTCAATCAAGACTTCATTGAGTACCAATAGTTTCTTGATTTGACTGGGACAGTATCAGGAACACTGGGTGCTTTTACACACACATTTCTCCTGTATGTTTGCTGTTACATCCTGAACTTTCTGTGTGTCTAAATCACTCACCCAGATCTTAAACATCTGGTTCTTTGAACTTCTGTTTAGAACTTTTCCCAGAACTTTTGTGTGTAAAAAGTTCTCCTGGTAAACTGCTTTGCTCCAGGCACTTGGTTTCCATGGCAGCCTGTCACATCCACAGCTGCGGCTACTTCAGGTTGCCTCAGGGCAGTGTTTGTGTGAAGAATGCATCCAGGAATTGCCTTGGGGCAGTGTGTGTGTGAAAAATGCATCCGGAACTTACTTGTGGATTTGTAAGCCCAGAAGATTGAAAAATCCAGAACTTTAAGGTGTAAAAATGCCCACTGATTTCTACAGCAATTCCCATTTGTGCGAAATCTCATTTCAGCCCCAAATGACACATCCACAGGTGACTTAACCCCACTTGGGTCCCAATCCAAAGTTTGGGTACCTCTGCCCTAGAAGATCTTAGCAGGACAAGGAGGAGGATTAACTCACTGAAATGAACAAAAGCAACTGCAATTTGCCTAGCAAGGATGACATTTATAAATCAGAAAGCCAATAAGATCATCTGTTCTGACCTGCATGGCAAATGCTGTTGAGTTTCTTCCTTAAGTCAAGCATTAAATCAATTGTTTTTTTGGCTAAAGTATCCTGTTTTGTAAGATTGGTAGCAATGGAGAATCTGTGACCCACTCCTTTGGCAGGCTGTTCCAATAAGGGCCCTTTCACACAGGCACTCTAAGACTGATAAAGTGGGCGTTACATTTTATTATACATGTTGCAGGGCTTCAGGTGTGCTCTATGGGTGCCCTGCAACATATATAATAAAATGTAACACCCATTTTATCAGTGTTAGAATGTCTGTGTGGAAGGGACCAAGGTTGGCCACTTTCACTTTTGTTAATTAATTTTTGGTGCCTATTTCTTGTTATTACTTCGTCAGATGAATTAGCAGTTTGATTCCCAAGACTGTCTCCCCACGATGGCACTCTTCACAGCAGGGACCTGTCTCTAATCATGACTATTTGATGGCAGGCACATTGCTGGCACTAAATAAATAAGTAAATACTTCCTAATCAGATCCTTGTGGGTCTAATGCTAGAGGGCATAAATTGACACTGTGAGCTGTGGCGCTCACTGCAGGAGCTGTGAGTGGTCAGGAAGTACTAGATCACTGTGATATAACATTGTTGTGGATGAGGGATTTGCATTTAAATTGATTTAGCACACTTGCAAATGTTATAACAGACCAGATAGGCTATTGGTCAGGTGCACAATGCTTATGATACAAAAACAGCTTTAATCTATAGTCCCACTTACAGGTGGTTGCTGAAGGGTTAATAAATTATTAACAAGTCTTTTAAAAGCAAATCAATTGTTAAAATAGATGGAAATGAACAAATTCCTGATAACGATGACTATCACGTGTGATTTTTATTTGGTCCGTTTCCAGTTGCTGGATCTGGATTCTACCCGCGCACCGAAGGAGGGGTGGAGGGGAAGGCAACAGAGATGAGGGTGCATGCTCAAGGGTAGGGGCTGGATCTGCAGGACAGAGAAGGCAAACACATGGCGAGTTTGCTGCGGGAAGAGGGTTGTGTTAAGAGGGCCATAGTGGTTCTCTTGAGGTACAGTGATGCTGTTGGGCCCTTCCCTGGTTGGAGGACCTGGTGTCTATTGCAAGAATTAGGCTTTGTATGCTGCCTCTTCCACAGATAAGGATCCTCTGCTGAGAATGCTGTGCCTACCCTAGGACCCCTGTGTGTCTGGATGAAGGTCCATTCCCACAATCCATTCTCCCTTGCAAACTCATCACTTGTTCCTTAATATGTAGGTGCCTTGCCCTGTAGCAATGCAGTTACAAAAGAGCTGACATTAAGAGGCACTTTGATATTCATGAATAGTATGCACGCTTTGGCTACCTCCTGAATATCCAAATTATATCTACCACCAAAATGAATATCTGTATTGGGAGATTTTGTTTAGATTATTTTGTCCCATTTGTTATTTAGTGTTAAATAGCACACCTGAAATGAGTGAAAAACCAAGACTGATTAACAGAACAGACCAAAATAACAACAAAAAAAAGTATCTGAAACATTCGTTATTCATTACAGTGAATGAAGCAGGAACCAAATAGTGGTTCCACTTTGTCCAAGCCAATTCACCTGAAGTGGGTGGGTATGATAGTCAACATAGATATTCACCTCAGTTCTAATTCACAGTTGCTGATTTCCCAGGAGTGCAAATGGCCCACCGATGGATCATCAATCAGATCAGGAAGTGGGAAGGGCTTCACCCAAGTTTGTGCTGCTACTGCTTAAATGGAGTGTTGTGTGAAAAGAGGCTACCGTGAGCAGCAGCTGAGGACATGGCAACTTTGCAATTAGCCAGGTCTCATCCCTTGTGGGGCTTGTAAAAGAAACCAGAGGTTGTCACAAATTTGAAACATTTATTAATACAACTGATTTCCTTAAAAAAAAAAATTAACCCTAGCTGCATGTGCCTAGAACAACCCACATCAGAAGCACCGTTCCTTTGAGGTCCCAGTTACAGTTCCCCTGCCACGCACACCTGCTGCAAACCATGCACCTGGCCATTCCCCACGGTCTGGACAGCTTAGTGGACAGCCAGTCATATTTTTAGATCAATCCCATCCATCACCGTCAATCTAGCAGCTGCCATCTCTCCACTCATTTGGCTCTTCGGAGATCCAGTAGACAAAAATGGATTTTGGTATTCGTTTCTTGGTTTTAAAATTTTTATTTCATTGATATTGTATTTTTATTAAAAAGAGGAAAAGACCACTGTTTTTGTAATACTGATAAACATTATCCATATTAAGAACAGTGTATGTATATGTGTGTGTGTATGTGTATATATATATATATATATATATATATATATATATATATATATACACGCACACACATACACACGTGTATTTGTGTATGTACAGGACACCCTTGCATTAAGTCTCTGCAGGAGCTGGTGATCGGTTTGCTGTTATAGCACTTTGATTTTAAAGCTTGCCCTTCTCAAGAGATGTACGAAAAACTGGGAGCCCTCTGGGAAGGCAGTATAAAAACCATGTATATACAGCTCATCCGGCCTTTGGGAATGGACTTGGAGGCAGCTTCTAATTTTTTGCATGCCTTCCTGGTAGCGCTTCTTCACCTGTGAGCTTGGGTGAAAAATAACTCTGCAGACTCCCCCCACCCTCCCCTGGACAGAATAAATTGGCTGTCACTGATGCACAAACAAGCCACAGCGGATGTAGCAAGTAGAAGCTTTCAGGGGGAGACGACTCAGCTCAAAACAAAAAGAAAAACCAGCTTTCTGGGTTCTGAAAGATGAAACCTGACATTTGGCTCATTGAGATTGCAGACATTTCCATGTTCATTTCCATAAATAAAAATGGACGTAGTTTTAAATTCTGACTTCCATGGAAATTTTCTGCCAGAATTCTCTGCTGTTGTGATAGTAAAGAAGGGGGGGGGGGAGGAGAAGAGGATATATCTGCCAGTCAATCCATTAATTAACCAGGCAATTCACACAACACAGACCATCCATTGCATCAGCTGTGGCCATCCTGAATAAGCAGGGCAATCGCACTGCATGACTCTATTACACCTTCTCCATCCTGCACTTTCCAAAGGGCTCAACAAAGGGATAGTATTATTAGAATGTAAACAGGATTAAAGCAGGGGAAAGGAAGATTTAAAACTGATTTCCAGTCCTTTAATGTGGATGCTTATGTTATCCTAAGCCTGAAGGGCTCAAATCATTTGCCATTATATAGGAGTCAAGGTACCGTTTGCTCAGTAGTCATCTGTACTAGCAAGGAAGTCAGGAAGGAATGCTAACAGACCTCGTAATGATAGCCCTTGATTAAAGTTGTCACTAGGCTTGTGTGAAATCCATGCAAAGAAACTTGAAAAGTCCAGCAGTCAGGTTTTCACATTTTCTTTGGAGCATTTCAAACTCAAGGCACAGGCCAGATTCTGATCCCTTTCTCTCAGTGGGAAAGCCAGTGTGACTCTACTGACTTCAAGCTGAGTTATTCCAGATTTACAGCTGCTGGGGAAAAAGCCTCTCTCTCCAGATCTTAGACAAGTGCAGAGGCCTTAGCTCAGCACGATACTTCCTGTAGGAAATGACTCAACACATCAGCATTATTTAGGTATGGTGCCTAACCCCCAAAAGGTGATGTCACAAAAAAAGACAGAAATCTGCTACTGCTGCCCAGTTTATTGGTTAGGGCAGGAATCGACAGGGTAGTCTTGGGTGGGGCGGACTGAGATGCCTCCCTCCTTGAGAATGACCCACCCACCAGCACACATTTCCTGTTTGCAGTCTCCTGCTCATGCCTCCTATCCCTTCCTCCATGGCACACACCACCTCTTCTGAGCAACAAAACAGAGCCTGGGCACGAGGGATGGCAGAGACAGGGGTTGAAGAGCAGACAGAGGGTTAGAGAGGCTTTGGCTACCAATCCCGTGTCATCCAGTTGTGCCCCTGCTTCCAGGTTAAGTATTAAAAATCCAGTGATGGAGATAGACAGCATGGGGCTTACAATGGAATTTCTGGTTAAGTATCAAAAAGATTATTAATACTAAAATGGACTCCAAGAAAACAGGAAACCTATGAATCAGAGATGCCAAAATCAAATAAGATAATCTCAACCCATTCCCAGAGCAAGATTCAGACTTTTGGGCATTGAGTCCCAGAAGGGATCATCGAACCTGCTCTCCACAATGCATGCCACCATGAGAATTCACCCACACGCATTCCCATATGGCAATGTCTAGTGTCTTATAGAATGAAACCCAGTCTGGATGGAAAGACATCAGTCCGCTATGCACCTGGGTAGGGATGTTCCATATGCAGGCCAGCACTTAGTAGTGATGGCACTTCTAGGATTACAGCAGGTTTACTCCAGAGTTGTATTTGGTGTAACTAAATCCTGCCCTGCTTTGCCCAATCTGTTTGGCTCACGAGACAAGATTCCCAATGCTAAAGGGGGACTGTTTGGCACCCTTGGAGAAACCAGTCTCTGGGAGCTTTCCCTGGTATTCAGACTCCATGTCCCTTTGCTCAGTTTTCCCTCTTTGTTACCATTGAACCCTCTGGGAACTTGCTATGTAATCCCCTTCATGTTGCAGTGTTTGGGCAATGGTTCTAAGAGGCCCATCTGTCCAGCAGTCTCCTCCAGTGTTATTTTCTCTCTGGACACTTCCCAGTGTCTTCCAAGAAACGACATGCTTAGAGCCAAATGGGGTATCAGCATCCTGAGCTTGCAATCTTGGGCAGAGTGCACTTGGCAGGGGCTGTCAGTCCTGGCTCTCTGCTTGCAGTTCTTCCTGTGCTTCGCATGTACCCAAGAGCCTCTTCATCATCCTGTTGACCCAATCAAGGGTTGTTTATTTATTTTATTATTTATTTAATAGATTTTTACCCTGCCCCTAGCAGTTCGAGGCAGCTTACATCAAGGGAGCTTCCCCTCCACAAGGGAGCTTGCCTGCAATCTGGAGGCTCACCCAGAGGAGGGGGTGGCAGAGATTTCACTGCTGCTTTTTATTCACTAGATGTCCCTTTCAACTCTACAATTGTATGAGCCTCTCTGCTATTCTCCCCCACCTGCTCCTTTGCCAAGGGATTGGGTAGGGAGTGACCTCTTCCAACTTTCTGTAGCCACACACTGCACAGGGCTTGCAAGCAGGCTTTGACTAGCCTGAGCAGCCAGTACTCCCAAATACAGAGCCTACAGACTGGGAATGTAGCCTGTCTAAGCAGATGACCTATGAGATGATATCCCCATACCTGCAGGCATTTTGAGCAGCCAAAGCAGGACAAGCCTTGCCTCTTTGGTCAATAGCTCCACTCCTCCCACAATTACATGTGCACACACCCCTCCCAATATTCCAAGTGCATATAGAGAGACAGAAGCTCTCCTGCTGATCATTCTACTGTGTGTCTTGTCATTCTGTCATGACCCCATTGTCCTCTCAAGGGCTTTCCCTGGGTGGCAAACCAGGAAAGTGATGCCTAAGGGGCTTGTATACCTCTCTCTCTCTCCTGAAAGAGGGACTTTGACCTACCACAGGAAGGACCAGGATTCAGCACTCAAAGAGGAACTGTCCCTCCTAAATAGGGACTGTTGGGAGGCATGCATCAGTACACTGGGGAAATGCAAGTGTTTCCCATAGAAGCTACAGGGAGAGCCACCCAAACCACAGGGACATCTAATCTTGCTTTGTGAACAGTCCTTACTGGGGTGGACCCAGAGAGAGAAAATTCAATGAACTAGTTTGGCAGGAGATGGAGAGCTGCTGAATGGAACAGTTAAGAGGGGAGCCAGCAGCAGAAAGCCCTACAGAGAAGCTTGGAAGATTTTAGCTTCTGATTTCCCCTAGAGCCAGAATTGCAGCAAGGGTGGAGCCTGGCCCCTGAAAACACCATCCCTCCAGTTGTGAGACATCACACATGGATCCCTCCAGCTGCTGTTCCTTATGGGCCTATCTGGTGCAGAGCAGGGATGCCCAGCAGAGCACAGAACCATCTAGGTCCCATCATCAGAGGACACAGCCATGGGCTCATCCCTATTGTGGGGAGGAAGGTAAAGCAGGTGCTTAATGCCTGGCCCATAAACATTCAAACAAGTTAGAATGACAGCAACAATTTGGGATGGATCCATTCCAAAGCTAAGGTAGAGCTGGCCATCTGAAACCCACAGCCATCTCCTAGCCATGGCATGAAAAAGAATCTAAGTCTAAGAGGAGCAACTGCTGAGCCTTGCTGATTGTGATCCATGGGTTGAATCCTAGCAGCGGGAGCCTGTGAGCCTGTCGTAACAGCAGAACAAAATATGGGAAAGTGGCCTGTAGCCCCCAAGCAGCAGGCACTTCCATTTTGGCCACGTGTCCTTCCATCTAGTTCATGGACATAAAGAGCAGATCACCTGGGCACCCACCTTGCTACAAGTCTTTACCGTTATTCGTCCTCCACCCCCTCCTTGGTGCCAGCCTGTGGCTCCTCCCCATAGCTGTTTGAGGTGGTGGCAGCTGCCAAGCAAGAGTTGGCCATTCTCAAGACCCTCCTTTGCCCAGGCAGGTGCTCTCAGAATCAGGCCCCCAATCCACTCTTGTGCAGAAACTCTCCCTGATCATTGACATCTCAGGTAGGTAGCTCTGAGATAAGCAATGCCTGAATAAACCCAACGTAGTCAATGGAATTACACTTGGTGTAACTGTCTGTAGAGTCAGGGCTGTAAATTTCAGAGGAATTACTCCAGATCTGGGGCCAAGCCAGCTTAAATGCAATTACTCCAGATTTACACAAGTTGTAACTGAGTGTAGGCTCTGCCCAATCCATTTTTGTGGGGGTTACACCAAGAGAAGTACTTGGCCCTTTACACCACAACACAGCACTCTGGATTGTCTTTATCCATTGAAGCCACCATTTCCTCTCCTGACCAGCCCCAGTCCCTCACCTACTCCATCTTGCAATTACAATTTAGCCCAGTTAGCCAGACTCTTCTGTTTAGTCATCAGTGATGGGTGGTGTCTATTTTGGTTGGGGGTGGGCTGGACAATCACTGGCAAGAATACAGCAAGGAGGAGACCCTGGTGGCCAAGATTTCCAACAGCAGCTAGTGATTTGGGGTCCCTCCTTGTTTGGGGATCCTGATGGGTCAGAGATAGCTGAGAACGTGACATCTGAATATTTGGCCCCTTTAAAGTGTCTCCAGTTGGGTGCCCAAGTCTGAAGGTACTGGCATGTAAGTGTCACTTCAGGATAGGATAGCCTGAGGGTGAGCAGCGTGTATGCTCTGCCCCCAGTGAATACAACCCAAGCCCTCCCTGTAGGCGGGGTTCTTGCTAGAGGTAAAGGGGAAGTGGTGCAATGTATGAACCTCTTTGGAAGCTGGCATTAGTTAGCAGACTTGTGGTACAACAGAGACTAGAGAGCATCCAAGTCCCATTAGTCTCCAGCACAGCAATGTCTCCACAGAGGCCAACGCCTGCAGAAAGCCTTCCGGGCTCCTCTGAGAAGCTGCTTCGATTCCAAACACAATTTACAAGCTCCAACTCTTGCTGCCTCTGTGGATCACTCAGAAATAGGCTGGAGCACCTCTCCTCCTCCTCTGGCGCTCTGGTCTGTTTGGTGCTTCAGATGTGACCACAAGAGGTGGCAGGTTATGTCCTCATGCTTACCAGTGTCCACACACACACATGTGCATGTGTCGCAGTCCCAGCTGGTACATGTGCATCGTTGTGTTAATGGAATGAGTTTGTGTTGGTGCTGACCCACTGTAAGGTTGGAGGAGGGGAGAGATGGGGAGAGGGTGGATAAAGATTGAGGGTGGATGACATGTCCCCATGTTCTGCTTTTTGTTTTCCACCGATTTTTTTTCCTTCTATTATGTTATTATTTCCTCCTCGATTTTGCATTAGCTCAAAGTCTGTGTGCAAAATGCATGTTTGGCACAAACCTGATCCAAACATGTTGCCTTTGAGCTCTTGGCAAGGTGCTATCTGGTCTCCAGTGACTCCAGGTATTCCAGGGCTATGTCATAGCAGAAATGGTACTGTTCCTGTGAAAAGAGAAAGGAGGGATGCTCATGACAGGTTTGTAGAGACACAGAGAGCAACTAGGCACCTGACTCTCAGTAAAAGTGATGTAGGTACATAAGAGCCAGGGGTAAAGCTGAAAGAGGGTACCCAGTAAAATGGGAACCCCATTGACTTTGGGGTGCCCAAACATGACCCAATGGGCTACTCACGCGCTCCCTGGGCTGACTCACCCACCCAGCTGCACCACTGCTCCTCCCAGCCTGGCTCACTGCTCAGCAGAGCAGTGCTCCACAGCCCCCATTGCAGGGGTGTGTGCGGAGTCCGAGGAGCAGTGGTGCAGTTGGGAGTGTAAGTGTAGTAGGGAACAGCCTTGTGGGGCTGCTGCCCCTTTAAAAGTACAGTGTGTCAGCCTGAGGACTAGGCAGTCAGTAAATTATAATGGTTTGGCAGAGCCAGCCCTGTAAGAACTGGAAAACTCCAGCTGACTGGGAGGAATACAGAGTGGGCAGACAATGGCCTTTTAAAGCTGGAGACTAGCCATTCCCACTCAGGACTATAAGAGGCAGCTTTCTGAAGCAAGAGGTCAGTCTGTGCCTGGATGCTAAAGAGCAAGGAGCTTCCTGCAGTCTGCTGGCCATGATCCTGAAACCCTGCTGAAGGGGATAAGTAAGAGCAGCTGGGGATATCGAAGTGCTGACCTGAAGGAACCTGAGACCTGGAAGTGCTACCGAGGGCTAGCCAGGGATCCTCTCCTGGCTGGGAGAGACTGGGATTGTTACCTGGGTGGAGAATGATATTGCCTATGGAGTTGGATAGTGTTATATAGAGAAAAAAGACTTTGTACGAGCAATTCTCCCTGAAGACTGTAATTGTTTTGCACAGATCCTGAGGGGACCTTACTTCAGGGCACTGCACCCTCTTACAGTAAGTCAGCTCAGAAAGCGCCATGGAAAGTCCCCCTCACTGAGCTAACTCACCTGCCTAGCTGCACCACTGCTCCCAGTGCTGTGTGCACCCCTATTATGGGGACCGTGGCATGCCGCCTGGCTCAGCTGAGCAGCATGTTGGGCAGAGCAGTGGCAGAAGGAGCAGTGGGACAGCAGTGCAGCCAGGTCAGTGAGTCAATCTGGAGAGTGCCCAGGGGCAGGAGCTCCCCGAGGTGTCCTGAAAAGACCTACATTTTGGGGCATCTGGGCACCTGATAAGCCCCTATCAGGTGCCCAGATGGCATGTGCCCACTGGAGGTGCCCAAAAATGCAGGTATTACCCACAGGTAGCAAATGCACTACCTGCTGCACCCCTAGCCAGGGGTAACAAGTATTCTGACAAAGGGGCAGAAAGCCCATCCTCTGAGCTCATGCATGGGCTGCCCTGGCAGTTTAGCTTACACTTGGTCTCTCTCCCACATTGCCTTCCTCTGACTGCTGGGCACCCGCCAGAGAATCTTCTCTCCTCTCCTTGGCCCCCCTCCCTGCTCTTGCTTCCTGCTGTGCCAGCAGCATCCCCAAATTTGAGTGGGAGAGTATACTTCATTACCTTGTTGCCTAAAAGCTTCCCCCAAGACTGAACTCAGTGCTGGTGAAAAGTGTTGGATTGACAGCCTTGGGGAACTAAGGTCCTGGATTTATCCAGCAAGGGCATCGATAGCACATGTTTCCCACAGCCTGTTCCACCTGCTGTTGCAACCCAATCCTGACCCACCAGAGCTGCGTCTCGGGATGTTCCAAGATCATGATTACCAGCTGCAAACAAAGCCCCTGGGATTTCCTGTAGGGTGGCAGTTGTTGTGAGGCCTTAAAAGCTCTACCAGGTTGTAATGCTGAGATGATTCTGGAAAGTATCCAGTGTATCTCCACCATTACCTCTGTAGAGCTGAAACAAAGTCTTCAAGCGGATTTTGTCTGATGTAACTGCCCACTTTGACCTGGGCCCAGCAGAAGGAGACCAGCCCCGACCTCATCCCCATTCTCCCAGAAATCCTGGCTGGCAGCTCTAGCCCCCAACCCCCTGTATAATTTGGCATACACTCAGTGAATCAAAGAGCTTTTGCATATTAGCAGTATATTTTTTGCACATGCACAAGAGTCTTTGATTAACTGCCCATATGCAAAATGACTCTGCCCAAAGGAAGGGGAGTCCATATAGGCTCCGACTAGCCCACCCCTCAACCAAAATGGATCTGTAGAGATCCAGCATGGTGGGTCCAGCAGGGCAAATATCCAGAGGCTGTTACGTATCCATGGAAAGTCTCCACGGATACGGAACAGCTGATCAATTTCAGCTCTACCTCTGTGTCACGGAGGTGTCTATCCATTCAGACACCATGAAACATGCTACCACACAGTAAACCTGACTGAGGCAAGGCACGGGTGCTGCAGCTGGAGTCGGTCTGAAGATAAGATCTGAATGCAGCCAGATAAGCCTGTCCACAAGGAGAAGCAGGTGGCTGTGAGTATGTTTGTGTGTACACGTGGAGATTATTATTTTTTATTTATTTATTTAAGACATTTATTATCCCGCTCTTCCTGCCACAGGCAGCTTGGGGCGGCTCACAGTAGGGGGAAGGGTAGAGATGGCTTGTCACACAGAATTGGTTCCTTGCTAATTAGTGTCATCTGCAGCTGCTAGGAAGTCTCCACCCAAGACTACTTCAAAGGGGGCTGGAAAAAGAGGGAACTTGGCCGATATTGAACCTGCTCCAATTATTTATTTTATTTATTTATTTTAAAAACTTCTCGCTCACCTAACTCCTGCTGATACCCTCCATCCAGTACAATCTGTTACCCGAGGTCTGTGTACTCATATCCTCACCACATGGACCAACCAGCCATCATTCTCGATGTAACCAAGCCATTCACGTGCACCTCGGACCTCACATCCTTGTGAATGTTACACTCCTTGTCTCTCCCTCTGTTCCCCTTCCTTTGCCCCCCCACCCCTTTCTCAGATTGTAAGCCTTAGTGCAGGGACTGTGTCTATTCAATTACTTTGTAAAGCACCAGGTACATTGCTTGCGCTATATAAATGATTGCTAATAATAATAATATTACCCCGCCCCTCCTGCCACAGGCAGCTCAGGGTGGCTTACAAAAATCATGTGTGTGATATAGTCTCACAGTCCTGCATTTGCACTGAACAAGCAGGCAACTGGTGTGGGAATACACAACCCCCACTAAGGAGATTTAAGGGCCCAGTCCTGCAACACTGATCTCACAGAAGGCAGGGTCAGGCCTTAAATTAACAGAGAACTCAGTCTCCATCTCCATGCAGCAGCTTGGACGCCTGCGCTGCAAGCCTGGGGGATTCAGTCCCACCGTGTAGGGCTGGAACAGGGCATCTTGAGAGAAAGCCAGCCTGTGTTTGCTGGGCATGATTACTGCCTCACTGCACACGTGGACTTTGTGGCTGCACTTGTACCCACTGTGAAATCTTACACCCCTGCTGAAGGTACTGATGGCTCTATTTATACAGAACATGTGGTAGCTTATTCTCCCATTGCAGGAAGAGCTAAAGATAATGATTTCCCCTTAATAACTGAATTATTTATTATTGTGGCATGGGATATTAACAAAAGCTGCCATCTTTAGCTTATAATTTGAGAGTATGATCATGCAAAGATGCAGTCCAATATTTGCTACTCCTGGGAGTAAAGTGCTACACCAGGAAGTAACAGTTTGCAAGATCAGGTACCAAGTTTAGGCATAACATGTCTAATAATAATTTACTACATAACATGTCATAACAAAACACAAAGGGCTCATTCACACAACACCCTTGTCCCTTGCAAACTCACCACTTGTTCCTCAATCTGTTTCCATTGCTCCATACTGCAGTGCATTCACACAGTTGCTGATTTGCCTGCATTTCAATGACCTAATGCCTTGAATCAGGTGGCAAAAAACAAGGGCTCCTCAAAGAACAGAGGAAGTTGTAAGGATTTCACACAACACGAGTGTGGGTCTGTCCCACTCGGTGTGAGGGAGCCCAAAGAGAAGGGTCATAGAATGAGGATTGTGATTCAAACACTAATCTACATCCTAGGTTCTCAAACTGAAGGGCATGGAAGGTGTTTGTGTCGAAGTATTGGGCAAGAAGGACCACAGCTGGCAAACACCTGTGTCCACACACTCATTAAGCTGTGCGAGTCTGCAAAATAAAGGGGTGGCAAGAAGGAGAGAAAGTCAAAGAATAAGGTGCAAAGAAAGGGGAAGCAACAGGATGGGAAGGGAGAGGAATTAGAGGGAGCAAGGGGTGTGTATGGGGGGGGGGGGACGGGCCTCAACTACTACAAACAAGTAGAAGGGGTTGGGGCTTCAAACAAATTGAGACCCACCAGGTAATGTATACAACTTGGGCCATGCTGTAAAGCAGTGTTGCTTCACTGCTGCAAATGGAAAGATGCTAAATTACACACAGTGAGGATCTGGCCCCTTTTTGCCAGGAGTGACCTTGTAATGAGAAGGGAAGAAGATCCAGGTGGCAGGTTCAGCGAGAAGGATGAAAGGCTGCCGAAGAATTTGTGGGTACCTAAGAATAAGTGCTGGGTTCTCTGTGCTAGATCCTGCCAGAGCCTTGGGCCAAATGCGGTTCTGATGTCAGGATGACTCCACTGACATGAGTGAGATTACTCCTGATTGATGTCAATGTGAGAGCAGAATCAGGGCTTTGTTGTTGTTAACTATTTTTATTCATTATTTATATAGTGCAAGCAATGTGACTGGTGCTGTACAGTCATGATTAGACAAAGTCACTATCTAGAATGAACAAGGAAGGGAACCTGAGGATGGTTTCTCCTACTTGGTTTCACAGATCGATATGTGACTGGGACTGCTTGGCTATGGCAGCACGTCTGGGGTGGGGGTTTGTTGAAGATTTAAAGTTGTATGCAGTTTTGTACTGTAGTATTCTTCATAAAATAAAAACTAAACAAAAAACAAAAAAAACAACCCAAGGAAGGGAAGACAAAGCAAATAGGAACACGTCTCCGTGGATGCATGAATGAAGCGGAGAGG
The DNA here is from genome assembly GCA_003113815.1 of Sphenodon punctatus. NCBI lineage: Eukaryota > Metazoa > Chordata > Lepidosauria > Sphenodontia > Sphenodontidae > Sphenodon > Sphenodon punctatus. Next base: position 1,498,963 of record QEPC01008233.1, on the reverse strand, counting down.
TTGAAGTTGCATGCGTGTAGCTTAGAGGAGGAGTGGGAATCCTGATGGAGGTATAAGGAGAAGTGTAGCTGAGAAGTTCATGGGGGGTGAGGACCTGGGGGAAAGTCTGCTCAAAGAGGTAGGTTTTTAGGAGGGATTTGAAGGTTGGAAGGGGGGAGGAGTTCTAGGCATAGGGGCAGTATGGGAGAAGGGGCAAAAACAGTTTAGGATGCAGGATACTCTCTGGCAGGCAAAGATGGTGGCAGAGGAGAAATGACATTCCTGGGTGCTAGTGTAGTAAAAGATGAGGGCAGGAAGATAGGGAGGAGAAAAGCCATGAACCTTGTGCTCATGGGAAACATGCTGACACTCATCTAGGCTGCCGATCTAAACCTAGACCCTTTCTGCAACACACTGCCCATTGGGCCCAATTCTCTGCTGGTGCAGCTCTCTCGATTCAGCAGAGTTCTGCCCCTCTACATCACAGAGAGCATGGCCTGGGATTTCTCTCCAGTTCCCCCACCTCTTAGGGCTCATCCACACAACACTCTTCCCATTTGCAAACTTGACCCTTGCTCATTAATCCATCTTGTCTCGTAGCAATACATTCACACAAATACAGATTCCACTGCATTTCAGTGGCCCAACCCTTGCATTAGGTGACAGAGAACACCAAGGAGCTCAGGAAGTGGGAAGGGTTTCACATGACACAAAGAATATGGGTTTAGGCCATTACCTGCTCTAAAGGAGTGTTGTGTGAATGAGCCCTTAGGGAAAAAGCATAGCCCTGCCTGGCACCCAAGCCTGATATCCGGAATGGTTAGTTACTGTGAGTTCAGGAGGAGGAGGAGCACTAGAGATTCGGAGGGCAGCGGGGAACCTGTTTGCAAACAGCTCCCCTTAATGAAAGCTGTGGCATCAAAGAGAGAGAGAGGCCTGTACTGAAACTCAAGGAACAGGCTTGTTTTGACATTGCGCAGCTCAGCAGGAGGCGTTAGTGGTCTTTTCAAAGAAATCCAATTAAGCTTGTGTTAGAGTGGGCAGTGGGCTCTGGCCCCAGGTGTGGGTGGGCATAGGGGGAACGAAATCAAAGAGATGAGGCCGCTGCGGCCTCAGATTAAAGCCACGTAATGCTTTGGGATTAAGAAAAGGGATTGTTGCCATTTATTATAATGTAAAAATAAACTCCTACAGGCAGCCTGTTGGAGGGAGGCACATGGGGGGCTAGATCCTTTGCTGGTGGAAATCAGCATGGCACCATCAACTCTAGTTAGGCCACACTGATTTACATGAGCACAGGAGCTGCCTCACGGTGGGTCTATTAGATTGAGTTTCATGGAACAGACTTTGCAGGTTCATTCAAGGCTGGGGGGAAATTGTGTTCTGATCCAGGCTGCTGCCTTGATTTTTTTTAATATTAATTTTCAACTTAGTCCAATGGGTGGCTGATTCCAGTCCTGTTGCTGCATCTTGTTATTGCTCTCCCCATCCCATCTCCATTGCTGTCCTGCTTTAATTCCTAATGCAAATCACATCCTCCCAAAAAACCACTTCATTTACAAAGGTGGGGATTTGAGAATTCCAGCAACAAAACAGTGTCCAGTGTATGGATCCCTCTCTTGCAAAGCCCAGCGATGATGCGTCTCTCTTTCCTTCTCTCAGTGTCTGGACCTGGATGTCTTTTAATCTTTTTCTTCCCAGTTACTAACTATTGTGCTTCCAGGGTACCTCTGTGGATATAAATGCTCTGGGAGCACAATTAATCAGCCACTGACCATTCTCAAAAGGCCTATAGACTACGTAAATCCCACTCCAGCCCTGTGAGCTAAAGCACCAGTGTAGCAGGTGACTGGGGCTGACGCTGCTCCTTTAAAGGAGACCAGAGAGTTAGGGCGGGGAGCCCTTTAAAGAGCCATTAAGGAGCTGGGATAGAAGATCAAGGGGATCGTTGGGACACAGATGCTGCAGAGAGTAAAGCCTGTAGGGTGGTTGGCAGGGCTGCCTGAACTCACCAGTGCAAGAGATCCCGGTGATGAGATGCACGGGAGTGGTGGCTTGAGAGAGATGAACCGAGCAGCAGCTCGAAGTTGGAGAGGAGCGAGGCCAGTCCCCGGGAGAAGAGGAGAAAGGATAGCGGGCTCGGCTGGACGAGGGCTCGAGCCAGGCTCACTCGGAGGGAGCTCAGTTGACAGGCCAGGAGGCTGTGCCCGAAGTCGGACAGTTGTGGAGCCAAGCAGGAGGGTTTAAGCGGACATGGGACTGAAGTATAAAGGGGCTGGCAGTGGGCCTTAGCAAGTGAGGTGGGGACAGCGGGGTAAGGGTACACCTCGTTACAACAGGACTTAAGTTAAAAGACAAAGCTTCCAAATATCTTGCCTGCTTGACCCCATTTTGACACTTGGATATGACCTTGTGATCCTGACAGCAACACACACACATAAACACATGCAAAGTTACACACTTATATGTAATGTAAGTGGGGATCATGACCTCATCATGGGCCACTGGAGGATGGGGGCAAGAGGGTGCACTTGCATATGGCCATACCTCTTTAGTGTGCCATGATAGTCCAGTGCTCCATAAGAAAGGGGAGGGTTAAGAGACTCCCTCCCCCTGAATACCATTCTGTCAACACCCAGAATCCATCCACACATGGTGTGCTGTGCCCCCACTTGATTCCCATAGCATGGGAGCTTCTGTCTTAAGCAGTACAGAGGCCTTATGTTGGCTGTTGTGCTGCAGTGAATGTCATTTCCTAGCAAAGCTACATGGTCTCTTGAAGACTGGTTGTCTCATGGGAAACCTAGGGGCCTCTGCAGTTTAAATGGGGCCACACCACTGCCCTGAGATATATTCAAGGGAAAGCCTCCTTTATGGCACAGACCTTCTACTGGGTGACACTTATGAATCACTGCTCTTTATTTTGCAGTGAACTGGATATAATGAAGGTGAGAGAATCAAGGCAGGGGATTGAGACAGCAAATCACAGGCAAGTGCTAGAAAAGGTCCCTGCATTCAAGCTCTGTTGATATCCTTCAATTCTGCTTTGCATCCTACCCCCGCCCCCGTTCCAATTTGGGCCACCTCAGACAGCTCTGTCAGTGTCCTTCAGGCCTGGCCTGCGGACATACACATTCCCTCGAGCCAATCCTGGGCACCACAAGAAGCTCAGTCAATGCCCCTCCATCCTGGTGCTGTACAACCGAAATCCCAGGAGCCCCCAAGCTCTGCCATTGTCCTAACCCCTGCCTTTCTCCAGGTACCCACAGCTTGTCCCAGTACTCCATTCCTGATCTTCAGCCCCATGTCAGTTGGGTCATACCAACTGCCCTTTACAACTGGGATGAAGGTGTGTTTGAGTCAGGTGGAGCAGATGTGTTACTTGGCACTTACCAAAGTCTCAACCATATTTGGCTTGTAGTTGCGGAGCGTTTTTGCAGCAAAGAAAACATCCACGAGGTTGTGACACTTGATCATCTCCAGGATCATGGTACAGGCACAGAAAGTGCCACTCCGGCCTCCCCCGTTCCTAACAAGAGAAATGCAGGGAATCCATCAGTCACTGGGCACAGAAGGATGTTTAAGATCATTAACCCTGGCAGCAGAGAAAGAGCTGTACTACAGGCCTTGCTGTGGGCCTTTCACATGAAGTGCTGACAGGACTGCACAGGTGTCCATGAAAGAAATCCTGCACCATCCTGGGAGTGAATCAGCCATGGGAAGCTTTAGGACACCATTCCCAAGTGTGGTTCTTAAACATACTTTGCTGATTTTGCCTCCATCTCTTATATTTGGGACCAACATGGCAGCCACTCTGTTAGGCACCAAAAGAAGAACTAGTCTACGCACAAACCTTGCCCCATTTAACTTTAACACACTAATATCTGTTAACGGACCTACTCTCCAAGGACTTATCCAATCCTTTTTTAAACCCAACTATACTACTGGCCTTGTACACACCATCTGGCAACAAATTCCACGAGTTAATTGTGCATTGAATGAAAAAAATTCTTTATTCTATTTGTGTTAAATGTGCTACCAGTTAGTGCTAGGACTAGGGGACACTCCATAAAACTATCTGAGATAGTAAATAACAGTTCCGTTTACTCATTCCAGACCACTCATGATTTTATACATTTCTATCATATTCCCTTTCAGTCATCTCTTCTCCAAGCTGAAGAGCCCCAACCTATCAAGCCTCTCTTCCTACTGGAGCCGTTTCATACCCTTTATCATCCCCCACCCCCCTTTGTACCTTTTCTAATTTGACTATGTTTTTGTTGAGATAGGGCAAGCAGAACTGCACACAATATTCAAGGTGTCGTCGCACAATAGATTTATATAGAGGCATTATGAAAGTTTTATTCTCTATCCCTTTCTGAATAATTCCTAATATCCTATTTGCTTTTTTGGCTGCTGCCGCACATTGAACTGAAGATTTCAATGTATTGTCCACAGTCACTCCAAGGTCCTTTTCCTGAGTGGTAACGCCTAATTTAGAACCCAGCATGGTATGTATAGAGGCGGCTTGCCCATGCTACGGAAAGGGGGGGAACTTATGTGAGGCAAAATCATGGTGAGGAAACTCACATGAAGCTCCACTCTGTGGGGGGTGGGTAAAAATGTCATCGGGCAATTCTCACGGCAATTTCACTCTCAGATGACAGGGCTCAAAATCCAGCCCTGTCATTCATGAATAGAATCGCCTGATGATATTTTTTACCTCTGTGCCCATGAATGAAGTTGCATGTGAGTTTCCCTGCCATGATTTTGCCTTGCATAAGTTTCTCCCCTCCCGTAAAGTGGACAAGTAGCCAGAGTTTGGGATTATTTTTCCATATGTGCACCACTTTGCACTTGTCAACATTAAATTTCATCTGCCATTCAGATGCCCAGTCACCCAGTCTTGCAAGAGCCTCCTGGAATTCTTTACAGTGAATACATTTTGTGTCATCTGCAAATCTGATCACCTAATTTTTTACTCCCTTTTCCAAATCATTAATAAATATATGAAACACTGGTCCCAATACAGATCACTGGGTCACTCCACTATTTACTTCTCTCCATTGTGAAAATTTACCACTCAGCCCTTCTCTTTGCTTCCTATCCTTTAACCAGTTACCGATGCGCGATAGGATACTGTTTCCTATCCCATGAGTATTTAATTTCCTCAAGAGTCTCTCATGAGGGACCTTATCAAATATCTTCTGAAAATCCAGATACACTGTTGACCGGCTCACCCTTATCCGCATACTTATTTACACCGTAAAAAAATTCCAATAGATTAGTGAGGCATGCCTTTTGTTTCATAAACCCACATTGACTCTTCCCATCATGCTGTGTTTATCAATATGGCCAGTAATTCTATTCTTAACAACTGTTTTTCCGGCACCAGTGTCAAGCTCACTGGTCTGTAGTTTCCAGGATTGCCTCTGGAGTCCTTTTAAAATATTGGTGTTACATTTGCTACCCTCCAATCCTCGGATACAGTGGCAGATTTTAACGAGAGACAACAAATTACCAATAGTAGGTCGGCAATTTCATCCTCGGGTACGGTGACAGGTTTTAGCAAGAGGCAGCAAATTACCAATAGGAGGTCTGCAATTTCATACTTGAGTTCCTTCAGAACTGGTCCTGGTGATTTGTTACTATTTAGTTTGTCAATTTCCTCTATAACTTCTTCCACAGTCACATTGATTTGTGACAGTTCTTTCGATTCATCACATAGTTAATTTCGATTCATCCGATTCAAAGTGTTGGTACTTACCTATAAAGACCTAAAGGGTCTAGGCCCTTCCTATCCGCGGGATCGCCTCGCTCTCCATGCCCTGGATCCACCCCTGCAGTCTGCCAGGAGCGCCCTTCTCGATGTGCCCCAGATGGTCTCTGGGGGGCTACAATGGAGAGGGTGTTCTTGGTGACTGTGCCTAGACTGTGGAATTCCCTTCCGGGGGGACCCAGGTGGCCCCGGACCTTGCCTTATTTCGGCGTCGGTGCAAGACCTGGCTGTTCCACCAGGCCTTTGGTGATGGGTGAAGGGCAGGTGTGGTGTGGGTTAGGGAGGGTGGAGTCTTTGTCTATTTTTATGCCATCCCATTATTTGTACTATGTATTTTATATATTTGTAGTTTTAATGATACTTTAATTTTTGTAAGCTGCCTTGAACTGCATAACCAGGAGAGGCGGGGTATAAATAATGGATAAATAAATAAATATAAAAAATAGTTCTGGTGGGGGTATCTCCCCAACATCCTCTGCAGTGAAGGACAAAGCAAACAATTCATTCAGCTTCTCTGCAATTACCTTATCCTCTCTGAGTGCCTGTTTCATCTCCTGGTCTTCTAATGGTCCAACTGAGGCCCTTTTCAAATGGGCTGCAGTGGGTTGGTGGGAGGGGTGTGCGCCTGTTCCCACCTCCACCCATGGAGCATCAGGCATTGGAGTCCATTGCTTCATGTGTGGGTGATGGGTGGAGTGCACACGCACCCCACACCCACCGCCCGCAGTGTTCCCATGGGCACCCACCCATTTCCCACCCACCGCGGGCAGCGTTCGCACAGGCGCTCCCCACCCACTGCACATGTGTGCAATGGAAGGGGGGGGGGGGGAGCACCCATGTGAAAACAGCCTGACACTCTAGCAGGCTTCTTGCGTCTGATGTACTTGAAAATGTTTTTATTATTAGTTTTTGCATCTTTAGCAAGTTGCTCTTCAAATTCCCTCCGTTTTACATCTAATTTGGCAAAGCTTATGCTCTTTCCTATTTTCTTCATTAGGACAAGGTTTCAATTTTTTAAAGGACACCGTTTTGGTTCCAATAACCTTCTTCACCTCCCCATTTAGCCACATAAGCAGACGTTTGGTCCTCTTGCTACCTTTTTAATTTGCAGAATACATTTAATCTGGCCTTCCAAGATGGTGTTTGTAAATAGACTTCATGCTTCTTGCAGACAGTTAATCCTCACAACTGCTCCTTTTTAGTTTCCAGCTAAATAAAGCTCAGTCTAATCTTGTTTATTTGGATCAGTTTCAATCAGTATCACCCACTGATGCAAGGGAGGTGCTTGGAGCAATGAGGTCAACCAGTTGTCAACTAGATACTTTCCTGTCCTGGTTGGTGAAAGCCAGCCAGGAGACACTGGGGCTGTTGTTGGCTGGGGTTGTCAACACCACCCTTTGGGATGGGAAAGTGTCAGTCACACTTAAGATTGCGGTGGTCCACCCCCTGTTTAAGAAATCATCTTTGTATGCTGATGTCCCAGCCAGCTATCGGCCTGTCTCCAACCTTCCCTTTTTAGGGAAGGTTATTCAACGGGTGGTTGCCCAATAGCTCCAGGCACATCTCGATGCTGTCAGATTCCTGGACCTGTTTCAGTCAGGTTTTCATCCTGGGTATGGCACGGAGACTACGCTTATGGTTTTGGTCGATGACCTGCACTTGGAGATGGACAAGGGGAATTCTACCTTGTTGATCTTGTTAGATCTTTCTGCAGCCTTTGATACAGTCATGAAGTGTTGTTGACACGACTGTGGGACCTGGCGGGGAGTGTGGAACTGCTCTTGAATGGTCCTGCTCTTTCCTGTCAGGAAGTGGGTGATGATGGGCGATTGCTCATCTTCTCTTCAGGACCGTCCCTGTGGTGTCCGGCAGGGTTCTATTCTGTCCCCTCTCTTGTTCAATGTGTATCTGAGGCTGCTGGGTGAGGTCATTCGGAGGTTTGGGGTGAGGTGTCATCAATATGCTGATGACACTCCGCTCTACCTCTCTTTTTCATCCGACCCAGGTCCCACAGTCTTTGTGCTTACCCAATGCCTGGCTGCTGTCTGGGTCTGGATGAAGGTGAGCCGACTGAAGCTGAATCCTGAAAAGACTTAAGTGATGATGGTTGGCTGATCTTGTGACTTGTAGGGGATTAGGACACCTCTTATTGATGGGGTCTGGCCCCCTCTGGTCACTCAGGTTTGCAGCCTCAGAGTGCTTTTGGATCTCTCGCTGTGCCTGTATTTTACTGTATTTTATTTTAAGGTCTTTTAATTGTATTATATGTGTGTTGTAAGCTGACCTGAGCCTTTAGGAAAGGGCAGGATATAAATAAATAAATAAATAAATAAATAAATAGTTTACTCCTTTTTTGCATAGTTTCCCTTTTTAAAGTTAAATGTTACTGAGGTAGTTTTGTTGTTCTCCTTCCTGTAAGTATGTTAAATTTGATTTTATTATGATCACTATTGTCAAGCGACTTCACCACCATTACCAGCGCAAGGTTCTGCATCCCACTTAAGGCTAGATCCAAAGTAGCTCGTCCTCTCAGTTTGATGTCCAGCTGCTCCAAGAAGCGGTTTATTTATTTAATTTTTAATTTTAAAACATTTAATATCCTACTCCTGCTCCTGCCAAGGCAGCTGGGGTGGCTTACAATATAGAAAAACTGTATAAAATCTATATAAAATAATAGAAAACAATATAAGAAGGGGAAAGCATCCCCCTCAAGGGAAGAGGGGAAAGAGAGGGATGCCAAAAACATGTTAGATAAATAAATACCCTGCCCCTAAAAGTAAATAAAAACCCATTCTCGCCAAAGGCCCAGGGGAATAGTCAGGTCTTGCAATGACATCAAAAAGAGGAGAGGTTCGGGGTCACCTGGGCCTCCACTGGGAGCATGTTCCACAGCCTTGGCGCAGCCACCGAGAACACCCTCTCCATAGTCGCCCCCTGGGAAACCCGGGGGACTTTGAGAAGGGCGCTCCTGGCCGACCGCAGGGGCCGATCCAGAGCACGGGGAATGAGGCAGTCCCACAGATTTATGGGGCCCAAGCCGTGTAGGGCTTTATATGTAAGAACCAGCACCTTGAATCGGGCCCGGAAGACTATAGTAGCCAGTGCAGAGAACGGAGCACCAGTGTAATGTGCTCCCGGTGGCCTGTCCCCGTAAGGAGATGGGCCGCTGCATTCTGCACCAGCTGCAGCCTCTGAACCATCACAATGGGCAGCCCCTTGTAGAACGCATTACAATAGTCCAATCTTGAGGTGATGAAAGCATGGATGATAGTGGCCAGGTCAGAGTCTGAGATATATGGCCTAAGCTGTCGCACCAGATGTAATTGGCAGAAAGCGCTCCTTGCCACAGCTCCAACCTCTGAATCTAGGCGGAGCTGCGCATCAAGGAGCAACCCTAGTTTCTGAACCTGGGGAACCAATGGGGGGTAAACCCTGTCAATGACGGGGGACATCACACCCATCGCCTTCCCCACTAGCATCCCCTCCATCTTGTCAGTCAGCTCACCCTCATTCAGTCCCTCACAGCCGCCAGACATCATGTGAGCACTGAGACTGTGGGGTCTGGGTCGGATGAAGAAAAAGAGAGAGAGAGAGTTGGGTGTTATCAGCATACTGATGACACCGAGCTCCAGAGCTCCTTACAACCTCACCCAACGGCTGCATATACACATTGAACAGGAGAGGGAACAGAATGGAACCTTGCGGGACTCCACACGAGAGGTCCCGGGGAAATTAAAAATTATCCCAAGCACCACTCTCCGAGTTCTTCTGGTCAGGAATTAGCAGAACCATTCAAGAACAGTCTTGCCCACCCCGGCTCAGTCCCTCAGGCAAGTCGCCAACATCTCATGGTCTACAGTATCAAATGCAGCCGAAAGATCTAATAGAATCAGCAGGGTTGAGTGGCCCTGATTCAATTCACGGCGGGGGTCGTTGACCAAAGTCACAAGCACATTCTCAGTGCCATAGGCCGCTTTTAGATGAGTGGGTCGCCGTCGTGCGACCCTCTCGCACAATATTTCAAAATCCCGTGACGTGGGATTACACGAGACAGCTGTTGGGGATCACGCGCATGAAAGGCGGCCGTGCATTATTTGTCGACCACAAATGAAATACTTCACAATCGAGGTATTTAATTTGTGGTCGGCAAATAACGTGCGACCGCCTTTCATGCGCGTGATCCCCGACGTCCGTCTCGTGTAATCCCACATTGCGGGATTTTGAAATATCGCGCGAGCGGGTTGCGCAATGGCGACCCGCTCGTCTAAAAGCGGCCACAGCCCGGACGAAAGCCAGACTGTGAAGGATCTAGAAAACTGAGTCGGTCTAGAGGCTCCTACAGCTGCCGAGTCACTACCCATTCAATAACCTTCCCTAAAAAGGGATGGTTAGAGACAGACCGATAACTGGCAAGGGAGTCAACATCCACATCATGGATTTTATGTCCACATCGTGTCCTGAGGAGACATTTACCCAGTCAATGTTAGGGTAATTGAAATCAACCATTCTTATTGGGTATTAAAACAGACATGACGTAGGCTTGCTATGGACTGCCATGGACTTAGCTGCATGCCCGCTTTTGCATCAGGCCAGGTAGGTGGCTGGCCTAGAATGTGTCTTCTCTCCTGGGAGATCCCAGGTGTGCATTCCAGGCCAAGGGCCACCCAGGCAGGCCAACACAGGTCACAGTGGACCAGCACGTCTGTTTGACCCACAATCCCCACTGCAGGGTGGGGGCTGCCATAGCTGGATGCCATGGCTGCCCATCATTGGCCACCATGGCTGACTGTCATGGTGGGGGGCAGGGTCCTTGGAGCAGGTTGGGGGGTGGACGATGGCTTGCTGGCCACCCGGGTCACAGGCCC